>OY728155.1:318258083-318702691 GCA_963277665.1 Viscum album | reverse complement strand
ATGAGCTCCGCGAGGTACTTCTTACTTCGCAGAGACTCCTCTGCATTGTCTCATTTTGAGCCCCTCTTCCGAGAGGGATTCCCTTCACGAAGCTCAAGGGAATTCGCGAAGGAAGGGGATTCCCAAGGGAACCCGGCCAGCCGCGGAGCGTTTATGCTTCGCGAAACACCCAACCCATTCTAGTGATCCCTATACTAAGGCAGGATCTCTACACATCGCGAAGCACACTGCTTCGCAGGACCCTGCTTTGCGAGGCACCCCTTCTTCGCGAGGCAGTGCTCCGCGAACACTGTTCCACTTCGTGAAGCACCTTCCACTCACACCTATGCCCCATGATAAGGCCAAGGAACTCCACTTCGTGAAGCACACTCCATTGATAGCGATTCCTCTTCCCGTGCGACCCTCCAGGTTTTCACGATGCGATTTCAATGTCCCATGGACAATACCACCCGTAGCGTTGCCTCACCTAATGCTTCTTCGCATAGGCACGTTAACGGCTATTGCTTCTTCGCATAGCCACGCTAACGTGGAACCCTCGATGGTTCGTTCCACAACCCCCCTTAACCATGGCCTTACTGGTACCTTCCCTTCCCCAAGGAACAGAGGGTACCGGTTATGTAAGTCCTAGGGGTGTGGAGTTAACCCACCTCGTCCGAGATGAAGGACGTTAAACTGCCAAGCACCTCGTCCTTAACACAAGATGTTAAACTGTGGTCCGACCCCGTGCTTCGCACGCAGGTTCCCCCCAACTCGGACATTTTTTATGCCCACTCGTCTCCACGGGAGTGGACTCTTCCTCACATGGAATGAGATCCTCCTTGTTGGAGTGGTGTTTGTCCGCGGGGGAAGGGATGCCTAACGCAAAAGCCCCTAACCTTTCATACAGATGATTGCAGCCGTGCATCTCCGTACTTCCCCCCTTCCAAGGCCAGTGGAGTCCTTTTCCCACCGCGCTTTGTCGCACCCTGGGCCTCCATCCTGGAGTTAGTCCCAGCACCATGGGCCGCCTAACGTGTAAGCCCCTCTTCACTTCTCACGGATGCATCCTTCGCGACGTGATCGTCAGGTCCTTGCAACCTCTTGTTTCTCACACCGAGCATGACTCACGTGGGCTTAGAGCGAGCACCGACCCTGACCCCCATTTCCACCGAACTACGAGGACTTTGATCCGTGTCAAGGCATGGTACGTAGGAAGCCTCCATGAGGTTCAAGCCCACCCGTCATCTATTCACGTCGGGTCGCATTCTCATCCAGCATGACGTTAAACTGCATTCTGGTACAATGGCAAGCCGTTGCGACCCATCCCACCGAACTACGAGGACTTTGATCCGTGTCAAGGCATGGTACGTAAGAAGCCTCCATGAGGTTCCAGCCCACCTACCATCTATTCACGTCGAGTTTCGCCCTCGTCCAGCATGACGTTAAACTGCATGCCTCCTTTTGTCCCGCATGACATTAAACTGTACACCCATTTCCACCCGAACTACGAGGTCTTTGATCCATGTCAAGGCATGGTACGTAGGAAGCCTTCTCAAGGTTCAAGCCTACCACCCATTGGACCAAGGTCCACTTTCACGTCGGTTCTCCGGCAAAGCCCCATTTGAATTACGAGGTCTTTGATCCATGTCAAGGCATGGTACGTAGGAAGCCTCCATGAGGTTCAAGCCCACCCATCATCCAATTCACGTCGTGTTACACCTACGTCCAGCATGACGTTAAACTGAATTTCCCAATCCGAACTGCGAGGAATTTGATCCATGTCAAGGCATGGTACGTAGGAAGCCTTCCTGAGGTTCAAGCCCAACAAACATTGGCCCAAACCGTCTCCTAGTCGGTGTGCCAGGCCCCCATTTTCAGGCCCATTTCCCATTGGACCAAGGTCCCTCATTTACGTCGGCTCTTCGACACTCACCACCCGTCGTTTATTCACATCAGGGTTCACTACCGTCCCGCATGGCGTTAAACTGTATTCCATCAATCCTTTTAACTACGAGGACTTTGATTCATGCCAAGACATGGTACGTAGGAAATCTCCCCAAGGTTCAAGCCCACCACTAGCGGACCCACGGGTCTACTTTCACGTCGGTACGATGACGATGCCCATCGAACCAAGGTCCACCTTCATGTTGGTTCGCCGACGACATTCATCGGGCCAAGGCTATCCTTCACGTCGGTTTACCGGAACCATCCCAAAATACGCGGACTTTGATTCCCTGCCACGGGGATACGTAGGAATCCTCATTAAGGTTCAAGCCCAACTTCACCATCGCTCCTGTGATGGTCCCATTTCACTCCCCCTCTATTCCATTCATCAACCTATCACCTATCCGGATTCTCACCCAGACTGTCTTATCCTGGTGAAACCATGTCTGTACACTCTTCTTCATAGCCACCCATGGACTGGCCCCGGTATCGACATCCCTTCAAGGAGAATCCCTCAATCCGATCAATCCTAGCCAATTCTCTGGTTGGGTTGATCTGTCTCCGCTAGACGTTAAACTCGCGACATACCCTGTGTTGAACACGGGAAGCTGAGGAAAACCTCAGATATGTGTCTATGGCATATGATTCCCCGCGCTCGATGTCGGATGCCTCGGGATTCCACGCCCTCGAGAAGCCCTGTAACCAGGGATAACAGACAGACATGCCAGGTTCCCCAGCATCCAGACACGCTACTGATGCCTCAACGTGACTACTCCCCCGACTGAAGGTTGCTGCCCTGACCGGACCCTTTGGAATGTCACGAAGAAGCAGTGTAATTAACCGGCGTCCATGGAAACATGGCACTAGGAAGATTTTCATGAACTACGTATTAAATCTATGAGGGAGACCCGGACTAGGTGACGAGTTCTGAGGAGGAATCCACAGGAGGAAGAACCGACATCCCATCATCCCATTTCGATCATGGAGCAGACGTCCCGGAATAAGGAGCGAATGCCGCCCGCCTTTGGAAAGCGGGAATGCGGGGTAACAAAGCGCTGCGCGTCCTCCTCCACGGACGGACGGGCGCGCGCCCCGGCGAAAGCGTCGGAAACACCTATGAATCAAAATCTCAATTTTATAATTAATCTTAACTAGTTTTTATGGTCTTTTTTTTCTATGTAATCTAATGTCAATTCTCAAGGTATTTCAAAATATTATTTTAAACAATTATTAATCACTATATGAGAAATCTTCTAAAAGGACATATCATGTATTAGTATTCTATTTTTATTAATTGGTCATATTGTATATATGAAGGGGTATTTATTTTGTCGTAATATTTTTTAAAAATTTATTGGAAACTCAATTCTCCCCCCCCCCTCTCGAGTTACTAACTCCGACCAATGTTTCATATCAAATGCTCCATTAAATTGAAATTTTCAATTGTGACTTTTGATTTATTATAAAAATTTAAAATATCTATCATTTATATATTTTTAGTTATTTATAGATAATAGACAAGAAGGATATTCTACCAATAAATCTAATTATTTTAACGGTAAAAATTATTCTCAATGGAAAATCCAAATGAAAATACATTTAGAGAGTATGTGTTTTGAATTTTGTACTATAATATAAGATCAATATGAAATACCACAAACTTATAGATATTATTGGTGTGATACTAAAAAAGGTTCTTACAATAATAATTCTAAATCTATGATTGCTTTGTTTTGTGTATTGGGAAATGATGAATTTAATATAAAATCTAAATCAAACTATAATTTTCAGATATGGGATACCTTATTGGTTTCACATGAAGGAACATAAAATGTAAAAGAAATGTTATTAAATAAATACACAGTCATGTATGATAATATTAAAAGGAAATATGTTTAACCTTTTCCCAATATGTTTCTCTAGTTCAATGAAATGGTAAATATCATTCACTCTCTTGGAAAAAAAGTTACAGGTAAAGATCACATGATGATAATGCTCATATTCTTAAGAAATAGTTGGATTGGAAATGTGTGTCAATTAGTGAATTTGGTGATGTTAGTGAACTACCTATCAAGGAATTGATAGGTAGCTGATGATGTTTGAATAAGAGCTTAATTTCATTAAACTGTTCGATGATGATTAAAATAATTAAATAAGTATCATTCAAGACTACTACCTCTAGATAATGAGAAAAGGTACAAAATAATGATACCAGTAAAGAATAATCTCCTAATAAAAATGATTAAGAAATGTCCCATATGAATAAGAGATTCATGAAATTTTATATAAAGAAGATGTTCTTCAAAAATTTTAATTTCAAATAATGGTATTACAATAAATTAACATATAAAAAGGATCTAAAAAAGGATAACACTAAAAATGAAACCACTTTGTATGAATGTAATGAGATATAATAGATTAAATATAACTGTCAAAAATTGAAATATAGAAAGAAGTATGAGGATTAGGTTAGACAATAAATTATAGCCATGAATGAAACATAGAGGGCCTATGAATATATATAAAGTGATTCATACACTAATACAGATGATATTTCTTGTAAGAAATTATGTTCTTTGTAGAAAACACATCAGAGGTATCAATATTGGTCTTATTTAACCTACCAATATTTCAAACATTTTTGAAAATGATGAAAATGATGAGGAGGGGGACAAAATTACTAGTAAATATCTATATGATTACATTTACATGTTGGAAGATAGTTTTCATGAGATGAAAGAAAAATAAAATTCTCTAAATAAATAACATACATTAATAGTAAATGTTAAAACCAACAGTATAATTGAAAAATTGAAAAATGATTAATTATTGAAAGTGAACAATTATCTAAAGAATTTCAAATGAACATTTAAATAAATAAATTTAAAGGTTTAACAATGGTATGAAAACATTATCTCATATAAAGGGAATGAATGATTATACCAAGTATATAACTATATAAGTAACCAACCAGGATAGATAAAAATTACAAAAACCATATTCATATCATGTCTCATCCCTGAAAATTCATAAACTACAAATAGCTAGTCAACTTATCCTAGTAATTTATTTATTTCTATAAATAGTCAATATGTTCATATGAACCCCATACAGATATTATTGACTCCAAATTCCACTATTACTAACATAACTAGACCATAGAGTATTTGGGTACGATGATTCTTTATATAATAAACATTGTTTTGTTGAAAAACTATTTTAAATACACCAATAAAAGTATATAGTATCTATACATTATATGTTTTAGATATATTTCAGGTGGGTATTAAATCTTTAATAATGGTTTCAATTTTTATGGTGGTCATGTAAAATATTTTGACATTCCTAAAGGGAAAATATTCAGCCTTGAAAAAATCAGTAATTCTTATTTCGTTTTAATTTACAATGTTTTATATGCATATGGTTTCAAATAAAATATTCTTAGGGTATCTAAATTATATGTTTATTGATTTTATTTAAAATTTAAAAACAATGTGTTTCATGTTTTTAATGATAATTTTTTTATTTTTTTTTTATTTAAGTAATTATAATATTTATTCTATTGATATAAATTATTTAAAATAAAAAAAAAGTCACTCTAAAGTGATATTCACAAAGAATATTAGTTTTGGAGTATGAGAGTATTCATGTTAAATATTCATTCACATAGAAAGCTACAAAAAGGGTTAGTTAGAGATCTACCAAATCATGAATTATTATATGAAAGAGTTTTGATCCCTTCCAAAAAGAGAAAACATCATAATATTTATTTTAAATATATGAAATTAGTTTCCACCTATGAGGCTTTATAGTTTGTCCATATACATGTCATTGGTCCATCAAGACATTCTTGTAAAAATGGAAAAGATTATATCTATATCCTTTAAGATACCTTCTCTAGATACACATGGTTATTCATTCAAGATCAATTAAGATAATCTTTTTCTTACTTTATTATGTACACCAAAACTCTTGAAAACCATAGTTTACTGAGGATTAATACCTCAAGAAGTGGTAATGATTTATAATTAAAAAAAAAGACATTGAATAATTATTTCACAATATGGTTATAATCATAATTTGCTTCCTAGGATACCACAAATAAATGGTGTGGTAGAAAAAAGAAATATGACTCTTCGAGAGATATCCCAAACTATGCTAAATGAGTATGACCAAACTCTCTAATTGTTGGAATAATTTGTTAATACAACAAGTTATACTATAAATAGTGTATTAACTAGACCCCTCTTGAATATAGAACCTTATGAGATATGGAATAATGGAAATCCCAAGGTTAAGTACTAAATAGTTTTTGGGTGAAATTTTTTATTCTAAATACAAAGGATAATTTTGACATGTTTACTTCCAAGAGTGATGAAGGAATTTTCCTTCGGTATTAATCATAAAGTGTATCTTATATTGTTTTTAATAAGTGACCTATAATTATTGAAGAACATGTTCACATTAAATTTTATTAAATTCTACCAATGAAACTAAGACTATCTTTGAGAAACATGATAATGATATTTCCGCTCTAAATCTCAATTCTAATCATTATAAATGTTTTGTTAAACAAGTACATAGTTCACCCAGAAAAATGGAAGAACCCGAACTGGAAGAAGATCTTGACTCTACTAACCCCACTTCTAAAAAACACATTAGGTCTTTAAGACACCACCCTTTATATGCTCTAATAGGAATCCGAGATAGGGGTATATAGACCGGGTCTTACCTTGGAAATAAAATTGACCACCAAACCTTATTATCACATCTTTAATTTAAGAACATTAATGATGCCACCAATGATAAATTTTGGGTAATATTATTGCAAAAATAACTTAATCAATTTAAAGGAAACAATGTTTGTGATTTTATTGATAGACCTAGAGACACTTTAAAAATTGGAACATATTGGGTGTTTAGAAACAAGGTTGATGAATGAGGAACTGTATATTGAAAAAACAATAGATTAGTTGCACATTTTTATAATCAAGAAAAAGGTATTGATTATGAAGAAACTTTATTACCTATAGCAAGCGATGAGGGTTTTAGGATACTATATTCTTATGTAGTGAATTTGGATTTAAAACTATATCAAATGGATATTATAAGTGCATTCTTAAATATAATTATAATTGAGGATGTTTTTAAAAAACCCCCAAGATTTCAAAAACCAAATTTTACATTTTTTGTTTTTAAATTCAGAAAAGATTTATATTGATTAAAATAGGATTCTAGATCCTAGTATGATAGGCTTACCACTTTTCTAATTTTAAAAATATTTTGAAATGGTATATCTATTATAAATAGTTTTATAAAAATAATTTCAAATCTTCTTTCAATTGTACAAATATTTGTAGATGATATTATTTTTGAATTTACTAAAGAATTTATATTTATTAATTTTTCAAAACTAATGAAAAATGAATTTAAAATGAGTTTAATGGGTGAAATCAAATTATTTTTTGGGATGTATTTTTTTCACAATAGAGATTTAGTTTTCTTAAATGAAAGTGATTATGATAATGATCATTTATTACATTTAGACATTTATATTACAAAAAGTAGTTATACTCCCATGAGTACCACTTATAAACTACATCACGATGATGTTTGGAAATTTGAATATCAATATAATTACAAATGTATGATTGGAAGTATTTTGTACATAACTGATAGTCAGCCTGGTATTATGTTTATTGTGTGTATTTGTTCTTACTCTCAAAGAAATCCAAAAGAGTCACATTTATTAGCTATCAAATAATTTTTTTATAAGCCTCAAGTTTACAACCAAATTATAATTTTTCTATACATGAGGACATGATTCCGTTTTATTATGTTATTAAGACGATGATTTCGGTTGATGCCTATTAGATATAGATAGAACATCCCAGACATGACTTAATTTTTGAAAATATCTTGTATCATAGTGTAGTAAGAAATAATATTTTGTTTCACTATCCACTACCAAATACAAAAATATATCTCTATGATGTTGTTGGGCACCAAAAACATGTGAATGGAACACAGTTTACTAGACATTGGATATCAATTTATACAGGTACCTATAAATTGGGAAAAAAATATGTGTGTTAAAAAATTTACAACATACCATTATCTCACTCTAGAACAGAACACATTGATATAAGGAATCAATTTTTGAGAGATCACTATAAAAAATGTTATATAAATTTCAAATTTATTAGAACTAAACATTATCTAGATGATATATTAATCTACATCTAACATGAACTAGGAATGATAAATTTTTTATTATAAGTCACTGTTGATAAGTCACACATGAAAAGTCACCATTGACCATTCACCATTGATGAGTCACTATTGGTGATAAATTAGTAATGAGTCACCATTGATATGTCACTGTAGATGAGTCACCAATGATAAGTCACTATTGATGAGGAATTGTTATTAGGTAACCATTGATAATTATCCATTCATTTTAGATAAAATTGTTTTGTTTCTATTTATATTATTTTATGGAAAAAATATAGATTTTTAAAATATAGTATTACTTATTTTGAATCCCAAAATGATAATTCTATTTGAATAAATCAAATAAACTCAACTCCCATTAAATAATTGATCACCCTAAACTTTTCCTTCGACTCGAATCGGTATTTTTTATACCTTTTTTCCCAAGTGAATCGAGTAACAGGATCAAATCTCAAAGAGATTAGGTAATCTAAGAAACCAAAAGTATCTACCAGTTGTTTCAATATTTTTTCATAGAACCCAAATCTGGATAAATTGGTTTTCAAAGAATAAAATTAAATTTATGTGTAATTTCTCCCAATTAGAAATAAGATAATAGTAAAGGTTATCTAAAATTAGAAATTAATGAACTGGTCACCTAAAATCATCGAGTTTATTATTTGGTGTTAGTCTATGATTTATATAAAAATGATGATTTTATTTTCATAAATAATTTGTATATGATAAGAAGTCACTTTGATAGAGAAGTGATTTATTTCTCTTAATGGGAATGGTAAAAGTTATTAAATGTACATAATAAAGGAGTATATGAATATTTTCAAGTTAGTATACCATGTGACAGTGAAATATTCAAAAATGAAGAGCCTCCCCTATAGTTTAGTAAATATTTTCCCCCAAGAATACATAAATATGAAGATCATGATGGTGAATGTAAGAATTTATTCATGTTTTTTAAAGAAGTTTTATGTCCTTGAAATGTAGATTTTAATACTAAGCAATATTGGGATGTTTATTTCCTATATATTATGAAAAAGGAAAATAATTAATCTGAGTAGATTATTGATAATTCATATGTATGATATTTGTAAGAAGAACTCAAGATATAACTCCTCAATATATCCAAAAATGATATCTTCCATTTTATATTCTAATGGATATTTCAGAGAAGAAGAAGAACATAATGATACGTTATGTTTTTTTCTCTTGTCAAAAATGAATTTTAAAAGTGGTAATGTGAGCTCTAATACCTTTATTAAATGATGGGATATAGAAAGTGATAAATTATTTATTGAATTAATCCCTAATGATCTTAAAAAAAGACCTAAGTATGTGGTGGAACCTGTCTTGGAGCCTGATTATTTAGTTTAGTACTCTAATATAGAAACTGAAAATGGTAAACCATATTTTGAAGAATAAGGGGAAGATGTTTTTTAGTGAAAGTGTGGAGTGATCTGGAGATTCCTAAATCCCCTTCTAAAGTTTATGTTAAACCTATCAATCCATCAGGATCTATGGAATCCCAATAATCTCTTCTTGATGAAAATTATGATGAAGACATTGAGGAAACATGATATGTTCAGTTTATGTTATCTTCCTATAAAACATCAATGGAAAAGAATGTTAATGAAAATATCAATAAATAAAATTATTAAATGGAATAAAATGAGGATAGAGTGGATCTTAGGAAATCATATGGAAATTCAAGTATTGACGACGATGATCATGATGAAGGGGAAAAATATTGAAGAACTAATCATAGAGATGATCAAAATGACGAATGTGGTGATGATCATTGAAATGTAAGTGATAATAATAAATATGTGCATACTGATCATGAACATGAAATAGTTCAACTATATCCATCATCACTAGGGATATCATGTTCTTGTATAGATGAACATAAATCTAATGATATGTAGAATCCAGATTTTCCTACTGTTACAACTGAATGTATGAAATCTAATACTGAGAGGGATAATTCTACAAATATTATTGATACGTCAAAAAATATTCCAATTACAAGCAGTAGATAACATGTAGAACAATCGTAAATAATCAACCCCTTTTGTGACTAATGTTGGTCAAACCTCTCAAGTACCATAGAATCACCTATCCTTCCTTATACTAGAACTAGAGATAATAATTTTGGAGAATGTAAAATGTATCATGGTTTTTTTAGACTAGTTTTTTATAGTGATTTGGATGAGTAGAGTGAAAATATTGTTAGAGGATTATGATCTTTATTAGATCAAATTGATCAAGATGAGGAGTTGAATCATTTTAATCTCATGGAAAAATAAATATCATATGAGGTTGAATTGTCTTATGAGAAATGAAATTATCCTTCTACTCAAACATTAATACCTCTTGATGTAGAAACCTATGTATATTTAGATTCTATGAAATGGAATTTTTATTCTAACTTGGAATACTTGAGAAGGAATTTGGATCCAGATTTTACAAAAGGCATAAACTATCATCCATCTCCAATTACCTATCTCAGTTAAGAAAGCACTTGATTTTTTCTAGAATTTGTAATATCACATGTAAAACCATGAGTAAGATATCATATTCATAAAATTTAATTAGAATGTTGAATATTTTTAATAGTGTCAGAAATTTTTAAAACATCAGTAGAAGTTCTATATTTATATTTTTCAGAATATTTGAATACTCTTTCTCAGATGTTGGAAAAAATGACTGATTATCCATCTAAATTAACTACACATCCTTTTTCACCAGTTAAAATTGATAAATATATTATTATATATGTTGTAAAGGAAGCTATCAAAAATGATATGGGTGATTTGACCACTCATGGGGAAAAATTCGACATATAAATCATCATGGAAAGCCTGACTATTAAGTGATATGAAAATATATCATTGATCTAAAGAATAATAAGCACATCATCTAGAATGAAATAAATTATTATTTTTCAAGGATTTATACAAAGAATGAGATGTCTGATAATTTCATATTTATAATAGAGAATTTGAAATTTTCACTGGAGGCATGAGTATTAAAATTACAGGTGAGTCAACTGAAGGTTCTCACATGATCTCTTAAAAGTTTCAGGGATTAGAAAATGGATTTATTTAGTTCTATAGAAAGGTTAGGTAATATAATTTTGGATTTTATAGAACATATTAAACAGTTCCCCCATGTCCATAGTAAAAATATTATTGTAAGAGATTTATTTATTATGATAATAGTTCTTTCCATGAAAACCATAAAGCCAGTTTGATAGGGACCTGTAGTGATAACATATTCATAAGGTCTTCTACCTCCTCAATTTCAACATCTGAGTTTTTCACCAGCTGAGGTAATCAAGAACTTTAGACCAGTTATTATGTGAAAACCACTTCCTCTTGTTACCAAAATACCTCCATTATCTATTATGCTCCAACATTCACTAATAATGTGTCCTCTAAGGACAGAGAAGAAGACAATAGGAAAGAATAAGTTGATCAACCATGAACCTAGAACTAGTGAATCTGATAAAATGTAGTTTTTTTGAAAGGGATCTTTTGTTTGTTATTTTAATAATTATACTTCTTTACTCAACATATTTTTTCGTATTAAATGAAATAGATTATTTTATTCTACTTTCGTTGTTATTTTTATTTTTTTCCTTAATTTTTGTTATGATAATCTCCAAGGGGGAGATAAAATGCGCAATTATAATTATACAGGGAAAGCACCAAAAAGTTCAGAAAAATTTCTAACATCATTTTTATAAATTTATAATTCATTTTATAAGTTTATTATATAAATTAAATTTCTTTTTAAATTATATTCATATTGTCTTTAACTCAAATACATCTATGATTATTTATAATCAATCATTTAGTACATATTTTATAAAATTCAGTGTTTTGTGATCATTAAAAATAGAGAGAGTGTTGGAATTTCCTTAAGTGGGGTATGTTTGACACTCTCTTATTTTAGGGACCAAAAACCATGATTCTTTTAGTATTAATGTTTCACATGTTGTATGGTATAATTTTATATGGTAAACCTATTTTTAGGATAATTCTACGATGTACTATGGTGAGTCACTATTTCCTGGGTGTCACTGTCTTCCAGAAGCCACCAGTGAGGAAAGTCACCACCAGGATTGTAACTAGACGAAGACCTATCACAGTAGGAGATACTAACAAGAGAATATACCTTTAAAAATTATTTCATAGTTTCCAATAGTTTGACAGACCTCCAATTTGAGATACGACCATATACTGAGTCACCTCCAGCTTCTTACTACTGTTGTTTTTTGATGAATTAGGCATGAATAACTCAATAAATATTTATATTTAATGATATTTTGAACATTTCATTATGAAATAGACATTGTTTGATCCAAGGATCATGGATTTTATGATTTTTTAAATAAGTGAAGGATATATCTGTCTCATTAGAAAAATTCTTACAGTGTTACAATGACGATTAATGAGAAAAACATATAGGGAATTTTGTGGCTAAAACTATGATTTCTCATTACCTTAATGATTAAATTTTTGTAAATATGAATGAAAAATAAGAAAGTAATTCATTACTGATATTGATATAGAAAAAAATAGGGATCAACAGAATCATTATTGAATTTTTTCTATGATCCTCAATTTTATTACAATTTAATAGAACAAACTTATAACTCCTCACCAATGATGATTTGGAGACTATGAACAATATGAAAATATCAGACTGAGCTTTACTATATTATTTATTATTCATTCTATTTATGTAATCCAACTTTGACCTATGTTTGGTTCCTCTATTATAAATCAAACACTGTTTCCTACACCAAACTACAGAATACTTGTTATTCTCTCCTTTTTTACATATGTTTTCTCAAATTGTTTGGGGAAGAGGCACATTTGTGACCTATTATATTCTCCATTGACACAAATAACTATATTGGGGGATTTCTTTCCTATATAGATTGTATAAATTGATTGTTTACCTGATCCTGGTGTTGTATTTATTTTAGTGTTATTATAATCTTCTTGGAACTAGGTTGTTTTAAAGTGGAAGGGATTGAGTAACATATTGATGTCAAACCTATAATTTATTCTTCTATTTCATTATGTTCTTGTGTTTTATTTTACTATTATATCCAATATTATTTAATAATTATAAAAAATTTAAATTCAAAACTAATCTTAGCTAGTGTTTATTTTATTTGTTTCTAAGTAAAAGGATTTCAAAAGTTTAGGTATTTCTAAACAATATTTAAACTAAGACTTTATCACCCTATAATAAGACATTTAATATGATAGTCCTTTTATTTTTGTGATATATTACTTAATTGGATGATTTGTTTTTATTAAAGGGTATTTATTTTATCTTAATGATTAAAAATATTTTATTTGGAACAAAATTCACTCCACTCTCTTGATTTTCTTACCCTCTCCCACAGTATCATGTATAATTAAAATACAATTTTTAAAACCTAAATCATTTTTAAATCCTTCTTCATTGAAAATAACAAGAATTTTAAAAAGGAAATTTTGACGATAATTTTGAAAAATTATTAAAACCAAAAACATTTCAAAACCATTTTCCATAATAATGAAATTAAAATATAATTTTTATTTTTTATTTTTTATAAAATATATTTTATCGAATGAAAATAGATTTCGGACTAAAAAGAAAAATAATATCAGATACTATTAATGAAAATATCAATTATATTAAGTACCAAATTGTGATCAAATGATACCATAAAATTTGGATATCTTAAATAATCACAGTAATATATAATTTATGATAATTCATGAGATTGTTTCCATGAAATTTCTACTCTGGATACTTAATCCTCTATAATCCTAAAAAATGATGAGATTGTAACTTAAAATAATTAGCATAGTGATGCCATTAGATCATAGGACCCATGAAGAAATAACATAAAATATAACATAATATATCATGAGGATAAAAAAATTCATGATGTATAATTTCAAAGGGGAGGTATATACACCTCATGAAATAATATAGCTAAGTAACAGAACATAAATCTCTATGAAGTAAAATTGAGTCATAAATCGAACGGATTTGGTAAATATTGAACCACAAACCCTGAGAAAAATGGATCCAAAAAAGGATATTTAAATGAAAAAAAAATTCTTATAATTATCGTAAGATACATTCATGGTCATTATATACACAACATAAAATCAATAAGTTGTTTACAAGGCATGTGTGTCACAATGAAATAAAAGTGAGACAGAAATCCCTTATCATTTTGATAACATTTGAACCGTAGACCCCCTAGAAGAGAGATCCTAAAATTTATATGTAAATCCTAATAATTTTAAAGATAATAATCAAAAAATTAATACATGGGTATTATATAAAACACATAAAATAAATAAGTGGGGAATATTGAATGTGTCTCAAAGAAGTAAAAAGTGAGAAAAAAACCCCTTACCTTAAGTCTCGACAAACATCATACAAATTTGAACCTCATGTATAACAAATATAAGTTTATTAAAAAATATATTTAAAAATAATATTCACATATATAATAAAATATATAATTTTCATTACCTTTTAATTACCCATTAACCAACAATTCCATGTTAATGTTATGTTTCAGGCAATAAGTGGTTTTATTTTTATAAAAGTTTTGACTTGTTATATTCTAGATAATATATTAATTAATCATGATATGATAATATAATGAATTATATTAATGATATAAAAAAAATATAATAATTATATCTTTATTTATAATAATCTATAATACATTGAAATAGTAAAAGAAATATCTAATTCTTGGAGACGGTGGGTCCTACGTACACATGACTGTGGTTTCTATTTTCTTATAATATTTAATGAATTAAAATTAAAATATATATTTTCATTATAGAATTAATTTAATTACTTATATAAAAAATATTTTTATTAAACCCATTCTTATTACGTTCTATAAAAATTGTGAATTAATCACATCACATCATGAGGCGGTAGAATGTCATATAAAGGAATAGTGTTATCGTATTCCCATAAAATGGAATGAATAAATGTTTATGTGATATAATAATATAATAATAATAATAAAATCATATAAATAATATATATCATATATAAACATTATTACCATCATTATGAATATCCTTTAGAGGTGGTAACAGAAAAAAATGACACGGGTTCATGGGGGAGTAGTTCACTACACACGTGAACGATGTTTTCATAATCCCTTTGATGGAAGGGATACAATTATAGATCATTAAATTTTCATAAAAATTCATTGTATATTTATTATATTGAGGTTGTTATATAATCATGATATAAATTAATTTATTGGGTTTGAAGAAGAAAATAAAAAAAAATTATTGATTAATGTTACCTTATATTCAGGTATCCTCAGTAGGTCTGAACTAATACCTTCAAAGGACGGATTTATTCCCAAAATAATGCATATAGAATAATGGAATGTATTTTATTTATCTATTTCAGTATATATTGTTTGATCCTAATTTCATTATAGTTGTAAACAAGTGAGGACTGTGAGTACGATTTTATTGTTTAGGAGGAGTGGTGTTATTTTAAATACTAAAAAGTATTCAATATTTTGTGGGTCAATATTACCTCATGTGGATTCAATATTGATAATTAATTAGGTGTAGGGATTATATAGTTGATATATACCTCCACCATAAAATTTAACATGTGTTTTAAACATTTTCTTCTTAACATATATGTTTCCATATACCAACATTTTGGTTTTTCAATAAGGTAACTTCTTTTCTAACCATGATAATGTATACTTTAAGAATAAATTAGATTGATCCTTATAATAAAATTAGGAACAAATTATTATAAATATTATATATAATTTATTAAATATAAATCCTAGGGGTTTTGGAATTTAATTTAAACACAAGCACAAGTAACGTGCAAAAATACTACTTCAACCATAACCACACTAACTGAGTTGTTACATATTAACGGTCAATATAGTCATTATAATAGAATAATTTTTCATTTAATGGATCAATATTTTATATATATTAACATTTAAAAAAATTATTTCATATAGTATTTATAGTAATCATAAATTAATTAATCAAATTCCATTTATTAGGAAATTATAATTAATGTGTATTTTGACCTTATTTATTTATTTGTATAATAAGAATATAAACACAATAATGTAATTAGAGTAGATTATATTAAAACATATATAAAATAATATAACCATATTTGAAAATATTTTAAAAAATATTTCATTCAAATAAAATCACTTTTAATTTTTTATTATTAGTTAATTCTTTAATAACTAAATAATTACAAGTTTAGAAATTTTTAACAATTTTAAGAAACTAATTCATCACTAAAAGACAAGGATAAATTATTGTGATACAATTGACTCATTTATATTACAAAATATTATTTATTACTAAACCAACATTTTTTCCCCTCAACCAAATATTTTTCTAATTAAAATTTAGAAAGGTATTATTTTTCTCTATTTTCTTAATTTATCTTATTGTATGGTTTACATTCAAGAAAAAGTGGAAATGAATTGATATATTTGAGAAAATTTTATGTCCATGTTTAAAATAATCACCTTAAATAATATTTACATAATATTATATGTCATTTCACTATTATAATTTTAGTTTTACCCCCAGAAAACCCATGTTTACATTAACAAAGTTAGTAAATTTTTACTGTATTGATTATTCAAAATAGTGAAATTTAACTAGAATTATTCAAAAAAATTAAATATAATAATTTGATATATGGAATCCTTTCTTCCAAATTCCATTCAAAAAAATGTATATGTTTAATTTCAAATTATTCTTATAGTTTCCATGAGAAATAATGATTTGTTAAAGAGAAAACGTTCTAAATTTTGAAATGATTTTATATACAAATTAATTATTAAATTGATTCTAATTACCAAAAATAATTTAATAGATATAAAATTTGACAATTTTACTATAATAATATTTAAAAATATAGTTTAAATTTATATGTAAATTAAATTAAAATAAAATTTTAAATTATAATATAGTGGAAATAATGTTTACAACATCGGAATTTTTTATGTGGTTATATATAACCGATGTAAATAGTTGTAAAAAGTGATTTATCGCGTCATTTATAAAATAAATGATGTGATAAATTACTGAGAATATATTTATAACATCATCTATTTTATAACAGACTTATAAAATACCATGACTTGATTTATCAGTTGAGGTATTTTATAACCGACATTATAAATCGATTCTCAGGGACTTATCAAGTCGGTTATTTTATATCTGATGTGATAAATCAAATCTCGACTCTTTATCCTGTCATTTATAAAATAGCCAATGTCTTAAATCCTGATTTATAACATCGGTTATTTTATAATGATGTCATAAAATATTTTCTACATCAGTTATTAAATAATCAATGTGATAAATATTAAAAATATTTTATGAATTTGACTATTAAATAACAAACGTGAAAAAATTTTAAATGATTTATCAGGTCTTGTATTTTTCCATTCTGTTTTCTTTGATCGGGTGACCTGCGACTCCTCTCTCTCAAGCAGAAAAATTAAATAGGATTCCTCTAAGTCATTCCCTCTAAACTTGTTTTTCCAACATCATTCATCATCTTTATTATCACTGGATCTATCAGGTCGACTCGTAATAATCATGTAAGCCTCACACGCCGCGGTTTCATTGTTTATTTTTTGTGATGCCTTAAATTTATATTTTGTGATATTTTTTTATATTATTGTTCTTGAAATTATGGTAGGTTTTATAGTGGTATATTATACCATGATAAGTTTTTTTGGTAAAATAAACCATGGAAGGGATATCTTGAATATTCATTGATTTTCTTTGTTACCTTGTGTGTTTATCATGTGTGTGTGCGTGTACTTCCATGTCTAGGCTACCAGAAAGTCATTATCATGCATGTTCTACCTGCCGACCCCTTCTAGACTCCCCATCATCATATAAAGCCCCCCCTCCCCACCCACAAAACAACCCACCCCCCTCACTCCCTAGACACCCCTACCCTCTTGGACTACCCCCACCCCCTAGACAGCCCCCCACACCCTAGACACCACGACCCCATTAGATCCCCCCGCCCCCAATATGCCTAGATAGCCCCCACCTCTGGACACCAACTACCCCCTCTGGACAACCCCAAGACATCCTCTACCCCTGGATAGCCACAACCTCCTGGAAACCCCCTACACCCTTGGAAAACCCCCACCCCCTCGATAGCCCCCTCCCCCCAAACCCCCCTAGACCCCCTACCCCTTGGAAATCCCCCCCCCCCGTGACACATGCACCCCATTGGACACCTCTATCCCCTTGGATCGCCCCCACCCTTCTTAGACACCCCCCCCCCACACACCCTGACACCCCCTACCCCCTTAGAAATCCCCCACCCCTTGGACACCCCCATCCCCATGGACAGCTACCCAACCCCTTAGAGAGCTCACATCCCCCTAGAAACCACCTACCACTAGAAATTCCCCCACCCTCTGGACAATCCCCACCCCCATGGACAGCCCCTGCCCCTGGACAGCCCTCCCCCACCCCCTGGACATCCCCAACCCCTAGGACACCCCCACCCCCTAACCCATTGGACAACCCCCTGGATAGCCCCCACCTCATGGACAACCCCAACCCCCATGGACACCCTCAATACACCACCACCAACCTAGACCACCATACCCCCTTGGACAGCCCCCACTCCCTGGACAACCCACCCCCATGGATAACCCCCCTTCCCCCTAGACACCCCCCTATGCCTATGTACTACACACCCACACTCTGGACACTCCCTACCAGCATGGACACCCCCTGGAAATCCCCCCCCCCACCCCACTTGGACACTCCCACCCGCAGGACAACCCCACCCCTAGATAGCCCCACCCCTTGGATAGGCCAACACCCCCTAGACACCCCTCTGGACACTCCCTACCCCCACAAAATCCCTCCCACCCCCCATAGACATCCCTCCCACCCATGGATAGCCCCACCCCACCCCCTAGACACCCCAAACCCCTTGGACAACCCCACCACCTAGACAGCCCCCACCCCTTTGGACACGCCCTACCCCCTGGACACCCCCCTGGACACTCTTTACCCCAATGGACAGCACCCCCACCCCGACAACCATCCCCCCCATGGACACCTCCACCCCCTAGATACCCCTGGGACACCCCACCCCCTGGACAGCCACCACCCCCACGGATAGCTCCCTCCCCACATACTCTCCCAACCCTCGGGACAGCCCCCACAATGCTATGGACACCCCCACCCCTAGCCACCCCCACCCTATGTGTAGACACCCAAAGCATGACGTACATAAATATTACTTTACTTTTCCAAAATAGTTAATACATAAAAAAACAGATACACAAGGAACGTAATAGTTTAGTGTCTTTTGAAACTCGGAATATAATTTTCTAATCGTGGTGAAAGATCTTCAACATCTCCCATAAAGATCATCCCCGTTTCTTTTCTTACTTATAACCTTTCTTTAAATCCTAGGGAAAAGAAAACATATAAATGGTGAGATAAAATTCTCATTAAGGTTAAGCATGGATAAAATATAACAAATCATATAATTTTGAACTTTAAAAAAACATGAACATAATGTTTAAACATAAAAATCTTGAGCAATGACATAAAACATATAAGTACATAGATCATAAAGAAACATTAATCATGATAAAATAGCAAGGTAATAAAACATGTAAATTTTTAAACCATTAAGCACATTATATGATTTCCATAGTAGCATAGGCATTGCTACCAAGACCATCTTAGTAGATGAAGTCCCTTTCTGAATAGAGTTCACTCCTTGTTTCAGTCCTGTAACACTGAACCAGATTAACTTATCATTCCAGCAATGCCTATCTCATGAGATATAAATCTTTACCCAATTCATTGGAGGAAGATATAAGTACCACCCATCTCATAATTAAATCATTCTTATTTGTGCCACAAAATAAAATTAAAACATTTATCATAACCCAAAGAAAAAAATGGGTTTCATGAACATCATCCCATCCTCACATAATCCATATAAAACAAATGGATATTTCATCATAAAAAATGTGAAACCATGTAAATCATAGAGACATTATACTTGAAAAATACACATATGAAATAATTTCTTTTTAGATGGAAAATGTTTTTGATAAAACACTTGAAATGAATTCTTGAGGAAAATATGCTTTCTTCTTCAAAATCATTTTCTTTTCACAAAATTGCATTAAATTTTAAAAGAAAATTATTTTGTTGAAAATATTCATAAAATCATGTAGAGTATGCTTCCTGAAAATGAGGCGTTATGAAACCGTAAAAATCTGTTCACGCCGTATAAGTTAAAAATAACATTCTTCTCGTACTTTTGTTGGAAAAGTAAAAAAGTTACCCGTGTGGTAAAAAAAGTAAGATTACTTTAATAAAATGTGATAGATTTATAAAATAGGTAAAAATGACTTTAAAAATACATGAAAACATTTTTAGAAAACATGGGCATGGATGATAACAATAACCCCAGTAAATACTTACGAATAACAATCTCAGATAAGAACGAGATTGGAATAGTAACCCCTTACCTAATGTCCAATTTCTCTTGTATGTGTCTGAGACTTCAGTATAGTGGGTTTAAACATGGTATTTACTTGTATCAGAACAATAATAATATTTATGATATCATATATTATTAACTTACGACTTTATATTATCCGGTCATTTGTCAATTCCATGTTAAAGCAGTGTTTCGGGTAAAATCATTTCATTTATCGTCCGTGATTTGACATGTAATTATTAATAGGATTACTTAGATCATGATTACTTAATTAAATAATATAAAAAATTATTTATATATAATATATATTCAGAATATACATATATATATATATAATATATCAATAAATGGAAAGAAATACACCATTCATGGAGATGGTTGGCCGTACGTACGCATGAACACAGTTTTTACATTCCTTATTGAAGTGAATGGAATTAAGTAGATGAAATTAATATATATATACATAAATAAAGTATCATTATTATGTCATATATTTCCTGATTACTTATTATATATACTTTATAATCATTCTTGATTTGTTAAAATGGAAAATGAATCACATCGCGTCGTGGAGACGGTAATCCGTATGTACGCACGAGCGATGATATCATTCCCATATTTATTGAATGGAATTGGAGTGGATGATATAATATCTTAGAATACGTATTATTTTATAATCATATATAATTATTCTTTACACCATTATACCCATCCAAGTATGGTGGTGGTGGACAAACTAATTACACCATGACGTGGAGACGGTATTCCGTACGTACACACGAGCGGCAATTTCATTTTCCATAGGATGGATAGAAGTTTTAATGGGTTTGTTTCATATTTTTAATAAAATACAAGTATATAAGAAATAATTATGTTGTTACTTTATAATGAAACAACTAAAGAAGTGGAAGTAGAAGAAGAAAGAAACTGGAAAGATTCAGTAGAAGAGATTACCTCTTCCTCAACGCACCTCATTTAAACTTCTTCTTAGGGCACTAGAGTTTGTCTTTTGAGAAGACCAGAACCTCTATGATATAACTATTTAGGTTGAGAAGAGGAATTGGCAGGGTTTGGCCAATTTTCAAGGCTCAAAAGGGTGTAAATAGAAGAGGGAAGGGGTTCCCTTTTTATAAGGGAGGAGAGGGGAACCTTTGGAAAAACATAAAATATTATTTTATAATAAAGTCATATTCGATTCATAATAGCTCCAAATTGATTTATTTCAAAGATAAATTTGGGATGGCTTGAAATACTCTAAAACAATAGGTTGTATACATGTTTTGGTTACTATTTTAACATTATAATTTAGATTTAAACCTAAGTTAAATAATTTAACTTTTACCATGTTTTATTGTTTTGTTATACTATATGGTTAATAAATTAACTATAACAAACCAAAATAACCCCAATTGGTTCATTATTAATATATAAAACCTTATCTAAGTAATTTGGCAGAACCTTATATTTTTAATAATATAATAACAATTAATAATATAATATTTGTTTTAAATATGATTTTATGTCAATTTTAAAACTATTTGGTAATTGATTATTGGGAAACTTATAACAACATGATTAGTTCGAAAAAAGTAAATTTAAACAATAATAACATGTAATATTAAGCTATATAATTTTTGGAATTTTTAAAAAGTCTCAAATTACATTTATTTGGGTATTTATAACATCAATTATGTTAATATTTCATTAATAAGGTAATTACTGCATCATCATTGTATCATAAATAAATTAAATTATTTAATGTCTAAAAATTATAAATAAACTACCATTATGTAGGAAATCGTTTTATATTTCTAATAAATATTTATAGTCGAATTTATCTTTTGAATAACCCTATATTAAAAATGTTTTAGTTATTAAACTTTGATTTTAACTATTTTAACTCTTCTTTAAATAAAATAATAATAATTGTCCTAATATAATCCAAATGGACCTAAAGGGTAATATTTTATTCATAAGGTTTTTTTGGTCGAATTACACTTATCTAATAGAATTATGACATGTTTTAGGGTAATACTAATATCATTTTTACACTTAATTACCCAATTTACTTTTAACTGTGGTAAATGAAAGGAAAAAGTTACTATTCACCAAAAATTATTTTTAACTTATTGAATCACATTTTACTCCTTCATATTAACCATGTCTCTTGGATTTTCGAAATTCCACTCACAGAAGTGGTAAAATTAAATTTTATATAAATTTTCAAATTCTCCTAGGAGGTGGGTAAAAGACGGTGAAAAGTTCAATAAAATTTTTATATATCTAAAATCATTATAAAATGACTCAAATGAATTACATTGAACATATATATGTATTATGTATCAATTTTTCACTAAAATAGAATTAAAATAAAATAAATCATTATTTAAATAAAAATTTGGGTTTTGAATAGTAACCCATTGTTTTCAGTATTCATAAAAAAATAATAGTTTTCAGAAAAATACCAAAAATTTACCCTAGGCTAATTTTGATATTCCAAATCCAAAAATGAAGCCTATTTTAAAAGATAAAATTTATAAAATTTTAAAAAGTGGATATTACTATTCATAATGGCTAGTTCATAGTAATATTATAATAATATCTCGTTTAGTGAAACTTGGTATTGCGTACTACACACGCTATCGAAGAAGGTCTTGATTACATGTAAAGAAAGCCAAGTCGGGGTTGCGTGTAGTGAAAGACTCCATTGTTGTTTCTTATAACAGAATCCAACCATATTTCATTTATTCATTGAATATATATATATACACTCAATGTTGCGTAGAATAGCTACTATCAAACGAACATGAAATTGTGTGTAACACGATCCAAGAAGAGTGTTGCATATATTGAAAGCTAATACAGTGTTGTGTATAGAGCAAGATAATCTTGGTGTAGCATACAATAGAAGATATGAAAGAAATTAAAAAGAATATATCTCATAAAATCTCAGGGTGTTACATTCTACCCCCTAAAAATGAATTTCTCCCTCGAAATTCTTCGCGGTTATAAATGGTTTACTACTCGAAAGTTTCTTTAATAGAAACCCAAATCCTAAAAAGGAATACCAAAACATATCTTTAAAAACTAAAGTATGAAATGTAACAGTTACCCAAATTAACTCATCACTGGGTTTCCACATAAGAGAACATAGGTGAAAATATGGATATGGAAGAGAAATATAACCATCAAGTTCTGATGGAGAGTGGTAGAGAACATGGCTATGAAAAATCCAAAAATCACAAAGCCAAAAATTTGTGATGATCTAAGGTACCATCTGATTCATCAGATATAAGGGCACTAGGACAACATTTCTAGTTTTGAAGATCATTTCCCTAAAGTTAAAGAATTTGAATTAGAAGAAATACTTTCTTGATTTTGTTACAATCTCACCATTGGTCATTCCTTGGAAAATTTCAACTTCATCTCTTAAAGAAATAAAGTTGTATTTTTCATTTGTGAATTGTTATAAGATCATGCGATAGAATGAAGGGTCATCCATCCGTCTCAAACAAAAGGTTAGAAATAGTTATAAAAAATACATAAGTCCATCTATAGTGAGATTAATCATATATGGTTCCTAAAATTGACTTATAATTTATATATTATACT
Organism: Viscum album; assembly: GCA_963277665.1. Taxonomy (NCBI): domain Eukaryota; kingdom Viridiplantae; phylum Streptophyta; class Magnoliopsida; order Santalales; family Viscaceae; genus Viscum; species Viscum album. The sequence goes on along the minus strand of OY728155.1, from coordinate 318,678,358 downwards.
GCTTAATATAATAAAAATAGTTTCTACTAACCAGGGTCTTCCTTTAGTCCAGTGGTAGGCGATAAAGGCCTGTCGTACTTCGGTTGTGGGTTAGATTCTCATAGCCTTATCTGACACGACGGGTTTTCGCTCGTCCTGCAAGTTTTCCTTTTTCTAAAACAACATTATTATAACATTCCATAAATAATATCAAAAAAGTTTCTAGCCTTAAACAATACTGACTTATGTCCAAAGTAATCCCTTCCAATCTTTAGGCTTATCCAAAATACTTTTGTCCAAGCTCATAGTATAAAGAAAAAAATTACTAGAAATGTCATCTGCCGATCATGTGAATACCATCATTTATCCCCCATATATCATACGATATATCTTGTTGGTCAAACTACAAATATGTGAATACCTTAATCATGTATTCTCTTGAAAAATTAATAACCATTGAACATTAGTGAAAACATGAATTTTGTCAAAATTTAACACTATCCACATGCTAAAATCCCAATATTTCTATATACTCAAACCATGATATAACTTTATCCTTATATCAGTCATGAGCTCATTTCAGTTTTTCATTATCCCTTCATTATGTGCATATTATCTTCTTTCGAAAAATATTTCAATCACTTTTCATGGTTACTAGTACCATATAATTATTGAAAAAAATACATAGATATTCAAAAAATCAATGATACCATAAATGAGATTCCATGATACTATTTTGAAATCCCATTACATAAACACTTAATCATTACACAACATAATTTTCATACTCACCATCAAAAATAGTGATTGCATGTGACTTCCCTTTATCCTTTGCCTTAAGAGGTTTCTCACATTGATCATAATTGACCCTTGGATTAGGGCAATGATTAGAATAATGCACCATTTCCTTGCACTTGAAGCATTGAAGTGTTGGTGGTGCGTTCTCTACAGTCTTTTCTTTATTTATATCATTAGTAACCCTTTTCTCATTACATAGACACTCAGCTGCTCGATGAACTTCTTTTCCACACATAAAACACTTTCTATTCCCTTTAAGACAATCTCCACAAAGCTTCTTTCCACACTTTGAGCATAAAGAAACATTCATATTCTTTTCACCATTATTCTAAGATTTCTCGTTGAACTCCATCTTTCGTTTCTTATCAAAACCATGAGATGGATATATAACACCAAATACCAATTCTACCTTGATATCACAATGCACAATTTCTTCATTGCTACTCAATACACTTATAGCTAATGCTGTTTGAAGAATTGGTTTTAAGCCACTGAAGAATTGATCAACTTTACATTCAGGTTGGATGATAAATCCAGATGCATACCTTGTAAGCCTTGTAAAATTTCCTTCGTATATACCAACTGATTCATCATCCTTTTTATTAAGCTCAATGAAATACTTTAAATATTTGTTTGAATAATACGAGGGAAGTACTTATTGAAAAATATGTTCTTGTACTCATCCCATTCCATGCATTGAATTTCATCTCGGGGCCTCGTATTCTTAATCAGAGTCCACCATTGGTCTGCTTCACCTTCTAAATGCTAAACAACCAAAATGACTTTTTCATGCTCTGAACAGCAATTTATCGAAAATATATTTTCAATGGTACTAATCCATTGTTCAGCAACAAGTAGATCAGAAGACCCAATGAAAGAAGGTGGATGTTGCCTCATGAAGGAGTCCATATAATATTTTTCCTTTATCTTCTCACATGGAAGTCCAAAATGATTCATAGATTGTGTGAGTATATAAATATGATATTGCACTTCTTTTCCCACAACATTGGTTTATTTAGGAGGAAAATCATTTCATTTTCCATTACATTGATCAACACGGTTCCATCCATCGTCTAAAACCCAAAAAGAATAGTGTGAGAGGAAAAAATAATGATAGGGAAAACAACATAATAAAGGGGGCGTAACTTCACTATATAACATCTTATAGTTAATTCAAATATTTTTACCGTAATTCTAGGACTATAACCTATACATATACTTATCCTTAGGGACATCCCTAGACATACCATAGAAATATCTCTAGAGATCTCACAAATGTATTTTCATCCTAGTTTCCAAAGGTAAACTAAACCTTTCCTCTGATACCAATTGTAGATACCCAAAGCATGAAGTACATATAAATTAAATTACTTTTGTGGAATACTTAATACATAACAAAAACAGACACCCATGTCCCGTAATAGCTTAGTGTCTTTGGAAACTCGGAATATAATCTTCTAATCGTGGTGAAAGATCTTCAACATCTCCCATAAAGATAATCCCCTTTTGTTTTCTTACCTAAGACCTTTCTTTAAATCCGTTGGAAATGAAAACATATAAAGGGGGATATCAAATGCTTAGTAAGGGTATGCGAGGATAAAATATAACAAATCATATACATTTGAACTTAAAAAAACATGAACCTAATGTTTAAACATCAAAATCTTGAGCAATGACATAAAACATGGCAGTTGATAGATCATAATGAAACATTAATCATGATAAAATAGAATGGGAATAAAACATGTAATTGTGGAAACTATTAAGCACATGATGTTATTTCCATTGTAGCCAAGGCATTGCTGCCAAGACCATCTTAGTGGACAAAGTCCCTTTCTGAATCGAGTTCACTTCTCGTCTCAGTCCTGTAACACTAAACCGGATTGACTTACTGATCCATCCATGTCTATCTCAGTAGATATAAATCTTTACCCAATTCCTTGGAGGGAGATATAGGTCCCACCCATCTCATAATGAAATAATTCTTACTTGTGCCACAAAATAATCTTAAAACATTCATCATAACCCAAAGAATAAAATAGGTTTCATGGACATCATCCCATCATCACATAATCCCTATAAAACAAATGGATATTTCATCATAAGAAAAGTGAAACCATGTAAATAATAGATACATTATACTTGAAACATACACATATGAAATAATGTCATCTTAGATGGAAATTTTTTTTGATAAAACACTTGAAATTAATTCTTGATGAAAATAACCTTTATTCTTCTAAATCATTTACTTTTCACCAAATTCCATGAAATTTTAAAAGAAAAGTATTTTTCCAAAAATATTCATAAAATCTTATAGAGTAAGATTCATGAAAATTAGGAGTTATGAAACATTAAAAATCCGTTCACGCCGTATAAGTTAAAAATAACATTATTCTCATACTTTTTTCGAAAAAGTCAAAAAGTTCCATGTGTGGTAAACAAAAGTAATATTTCTTTAAAAAAATGTGGTAATTATCAAAAATGGGTAAAAACAACTTTAAAAATACATGATTACATTTTTAGAAAACATGCGCATGGATGATATCAATAACCCCAGAAAATACTTACGAATAACAATCTCGGATAAGAACGAGATTGGAATAATTATTCCTTACCTTATGTCCAATTTCTTCCGTGTGTATCTCAGGCACCTCTATAGTGGTTTAAACATATTATTAACTTGTAATAGAACCATAATAATATTTATGATATCATATATTATTCAACTATGACTTTATATTATCTGTTCATTTGTTAATTCCATGTTAAAGCAACATTTTGGGTAAAATCGTTTCATTTATCATCCGTTTTTTGACTTGTAATTATTAATATGATTACTTAGATCATGATTACATAATTATAGAATATAAAAAACGATTTATATATAATATATATTCATAATATACAAATATATAATATATCGATAAATGGAAAGAAATACACCGTTCAAGGAGACGGTAGGCCGTACGTACGCATGAACTTTGTTTTTCGTTTCCTGGTTGAATTTAATGTAATTATGTAGATGACATACATATATTTATATACATAAATACAATAGCATTATTATTTAATATATTTCATTATTACTTATTATATATAATTTATAATCATTCTTGAATTGTTAACATGGAAAATGAATCTCATCGCATCATGGAGATGGTAATCCGTACGAACGCATGTGTTATGTTATCATTATCATACATATTGAATGGAATTGGAGGGGATGATATAATATCTTAGAATAAGTATGATTTTATAATCATATATAGTTATTCTTCACCCCATTATACCCATCCAAGTAAGGTGTTGGTGGAAAAACTGATTACACCACAGCGTGGAGACGATATTCCGTACGTACGCACGTGCGGTAATTTTTTTCTGTAGGATGGATAGAAGGTGTAATAGGGTTGTTTCATATTTATAATAACATATCAGTATATAAGTAATACTGATGTTATTACTTTATAATGAAACAACTAAAGAAGAGGAAATAGAAGAAGAAAGAAACTTGAAAGAGTCGGTAGAAGAGATTACCTATTCCTCGACGCACCTCCTTTAAACGTATTCTTAGGGCACTAGAGTTGGTCTTTTCAGAAGACCAGAACCTATATTAAATAACTAGAGTGGTTTAGAAGAGTAATTGGCAGGAGTTGGCAGAGATTCAAGGCTTAAAAGGGTGTGAAGAGGAGAGGGAAGGGGTACCCTTTTTATAAGGGAGGGAAGGGGCACCTTTGGAAAAACATAAAATATTATTTTATAATAATGTCATATTCGGTTTATAATAGATCTAAATTGATTTATTTAGAAGCTAAACTAGGGATGGGTCTAAATCCTCTCATACAATAAGTTTTATACAATTTTAGGTTACTATTTTAACCGTATCATTTAGATTTAACTCTAAGTTAAATAATTTAACTTTTACCGTGTCTTCTTGTTTTCTTACACTATTTGGTTAATAAACATACTATAACAAGCCAAACGAATCCATGGTGGTTCATTATTAATATATATTACCTTATTTAAGTCATTTTTCCAAACCTTTGATTTTTATGAATATAATAACAATTAATAATATAATATTTGTTTTAAAAACTATTTCATGTCAATTTTGACACTATTTGGTAATTGATTTTTGTAAAAATCATAACAATATGATTAGTTCGAAAAATGATAATTGAATCAATACTATCTTTTCATATTAACCTATAATGTTTTTTGAATTTATAAAAAGTATCAATTTACATTTATTTGGGTATTTATAACATCAATTATGTCAATATTTCATTAATAAGTTAATTACTAAATCATCATTGTGTCATAAATAAATTAAATTATTTAATGTCTAAAAATTATAAATAAACTACCATTATGTAGGAAATATTTTTAGCTTTCTAATGAAAATTTATATTCGAATTTATCTTATGTATAACTATATATTAAAAATGTTTTAGTTATTAAACTTTGATTTAAACTATTTTAACTCTTCTTTAAATAAAATAATAATAAGTGTCCTAATCTAATCCAAGTGGAATAAATGGTAATATTTTATTCCTAAGGTTGTTTCTGGTCGAATTACACTTATCTAATAGAATTAGGACATGTTTTAGTGTAATAATAATCTCATTTTTACCCTTAATTATCATATTTACTTATAATTGTGGTGAATAAAAGTAAAAAGTTACTATTCACCAAAAATTATTTTTATCTTATTGAACCACATTTTACTCTTTGAAATTAACCGTGTCTCTCAGATTTTTGAAATTCCACTCACAGAAGCGGTAAAATTATGTTTATGTTACTTTTCAAATTCTCCTAGGAGGTGGGTAAAAGACGGTGAAAAGTGAAATAAAATTTTTATATATCTAAAATCATTATAAAATGATTGAAATGAATAACATTGAACTTATATAGGTATTATGTATCAATATTTACATAAAATAAATTTAAATAAAATAAATAATTATTTAAAAAAAGTCAGTTTTTAAATAGTAACCCAATGTTTTCACTATTCATCAGAAATTTCAATTTTTTCAGAAAAATACCAAAAATTTACCCAAGGATAATATTGATATTCCAAATTCGAAAATGAAGTCCATTTTGAATGATAAAATTTATTAAACATCAAAAAGTGGGTATTACTATTCATAACGGCTAGTTCATAATAATATTCTAATAATATCTTGTTTAGTGAAACATGGTATTACGTACTACACATGCTATCAAAGAAGGTATTGATTACGTGTAAAGAAAGACAAGTCAGGGTTGCATGTAGTGAAAAACTCATTTGTTGTTGCATATAATATAATACAACCATATTTCATTTATTCATTGAATTTATATATATATGCACTCAATGTTGCATTGAATAACTACTATCAAACGAACATGAAATTAGTGTGTAACACGATCCAAGAATAGTATTCTGTATACTGCATGCTAATACAGTGTTGCGTATAGCACAAGATAATCTTGGTTTAGAATACAACAGATGACTTGTATGAAATTAAAAAGAATATATCTCATAAAATCTCGGGTTGTTACACTATGGACACCCCCTAAAACCTTGGATAGCCCCACCCCCTGGATATCCCCCACCCCAGGAAACCACCTACCACATTGGACAGCCCTTTCACCCTTGTGGACACCCCTCACCCCCTGGACACCCCCACCCATAGAAACTCCCTATCTCGTTGGGCAGCCCCCACCCCTTGGACAGTTCCCACCACCATGGACACCCCCTACCCCTTGAACAACCCCCCCCCCCCGACAACCCCCTAGACACCCAACCCCCATGGACGTCCCCTAACCCCTTAGACAGCCCCCACCCCCTTGAAATACCCACTGCCATAGACCCCCCCCCCCCCACTGGACAGCCCCACCCCCTGGACACCCCCCTGGACAACCCCACCCCTTTAGACAGCCCCCCTCCACCTGAACACCCCCACCCCCTTTACAGGTCCTAGAATCCATGTGTATAGGTTCTCGAAGTCAGAAAGAGGGTGATTGGTATAGTGCTACAGGGTTTCTCAGTGAAGAGGGTACATTGATGGTTTCTAGGTGAAGAGGATATACCAATGCCTTTATAAATCATAGCAATAGATAATGTACTAGAGATTTTATTCCAAAGGTTCTGTATACCATTGGTATACATATATCCCAAAAGTTTCCATGAAACCGTTGGAATAGATTATATACTGGACATCATGTATACCAACAGTTTGCGAACAATTGGTAAATATATATCTCAGTAGTTTCATTGAAACTATTCGCATATATTAACAAAATATAGTCTATATATTTTTCAAATTCCTTCACTTCAACTTATTTGGAGATAACATCTTCATGGGAAAGAATACTCTTCTTTCTAATGTATTTCCATTCAAAATAAAACTTTCCACTCATTCCATTTGACAAATTTCTATGGGGTTATAATCATCATCATATAATAATTTCATTGGAAACATGTCTATGAGATGACTAACTTTTTTACATCGATTGAAATTGGGTAGAATCTTTCCTTTGAATGTTACCCAATCTCTGATTACTAACACATCTATTCCCAATTATTTTTTTCATAACTATTTTACTTTCAAATTATTTCATTTTTCATATAAATATAAATATATTACATCTAAATAGATTTTCTACTGAAAATTATTTTTCATTCATATCTTTTTCAAATATGCATATATTTGTTTTATATTTGAAAATTGTTTTACATTCAAATTATAAAATTTTTCATATAAATATAAAATTTTCACATCATAACAAGATTTATAATTGTGATATTTTATATATGTTATAATGAGTTGTAGTTGGATTACATCACATCAAATGAGTAGTGAATATGAGGAAGGTGTTGATTCGTTTTTGGAAATTTCATAAAAAAATGTTCTAAGCAATGACATTTTTTCTGTTCATGCCTGAAATTTTTAATTATGAATAAGTTGCAATGTATAGAGATTAAATATCATCTAATTTTTCATGGTTTTAATCTGAGTTATATCCCTTCAATTTATCATGGTGAAACTACAAAGAATGGCAGATATACTGATGATGATGATTTTTAAGATGGTAACTCTGATGTAATTGAAGAAATGATTTGTGATATTACAGCAGAACAAATTAAGATAGATCCAAATGTTGCGTGTCTATATGGAGATGCTGAAAAATCATTATATTCTGGTTGTATGGATTTTATAGTTTTGTCGATAGTGTTAATATTGATTAACCTAAAGGAAAATCACGTATGGAGTGACATTTGTATTACAGAGCATCTACAATTGTTGAATGACATTCTTCCAAAAGACAATGATCTTCCAAATTCACATTGTAAGGTGAAAAAATTATTATGCCCGATGGGATTGGGAATTAATAAAATAAAACCTTTTATAAATAACTATATGATATGGATGAATGAATATTAATTTCTGTAAGAGTTTCCCAAATGTGGGACATCACGGTATAAGTTGAATGAAAAATAACATGCTGATGAAGAGATTACAGAGATCCCTAAAATTGTATTTTGTTATCTTCCTATAATTAATCATTTGAAACATTTATTTGTTAATTCACATGTTGAAAAAATGTTATGATTTATACTATTGAGTTGATATGTGATTGAAAAATACGTCATCTAGCTGATTATCCAGAATGGAAGAAAAGTTTTGAGCAGTATCCTACATTCAGAAAAAAAATTTAGAAATATCAGTCTTGGGTGGGGCACATATAGAATAAATCCTTATCAAAGACTCAGTAGCACACAAAGTTCATGGCATATTTTACTGGTAATTTACAACATGTCTCTTGGTGTTTGTATAAAGTGAAAATATGTCATGTAGAGTCTAATGATCTCTGGTCTGAAAAAAAACTTGAAATGATATTGATGTTTTTATTTCACCATTGATTGATGATTTGATACTTCTATGGTAGGATGGTATTATGGTGTAAGATTATAATAAAATGGAATATTTAAAACTTTATGCAGTGCTTATGTTCACTATAAATGACTTCCTCGTGTTTGAAAATTTTCCTGGATACAATGTTAAGGGGAATAAAGCATGTCTAATTTGCGAACAACATATATCATATAGTCAATTGCATCATGGGAGGAATACAATATACATGGTTCATCGAATGTTTTTTTCCTATGGAAAACTCATATCGAAGACTAAAAAAGTCATTCCATGGAATACACGAATTTGATATGGCTCCAAAACCATTTTCCCATGATGTGTATTTTTGAAAGGGTGAAAAACATTGATGTGGAATTGGGAAAGATACATAAATATGATAGTGATAGACATATTTTTAAGTAAATGTCAATATTTTTTGAGATACCATATTAGAGATATCATGAAGTGAAACATAATATTGATATCATGCACTTGGAGAAGAATATCTTCGTTAGTTTGATTGGAACATTGTTAGATATTAATGTAAAGAGTAAAGATGGGTTGAATACAATATTAGAAATACTATAAATTGGAAGAAAAGTTGGTTTAGATCCCACACATAATGGAAGATGAACATTTCTTCCCCCGGATTATCATACATTATCCAAGAGGGAGAAAATTAGCTTTTTTCAGTGTCTTCATGATATCAATGTGCCTCAAGGATATTTTTCAAATGAAAATATTTTTTTTTTCTGTTTGATGGATTTTAAGTTGATCTGTATGAAATCTCTTGATTCTCACGTCTTGATGCAATAACTTCTACCAGTTTTATTGTATAGAATATTTCTCGTCCTTGTTAGAAAAGACTGTAATGATGGTTTGTTATTTTTTTACTTCAATTTTTATGATAGTTATTGATATGAATTAATTGAACATTTTAGAAAAGGATGAAATTTATATACATTGTCAATTGGAAATTTATTTTCCCCTTCCTTTTTAAGATATAATTGTGCATTTAATTGTTCTTATGGTTTGAGAAATAATTCATTGTGGACAGTATATATTTGTTGGATGTATCCTTTTGAAAGGTATATGAAAATATTGAAGGGTTATGTCAATAATTCTTATCATCATGAATCCCCCATTTTAAAAAGTATATTTCGAATGAGGTTGAGGATTTTTTTTATGAGCTACATGGCTGTAGCGGAACACATTGGTTTGCCTCCATCTCTCCATGAATGAGTTAATAATGAAATAAATAGGATTAGTGGCATTAAAGTCAAATCATTGTCAGATAAACAGCTCAAGAAGGTACAATTAAACATGTTGAATAACCTAGCTTGTGCTCAAACATATATCACATTTCTTATTAATGAGTTGAAACAATGTCATCCAATGAAGAATAAAATGTGGATTTTGAATGAGGACAAAAAATATTCCATGGTTTATGAAGACCTTGCTTGGTAGATCATATGTATTAGAGGTATTAAGATGGTTAGTGGGTGGTCCATGTTTATATGTGCTATCATTATTTGGGTATGACATAAATCAAAATACATTTCATACGAAATCTCGGGATAACAGTGGTGCAGTTTAGAATAGTAGTGAATTGGTGTTTGCAGAAGCAATGAATTTTTTATGTTCAAAAGAAAAATACAGAATTTCTGTATCAAGTGCATATTATGGAGTCATTTAAAAAATATGGGTGGTTTATTAATTTAAAATTAAATTTCATGTTTTTAACTTCAAATGATTTATCGATAACAACAATGTTAGACACGATAAATTTGGATTGATAGTTATTAATAGAAAAGATTGGAGTACACAAAAGATTCTTTTATAATGGAAAGACATGAAAAATTGATTTTTTATATTGTTTATCAATAAAATATCCAGTGGTCTATTGTTTTATAAGGAAAAAAAATATGTTGGTGAGGATAAACTTGATGAATATGTTGATTTATCTGAGATCCCAACTTCAATGGAAATATTAGTAGAAACTAATGATGATCATATTGAAGACATGGTTTGTTCCATAAGGAATGATCATGACAAATGAATTTAAAAAATCAATCTATTTGTACATTCGTAATATTTCAGGTAACATATTTTTATTTATTGTTTAAATTTATTTATTTCATAAAATGTAAGATATTGAAATTTTTTGGTTTATTAAAATTATTATTAAAACAAATAAGTAGAAATGTTTGTTTACTTTAATTTTTTTTATTTTATTTTATCATATTTACTATTACGTAACTTATATATCTACTTATTTTGTTGAATCACAATTACTTGACCATGTTTACCATAGTTTAACATATTTTACCGTAGTTTAACTTTACATAAATTATATATTTATTGATTTTGATGAATGATAATTAATGTACCACATTTACCATATTTACCATGGTTTAACGTCCTCACCATATTTACCACGTTTATTATTATGTTACATAGTTCATGTTTTAATTTTTTGTTTGTATTAGTATTTTAATATTTTAATTTGTATATTTGTGAAAAAATGTTTTATTTTGTGATTTGAAGGATAAGGATAGATTAATCAGTTGATCAACCACATGATTCTGGAGATGAGAAGCATGATCATACCCCTGGGGGGGAACATTCACATGCTCTTGATGTTACACAATATTCCTCATGTGCTCCCATAACAAAAAAGTAGTATTCAAGTGATGGGAAACGTGGATGCACATGTTTACCAAAATTATCACTTGGTTGTAGGCAGTACAAAAGGATACTAGTTGATTTTGATGACAATGATATTCCTAGAGGTCCAAATTCAAAACATTGTACGATTTTTGTATCAAGTATAGGTAAAAGAAATGTAAGAATTTTTTATTTTGATTGGAGAAGTGTAGAAAAAATAAAAATATCTCAGTTATGAGATAAATTTATTGTAAGGAATTTTTCTATTGTTTGACTAATATTTAAATTTTAATAGTATAATATGTTTTACCTCTTCTTTATCATTTGAAATTTGATATTTCAGACACTAGATGAGTAAGGAGGAAATTCATGTCGATGGATTCTAGGATATGGAGGGATTTCACATCAAACCTCACATTAGATGTCATTTTTGGTCATAATCAACATGACAAACCATTTCATATATATCCTTTCATAGATTAAGACATATGGAAACAATTTATTAAAAATAGAAGAAAAGATTCATTTTTTTAAGTGAAATGTAAACATTTATAGGTTTTCTTATATAAGTGATCTTATTAATTTTTTGTCAATGATTTATTATTCATAATTTATAGAAAACAAGGGATTCTCATCAAAGTATACAATCTAAAAATGTATACCCTCATAGTTTTTCTTTGAGAGGGTATAGTTTATTAGAAGAAAAAATGATGTCAGACAAATTACAAAAACATAGAGTTGAGTCTTCAAGCTCTGGAGGGGTTCTCTACCCATCCACTCCATCTAGACATGAAAAATGGAAGAGAGCTCAGATGAGAAGAAATGGGAAATATATTTTGGGAAGAACCATGAATCGTAGCTTAGAAGATTTTTAGATGGTTTATTTTATTTATTTAAGTTAATTATATTAATTATATACTTTTAATCATAAAAAAATGTTTGAATTAATTAATATAGTATTATCTTAAGGAGAAGAGAACACATGGGGTATTTATAGCTGCTGGAAGGAAAGATATTTTATCTACAACATTTGGAAAGCCCAAAAACCCCAGTCATGTACAGGGATACCCAACAGTTGTATCGGTGAGATAAGGTTTTCCACATTCATTAACTTATACCACAGAGGGTGTCTATATAAATAGAATACTTGGAGGATGGTACTCATAATATCAATTCGGCGATGGGGAAATATTTGAACGTCAGTAGAGTCTGTGTTTGCATACATGGACATACAATTTCAGACTATATCTCCCACTACTCCACCTCCCCATGCAGACCCCATTACTTTCCTCCACCTCTACCAGCAGATCCCACTCCCCCACCTCCAGACCCCATTATTTATCCACCTCCTCATCCTTCAGACCGAATTGTTTATCCTACTCCTCCGCCACAACTTCCAATTTATTGTGAGTTGTATGTTTATTATACTCACCATCATATAGTTGCATATGGGATAGTAAATTGTATATGAGATACAATTCATCATCAAAAGTTAGAGGTAGAGCATCATAGGGTCACTGTACATGATATTATTGATTGATCATCTCGAGTACAAATACTAATATATTAGTTGTTGACAGTTGGACATATTATGAGTCACTTTTTACTTTCTCCATCCTGACATTTGTGACTCATTACCATAGTGGTATGTATGTTATAACTTTTATTTTTTTATTAATTTATTTTAACATTCTAAAACAAATATATTTTTATATTAATTTACAAGATTTCATTAATGGTAAAAAAACACTATATAGACAATATCAAAGACAAATGGGTATGGCATCAGATACAGATTCAAGTAGTCATGATAGATTTTCAAGATGTTCAAATTTTTGGGCTGCTCATTATTCATTTCCAATAGATTCTCATGTTTGCGGACATTCAATAAATGTGGGGATTTTAAAAAATTAAATCATGGAGCTTGTTACATGAGATAAGTTGGGAATCAACGTCGTTCATATTTTTTCGATGTAAGTCTTAACACCTTTCCCTACATTATATTTATTTAAAATGTATACTTATATCTGTTTTGTATTAGGTATCTTTATAACTTGTGTTAGAAGAATGAGAAGATATATGTATATTGATTCATGGACCATTATTTTATTTCCATTTATTGGATAATGAACAAAGAATACATTATATTACTGAAAAATTTGAACATAACATAATATCACAGTGTTGGATGATTCCTTTCTGTGAGATGTATGAAACATATATCTGGAAAAGTGGTCATTTCCTTTCAATATAAAAACCCACTAAAATTAAATTTTATTTTATATTAGTTATAATTGGATGTTATATGTTTTTAAAGGAGAAAACACATTATTTGATACTTTCTTTCCATGTAGATGTGCAGGGAAGTTTTATGAATATATTGGAAAATTAAGTTTCAATTTATTAATAGTTGTTTATATTATAGTGAATATTAAATTTATCACATTCATATTAGTTTCTAACAGGGTTTGGGCCTACTTTAGAAAAAAGAAAAATAAAAAGAGTTACAGGATCAAATATATAAAAGTAAATGTAAATATCCAATTATAATTTGTACTTTTTGATGTATTACATAAAAATGATCTTTTGAATTTAAAATCATAAAAAAAATAATTGTCATGAACAATAAGGAATAATAAAATGCATATATTATATGTTAATATTTATTTTTAAATTAATTACAACTAGAATACATGTGAAGTTTGACCTGGTAAGATTTCCTTACAAACTTTTCCATACAATTTCATTTGATTTATTCATTATACATGTTAACAAATTTCCTTTTCATTTGTATCTATTTGATGACCCCCAACCCTATAGTTCACAAGAGTTAAAAACCATTCAAGTGGAATGGTAAAATAACTTTACAGGTCTGTTTCGATTTTAGTTTGCCTGTAGTGTACAATTTAATTTTGAATATTTTAATTATAATTGTATATTTGGTAGTTTTTTTGTTGGATTTAGGTTTTTTTTAGTTGAAAATGTAATTTTGGTATGTTATATATGTGAATGATTAATTTTTCTCTAGTTCTTCTTAATTTGATCTAGTTTCGATGTTTTTATTGTAGGGATTTTGGTCTGGTTTTTATATGCTTTTGGTCTAGTTTATACTTGTTTCGTACTTTGGCAGAGCACAGTAATGGTTTCTTGCGGGTGGGGGTTGTCCATGGGTGTGGGGGGGGGGGGGGGGCTTCCAAGGGATAGGGGGTGTCCAGGGGGTGGGGTCTTTCCCTAGGGGTGGGATGGTAACTAGGTGGGTAAGGGTGTCCAAGGGGGTCAGTGTGGGAGGGTGTCCATGGGGTGGGGGTTGTCAAGTGGGGTGGGGTGGTTTCCAAGGGTGGGGATTTCCAGGGGTGGGGTTTCTAGGGGTGGGTGGGTCTCCAGTGCAATGGGGTTGTATTTAGGGGGATGTGGGTTGTCTAGGGGGTGGGGGTGTTCAGGGGGTGGCAGGTTTCCAGTGGGTGGGGGCTGTCCTTTGGGGTGGGGGTGGTGTCCAGTGGGTGGGGGGTTGTCTAGGGAGTGGGGGTGTCCAAGGGGGATAGGGTGTCTAGGGGGTGGTATGGTGTCCAAGGGGGTAGGGAGTGCTTAGGGGATGGGGGTATCCAATGGTTTGGGTGGGTGTCTAGGGGAGTAAGGGGGTGTCCATGGGAGTATGGGTGTCTCGAGGGTGGGGAGGGTGTCCAAGGGGGTAGGTTTTGGGAGGGTGTCCAGTGGGGGGGTGTTGAGGGGTGGGGGTTGTCTAGGGGGTGGGAGGGTTTTCGGGGGGGTGGGGTTTGTCTAAGGGGTGCCCCGAGGGTGGGAAACGCATCCATGAGGTGGGGGATGTCCAGGGGTTAGGGTGTCTTGGAGGTAGGGGTGTCTAGGGGTGGGAGTGTTCTAGGGGTTGGGCTATCTAGGTGTTAGGGGATGTTTACGTGTGGGGCTGTTTAGGTAATGGGTAGGTGGTCCATAGGGTGGGGGTAGTCTAGGGGGTTTCTAGGGTGGTAGGGGCTGTCTAGGTGGGGGTGTCTAGGGGTGTTATCTTGGGGGGTAGGGGGATTCTTGTGGTGTGGGAGGGTGTCTAGGATAGTGGGGATGTCTAGTGGTGTGGGGGGGTGGGGATTTCCATCAGTATAGGTGATTCCAAAATGGTTTTAGGTTTTTTTAGATGACATTTTATGTTTTGAATGTTTTGTATGTGAATGTTTAATTTTTTTTTGGTTTATCTTATTTCTGTATAGTTATCATATTTTTCTAGTATGGAATCTGGTCTGGGTTTTGGTTTGGTTTTGGTCTATTTTCTGGTTATTTCAGGTCTTCTTTGGCAGAGCATAGTAATGTTTGAAAAGTTTTATTAAAAAAATTATATTTTATGTAAATTATTTTATAACCTATGTAATAAATGCATGGGAAATTTTTTCGTGTCGGTTATTTAATAACTGACATTATATATTTTTTTCATGTCATTTATTATTTAACCAACGTGAAAAAATTCAATTGCAGATAGGTTTAACACATCGGCTTTTTAATAACTGGAATAAAAAACATGTTTTCAGGTCAGTTATTAAAAATACAATGTGATAAACGCATCATAGGCATAGATTATTACATTGGTTATTACATAATCGATGTAATAAACCATATAACCCATCTGTTATTTAAAACCCGATGTAATAAATCACGAATCCGAAGCCTTTTTTACATTAGTTGTTTAGGAACAAACGTAAAAAGTGATTCAGATTTGTGGTGTTTAGGTCGGTTTTAGAATAAACGATGTAAAAACAATATTTATAATGTCTCTGTTAATAACATTTGCCAAAAAAACTGACATAAAAAATAGAAAATAACCGATGTAAAAAAATGTTTTTCTACAGTAGTGATAATTCATTATTTTCACTATTCATCCAATAATAAAACATTTTAGAAAAATGTAAATATTTTTCTGTAAATAATTATTAATGTTACAATTTAAAAAATATTATTAGTCTATAAAAATAATTTTTTAAAACATGAAAATTTTAGTTTTAAAACATGTTTTGCATCAAAAGATGACAAAACTATTTTTTTGAAAAATACAATTATTAAGCTTAAAATTTGTTTTATTCTTATCTCTTTACAAGAAAACATATAAGGTGACTATTTAAAATTATATTGAATATATAAAATAAATATTAATTAAAATCATTAACCAAATTATATTTTTTTTCATTTTATTGGCCAAAATAATTATGGTCATAAAAAAGTTTTTTTAAAAAATATTTTTATTTATTTTCAGAAGGGTTTTATTTTCATTTTTAATTATTTTCTAACAAGATAATTATTTATATAAACATTTTCAAACCTCATTTTTATATTTTATTTTATCTTATCCCAATGACTATTAGATAACTATTATATTAAATAACAATATTAAATTAGTATTTTAGTATTTATTTTAACATAGTTTTTCTTGAAATACTAGCTAAAATTGGAATTATATGTGACATAAACCAAACATAATATTGAATGTAACTATAGATGAAATAAATGTTTCATGTAAATTAAAATAGCAACAATTTAAATTTATTGGTATAAAATATTAACAAAATCATGGGGTGTTACATCTGGCATATGGACAGGTGAGCATGAGGCCACATAACCCAATAGATCATCTATGATAGTCAAGTGAGATTGTTTAGGATGTGATATAAAAGGTATATTAACCTTTAGAGGGATTTTATTTAGAGTTTGAGAAGTGAGGCATGATATAAGTAATAATCTATTCTATATTATATACATATATTTATGTAGATATTTTATAGTGATTCCAAAACACCTTTTAAAAATTTATAGGGATGGGGAGATGTGTGAACTTTGAATTATGTTAAAATAAATTAAATCTCACCAAAATGAATTTATAGAGGAATTATCCAAAAGTTTTTAATTTTTTTATTTCATGAACTATTAATTAATTTAAATGGTTTTTAGATTACTTCAAATGGGTGATTATTTTAAAACAATGATGGTTGAAGAGAATGGAGTATTTAGAATGGGGTCGGTTATGAGTTAAGGTGGTTGGATTCAATAAATAGGCCCATGGTGAAATATGAACCTTCACATGTATAGATATTTTATGGTACATAGGGGAATTTTATATACCTTAGTTTTTGAGACATCCTCCTGCTAATGAATGAAGAACTAGTGGTATTTATTTATCCATTAATTCATAATGTAAGAACAATAATCATTCTCAAAAAAATATTGCAAGATCTGTTTGTATTTCTTCAATCTATTCTAGAATCATATATATATTAAAAATAAATATACTAGTACATAATAAAATGAAAAAATAAGAAATAATCTCTTTGGTCACAAAATAAACACCCGTCATAGAATCAAATCCTTAAATGGAGAATATTTTAAGACACCAAAATATTTCTACAGCTCCCACCATAGAATGTAATAAATGACATTTATAAACAAGGTGAACTAAAATTTTAAAATAAAAAACTTGAATATTTGGTAAAATCATCATATGTGACCAAAGGTCACCTTGCAAAACAAAATACAGATGCTCTTAATAAGAAATATAAGCTATGCCAAATCACGTAAATACACTCATTCAATAAACATAATTTGTTTTGAATAGTTTGTAAGCTCAATATCCCATATGGAAAAAACCACATACTCAATGATATTGTTTTCCAAAATAAAAATAAATATTTTATTTTGAAATATGTCAATAATATATTTTATTTTATTTTATTTTTTCTACCCAACTAATGAAACTTATTAATTTTAAAAGAAATATATTCCGTTTTTTGAAATGCATTTTAAAACGAAATGTTTTAAAATCATTTATAGAAACCAACCCAAGAAAACTATTCCATTTTGAAATTGTACTTTTTAGTTTCAATTTAATATAATTTAATAATTATTATACATACAAATAATGGTAATACAATAATGGAATCATTAGTATAACTAAACTAAATAATAAATAATGTTTAAAAAAACCATGAGAAATTATAAATGGAATAAAATTATAAACAAAACATCAACCATGAGAACAAGAGTTGGCATTAAATATTATACAATAGAAAAATCATAATCCAAGGTACATAAAATGAGTTCTGACCTATAATAACCAAATGTATTTATGAATTTCTTCAAGGAACACTAAAAATACCTATATGAACATCCAAACCATACGTTAGAACATCTGTATAGAAAATCTAATACATTCCCTAGTAAAAATCACACCTAAGACTAGGGAAGCACATTCCCTTTTACCTACCGACCCGTAGTATCCTATGTTCCAATAAATTAAAATCTTCAATTTAATCCACATATATATCATTAATAACATACCTATAACTGGATTACACATAGATACCTTTTCCTTCTTTTCAAATCAATATTGACAAATCACATGAAAATCAAATAATTTTCGAAAATAAATTTTAGAAAAATTTAGTTTCCCAAATCAACTTTTTTTTATAAAAAACTATTTAAAAACATATTTTTATAATACTTTGTAAAATAATAAAATCCATCATTTCTATTTCAAAAATATTTCACATTTAAACATTATAATAATATACAATTGCACACACACACACATAATGATATATATATATATATATATTTCCAAATTCAAATATTTACATATGATCATTTGAATATGTGTATATGAATATATATATAAATACTCATGGGTATTTTTATAAAATAATAATATAAAATAAATTGTTCCAAAAATAAATTATAGGTGATTCAAATATGAGTGAAGTAAATTAACATATTAAACATATCAATGCATTAGACCAATATATTTTTTCACATAAGTCAAAAAACTAAATATTTAAAAGGTATAAAATTACATTGAGAAACTGAGTTCATCTTTAAAATCCATCAGTAAAATTTTCCTAGTATAATGAATATTTTTTTTATGTGTAGACTGAATATAGTACAAAATTCCCAAAATCTCAATTTCTAAATCATATAAACTTTTCATAAACCATGAATAACATGGATTTTTAACTTAAATAAATTCAAACTAGAATTCATCATTTTAATGGATTTAATTTAAATTTCTAAATAATATGTGGTACATCATAGAAAATCTAAATCATAGATATCCCTACTAAGAATATTTGTTGTTGATCATAATCGTTAACAAATAGAATGAATATGAATACAATACAAGATAAAAAAACATATAAACATAGTGGAAATTTAATTCAAAATAAAAAAACCTCATAGATTTATGCTATAGTTTACATGGTAAATTGATATGAAATAAAATAGAAAATAATGAATTGAATGATTAATAATGTTGGGAAAGAGTCATAACCGAAAAAAATCTCAATTTGAAATTTCATGATGGATGCTCGTGAATCATGAAATAGTGATGTTTGGGAGAAGTTGGGGTCCCTTTGTCCATGCATCACATGTAAGGGGTGACAGATGAGGGTGCTGATTAACATAGGGATAATTATGGGGAGGTTTAATAATTTTTAAGTATTTATGTCACCGGGTACACCATATATTTTGGCGACACTATAATTTAACATAAACCCATACATCATGATCTGATGTTACAAAAATACATATTACATTTCTTGATTTGATGAAAGTAAATGCAACTGAATTTCTAAAATCCAAAGAATACCACATCAAAAGGAAATATTAGATCACCTATATAAACATAGTCCTTTTATGTTTATATTTTCAGAATAAAAAACTTTTACATAAGAAATATTATCAACCATCATCCGGTTCATAAATATATATGTAATATCACACTATTCTCTTCACATCTGGTAACCTTATTTGAAATATCATAATTACAACATTTTTTGATAACCATTGGAAAATTATCCATAATAATGGTTAGTTAAAATTATCAATAAGGGTAAACATAAGAATTAAATGTTGAATGTCATCAACAAGTGGGTGATGGTTTTAAGTGTATGATCACATAATTGAAGCAGGTGATAATAACATAAGATAATTCATACCTATAGAAAATGGATCATTACACATGTGACATTGAATAAAGATTTATAGAATCTGAGAATCCTAAAAATCGAGATCCACATATTTTAATTCTTCATCAAATAAAACATGATAAACCCATATCAGACATAAATAAAATGTGTTGTTATCTTATAACAACATCTCCATAGAACATTTCAGAAATAATGGGATCACAGTGAAATTATTATGAGAAATATACTTAGTTAAATCTCTACTTCTATCATTTAATGAAAAGTAACATTGCAACATGAATTGTAGAGATATATTGAGATCACTATTCGTATAAGATATATTTTTCGCAACTGACATATAATCTATATCATGCTCACTTTTCATCAAAACCTATATCAGGGTCACCCATTAAACATGTTTTATCAGTTCCACCAATCATTATGAGATATATCAAGATTACGTATCTTCATCAATAATTTCCATGTTTCATTCTTGAATAAAACATTAGTAATCAGTCACTTAACAACACAACACCCTTGAAAAAATTAGTTATTCTTTAATATAAATTTTAACATGTTTAAAATACATGTATTTTAGGTAAATATCCTTATCCCAATCTTAATTTATCCATATAAATAACTAAGATGGTATTTCCATAATATATACCAATGAAACATAGGTGACATCATGAGGTGTTGTCATTTGTGAATAGAAATATAATTAAAATAATATTAAAAACATTCTTCAGGAAAATTAAATATTCACCATGGAAATAATTTGTAAAAATAGTCATAATATTAATATTTTTTTAAATGATCCAGAGATACAAGTAATTATACATTCAAATAAAAGAACACATATAATGGTGGTAAAATTTGTTCATTCCATATATGAAAAAAGAAAAAATTCCTTTCAAACCATTTTAAAAAGTTGAAAATGAATTATTTGGATATCATTTAGATTAAATGTATTCTAAAACCATTTTAAATGAATGAAAATATAAATTAAAATTACCTTAAATAATAATATATGTGAAAATTGTAACATTCTTGAAGAAAATAGAAAACACGGTTATAGAAGAGAAATATTCTCAATTTAAAAGATGAAACAAGATTGGTATTATTTAGAAAAAAAATCCTGATTTTTAATTAATCAATAAGTCTTGAAATACAAAAGAAACATGAAAGTAATAATAAATATTTTTATGAAAAAAAATGTGGTACATGAAAATGTGATAAAATGATTTCTCCAAACGATCTATGGAAAAAAACAATATTAAAAAGATATGAGATTATAACATGACAATTTTCCATTTTATTAACCACTGTATTAAATGTAATTTAATCAAAGTGTATGATATGGATTTTTAAATCTAATTAATTTAATTATCGAATATGTTAAAATTTATCCTTAATGTAATAAGTACACTATATAAGTAAATCATGGTACACAACCTAAATCTTGTCTTAGGAAAATGACTTAGTGATGAAGAGAACCCTAACAATGATTATAAATTATGATGTTTTTATTTTATATCATCTGACTGTTTATAGAAATATAAAACCAATTAAAACAAGTGGGGATATATATTAATAAATAATATACATCAATTCAATCATAATGAATCCATATAAAGTTTGATAATGTTTAAGTATAACAAAATGAATAAAAATTGAGTTATGAAATCCCCTACCACAAATAAGTTTCTTGTAAAATCCTAGTTTATGAAACAATTTCAATTGAAACATAAACTAAAAAAATTAATGAAATTTTCATGATATAACATGTAAAAGGGTAGTATATATACCACGTAAAATAAATTAGGTGTATAACATTAAAATATTCCTCAATAACAAATATTTGACATGAAATCTCATGCCTGTAGTCTAGATGTATAGTCCCCAACTCCATTTTCCCAGAGATGGTGCCTTACATTAGTATATTAGTATGATTACAAGTAATTAGTTTCCCAATGGACCAAATATTTTAGTAACTTTATAAAATAAGATACATACATATGTTCAATATTAGCACTTGAAAAGAAAATAAAATATTAAAATTCAATTGTATCATCCATAACTCCAAGATTATAAATACAAGTCCTTCATAATATACATTTTGAATCAGGTGGAAAATAACACATAATAAAGGGCTGAGATCAGATGATCGGGTAATGTTATGTATTAAAGTGGAGTCATAAGTAATAATGCATTGTGAATAGATAAAAGTAAACATTCCATTAAAAGTAAAATTAAGCATAACTTACCATGAATAAAAAGATGAATTAATAATGACACAATAAAACATATCCATGGATAACCTAATAGAGTAATAAATAGATGGACTGTCAATTACATGTTTTATAATTAGGGAATGTAAAAGTTGGGACACCATAACCATAGTGTAAAGGCCCTATGTTATTACCAAACATAAAAGAGTAAAACCCTAAACCAATTTGTCTCATGAGACGTACCAATGCACCAAGGGGATATAATAGGCCCCAAAAGACAATAAATAAGTATAATTAATTCAACAAATGAAAGGGGTGAAACATAAACAATATATACATTAATATTTAAACTACAATATGAAATGTAAATAATTTTTTCCAATTAGTAAACATAAATAACAACCATTCGGTGGAATTTGGTGAATGGTATCAAGATATCATAATCAGTGTGAAAGTAATCATATCCCACTATGTAAAATATAGTAGATCATATTATTAAATATTACCCCAATTCAACATAAGAATCAAAAAAGTGTTCAAATAGATGAAAATACTATTATAAAATTATCGTGTAATTATTGACAGAAATACTCTTTTATGTTGAAAAGAAGAGCTCCTTTGGAAAAATAATAATTTTATAAAAAAATAATTTAACTATGATATAATTTTTATAATAAATTTAGTAATTTTATAAAAATAATGGTTTCATAAAACATATTAAATTTTTTCATTAAAAATAGGTAAGAATTTGAGATGTTCCCTTGGATAGTGCTTGTTTATCAGGAATGATTTCAGAAATATCCATTTAAAACATATAACTAACTATTAAATAAAGAAGGATTATGGTTGGTAAACATAAATTGAAGATTCAAACATAATTTAATAGGTTTAAATAATAATAATTAATAATTTAATTGGTGTAATGAATGAACAATAGTAACTCGAATGAAAATGGAGGATCAGGTAGAAAAACCATTCCCTTATGTTTGAATGTATTCTAAACATGACATTACTGTCCTAGATTAAAAACATAAATAAAATTATAAATTCATTAAAAAATTTTATTAATTTATTTTATTTATTATAATTTTATTAAGTTTATCTATGGCCTTTTTGTGAGTTATAAGATTCAAATTTATCACTCGGGAGCATTTGTTTCCTTTTTTTCAGGATATGTACACTTGTATATGAGTATGGATGTTGGTATGGAATGGATATAATTCTACAAAATTGAATTTATATGATAAAAATGAAAATATAAAATATTAAATGATTATATAATTTGTATTATTATATGGTATGAGGATAAGTAATTATATAAAACATTAGTGATAAATATTTAGATTATTACTTCGGTATTTTGATCATCATGAACTGTTTTTATCATATGATTAGTGTTTTTATATATACTAGTTCAAAAAAATTACATGGAACATAATTTTTTTTATAATTAGGTTCAACCATCAAAATGGTCTCAGGACTGGTATTGTTGGAGATATTGAGGAATGAATCTTCATCGTCCATGAAGATTGTACATCATCACCTCCGAAATGTTGATTTTGTTCTGAAAAATAAAATATAGATAGATTGTTGATTGATTAAGTATATTCCATTAAAATTATATAATTAAAATATTTATATGATACCACAGTTATAATGATCATTTTCATAGATTATGTGAGAATAATATAAGAAAATAATGTAAGCTGAAAATGAAATTAATAGAAAAAGGAAGAGGGTGTACCTCTGGAATTAACATCCTTGAGAATCTCCTCAGGGAAAGGAGTTTTGGTATATTGGTTTGAAAAATAGATCATTTATTTGGGGATAGACTACAGAAGGTGATTTGGGAAGAACATTTACAATCTTCAAGTCTTATAGGAGTAAATATAAGAGGGGGTGAAGGTGGTTTTTAGAGTGGAGGAGTGGGGTTATTTTTGAAAATTCTATTCATTTGTTTATTATTTTAGCTCAAGACTATGAATTGTTTGAGCGTTTTCATAAAATATATTAAATTGATGACTAGAATTTCTGGATTATGTTTCCAAAATTAGATATAACTCCTAGAATAGTGTATTTAGCATATAATTTATTCATATAAAAAATTATCACATTTTACTACTCAAAAAAATTCACGTTTTTTAGAAAAATCCCAAAATTTTACCATAACCATTTCTTGATTTGTAGAATTAACAAAATGGAATCCATTTTATAAAAATAAGTTAATAAATATATGAAATTTAATTTATAAATAAAATCATTTTTTACTTGAAAAATAAGGATTTTAAATTTAAAACAGATTTTATAACACTTTAAAAAATATACTAAGGTCTTATAAAATTTTCATAAAATCGAACGAAAAAACATTGATTTATGAATCCACTGTATTAAAATGAATTTTATTTTATATAATTTCATTAATTATAATATTCTAATTAAATATTTATGACTTATAAAAATACCAACACGTAAATAATAATTTTTAAAATGTTCACTTACTTTTACAATGATATAATTATATCAAACATTAACTTATGATATACGAAAATTATATTAATAATTTCATTGGTGAGGTTATTACTCATTAGGCCAGTTTACTATTTAAATGGTTTATATTACTATTCCTAAGGGTAATATACTATTTCATCAGTATATGTTCCATAACGTCTTGAAATACCTCTTATTTATTTTATTTTTTATTTATAATGATAATGTTGTCTTCTCTCTATTTTTTTAATATGATATGTATAATATAAATTAAAAATATGAATAGAAATTTAATTGATAGAATTTTGGGTCATTAAATTCTCCCATCTTACAAATATTTCATCCTCAATGTTTCTATAATGTCACCTCACAAAAATATTTAGGTAATTTTTCATCATAATATCCTCAGGCTCCCACATAACTTCTTTAATTTTATGATCTTTCCTAAGTACCTATATCGGCATAGTCTTCCAATTCCTCAGAACCTGTTATTTAGTGTCCACAATCCAAATAGGATCTTCACATTATGATATGTCGGGTTACAATTATATACCATCATAAGTGAGTACATGTGTAGGTTTTATCATGTACTTTCTCAACTATGAGACGTTAAACACATTGTGTACTTTAGATAGGATAGGTGGAATTTCCAAATCATAAGCAGCAACTCCAACTCTCTACAAAATTTCAAAATGACCAATGCACCAATGGACCAGTTTCCCTTTCCTTTCAAATCATATGAATCCTTTCCACGGAGTTAAATTCAAGAAATAATGATCTCCTTATTGAAATTATAAATCCTTCCTTTGATTATCAGAATATCTATTTTTCATACTTTGAGATAGTTTGATCAATATTTTAATAGTACTTAACTTCACTATTTTTTTCTCTATAATCTCTAGGTCTAAAATCTTTCTTTCACCAACTTCATCCCGATATGTTATCTTACAACATCTCTTTCCAGTAAATTCTTTATATAAGGCCATTTTAAAACTATAATGGAAAATATTATTGTAGGAGAAATATACCAAAGGTAAATACTAATCCTAGATTCTTTGAAAATAAATTGAGTATGATATCAATATATTTTATCAATGGGTGGATAATCCTTTATGACTACCCATCAGTTTGAGGGTGACAAGATGTACTCAAATAAAGGTCAATATCTAATGATTTCAGAAATATTTTCCAAAATATATATGTAAGTCATGGATAATGATGAGATAAAATTGAGAGAGGTTATCTATGAAGTCTTACAAATTCATTAATATAGATCTTTTTAAGGCTCCCTTATGGAAAATCACCCCTTCAAGATAGGAAATGTACATATTTGGAATGTCCAAAAATAATCACACATATTTCATCATTCCATCTAGGAGTTCCAAGTAATCTAGTGAAAAATCTAGGTTATTTCATCCCATTATGAAATAGAAATAGGTATAGGTTGAAGGAATCCTCTAGGATGTTTTCTTTCGGCCTTCACATGTTGAAAAACTAATCATCTTGATACATAGTCAACAATTTACCTCTTCATGTTATCCCACCATAAATATTCCCTCAAATATCTATAAATCATAGTTCTACTTGGTGTATAAGGAAATTATAACTATGAGCCTTATGCAATAACTCCCTTTTTAGACATGGTATAGAGGAAACACATAGCCTCTTCCCAAATTTAAGAATTCCATCCTCACTCAAGAATTCATCTAACATTCCATCACTCACACCTTTAATTTTGTTTTGAATATTCTAATTATCAAGCAAAAAACATTTAATCCTTTCCAATAAGGATGGTTGGGAAACAAATTGGATAATTAATGATGTTTCACATTGCATGATAATTTCTATGTCAATATTTTCTAGTTCAATGTACCTAGAGTCCATTTCAATCCAAATTTATTTACATCTCAGTGATACTTCCTAATTAATTCTTCAGCTACCTTATTTTCCTTTCCTTGGTGATAGCATATAAAATAATAAAAATCATGGAGTAGTTCAATCCAACTACATTGTCTCGGGTGGAGTTTTTTTAGAATAAATATTTCATGATCTTGCGATCTTGATATATCTCACATCATTCACAATGTAGATAGTGTCTCCATATCATTAGAGTAATGATTTTAATTGCTAACTCAAGATCATGAGATAGATAGTGTTGTTTAAGAGTTTAAACCTGCGTTGATTCATAAGTAATATTTCTCTCATTCTATATAAGGAAACAACCAAGTCACTTCATTGATGAATCACTATAAACCACAAACCTGCCATTTCATGATGGTAGACTCAATATTGGAGCATTATCTAACCTTTTCACTAACTATTCAAAACATTATTCACTTTCTTTTTTCTATAGAAACATTCCCCCTTTATGTATATGATTTTTTAAGGGGTTAGATAAATGAGTTATGTTCAGAATTAGACACCAGTAATAACATTATAAACCAATAAAATATATAACTTGATTTTTTTCATTGGTTTACACCTTTCCTGAAAGTCCATTGTATTCATCGAATCAACTAAAATTACATCCTTAGAAGAAATATGTCTAAGAAAAGAAACAATTTTAGATCAGAATTCATAGTTTTTAAGCTTCCTAAAAAACTTGTTTCTTTTAAGAGCTTTCAAAATAATGCACAATTGGTTCTCATAATATTTATAGCTTTTGAATTATACCAAGATACCATCAATAAATACCATGACAAAGTCATCATGATATTCCATAAAAACTAAATTCCCTAGATCCTTGAAAACCTAGTGTTCATATTTCAGTCCTAATGGAATTACTATAAACTTGTAATTATTATTCCTGGTTCAAAATGTATTCATTGGAATATCATCCTCCCTCACATGAAATTGATGATATCCTAATCAAATTTTGGTATTTGTAAAATATTGGTCTCTGTAAATTTGATCAAATAAATCATCAATATACGGAAGATAATACTTGTTCAATATCATAATAGAATTGATCTCTCAATAGTCAATGCACAGCCTCATAGATCCATCTTTTTTATTAATGAAAAGACCATGATATCCCCATAGAGAAACACAAAGGATAATAAACCCCTTACTAATAAATTCTTATATAGTTTTTTTCATCTCCACCAATTCCACTATTGAAATTATATAAGGAGTCTTTGATATAGGCTTTATACATGGAATTAAATCAATAGATAACTCAATTTTCTTCTCCATAGGACGTCTAGGTAAATCCTTATGAAATACATGAATATATTCATAACCAATAAGTACTTCCTCATTTTTGAACATTTCATTCCTCGCCCATATATTTTCATCCTCTTCCTCCAAAATAATTTAATATATAATTTCTACTAGGGAAGGAGCTAGATAAGAATTAGATGGCATAGTTTCAACTCTAATGATAAAGGACTCTACATCAATGTCCAAAATTGAAACTTCCTTATTCATTCAATAGATATTTACATCAAAATATGAAACCAAATTCATAACAAGAATTATATAAAAGACAATAATGTGTATGATGATAATTTCATAAACTAAATCATTTTAATGTTTCATAACGGGGATTTATTAACACATCTTTTTCTTAATGATACTTCCCTTATGATTTTTGATTGACAATTCATTTATTAAATGAATTTGGAAATATCTAATTTTCTTGGCTGACAGGGAAGATATGAAATAATGTGATGATCTAGTATCAAAAAACACATTGGATATATTTGAGTAAATGATTAGAGTTCCTTCTACCACATCGTTAGGAACATCAAAACTTGCATTAGTGACTACATATGCTTTTCCTTTCTCCCTTGTCCATCTTTGGAAAAAATTTAATTGATGCTTAATAAATTCAAATAAAAAATTCCTAATCTCATTATAATTATAGTATCGATTTTTTAAATATTAATTTTTTCCCCTGAAATCACGAGATTGGTGGACTTTTTTCCAAGCAAGTAAAAAATACCCATTTCCTTCAATCAAGTATCGGGGTGTTTCTTCCCACAATTTCTACAGTGTGGAAAGTCAACTCTGACATTATTTCTGATTTCAATAGTTCCTTTTCAATATTTTTCAACATACTTAATCTTCTATTTATTTCCTTTAAATTCATATTAATTTTAGAATTTTGTATTTATCCTGATAGAACCTGAGACTACATCTTCATATTATGAGAAATTCTGAGAGACAAGTTCCCATCAAATGAATGGTTTTAAACCATCAATGAATATATCCATCATCCTCCATGGAATACATATGTAGTATGCATCATTCCATTCTAAACATTTAAATATGGATTCATACATTGAAACAATTTCATCTAATTTCTATTTTAGACTCAAGAATATCCTCTCCATATTAGATCGCTATTTGTGGTAAAATGTTTTTCCAATTTTTTTTAAGTTACACCATTCCATATTTTCAATATCTTTCTCATATATTGTGTTTTTAATCAATTATGACCATCAATCATCATCATTTAATAGATGATACACTTCCATGACCATATTTTCCCTTTCGTTACTTCATAAGGACAGAAATGTCTTCTCTCATGAACTTATCCACTAATCCACTATAAATGGGTATGTAGTCCCATTAAATGATGAAGGTTGTTGTCACATAAATTTTTATTACATTGATCCTCCATGTTGTGTTGTAGGATAATCTATATGGGTAAGGTTTTTGTTTATAACTTCAGTCTATTATTGAAAAATTGTTATATGTTTTTCAGCACAACTCATAGCTCGAGAACCAACATCATTATCTCTTATTCGAGGGAAATACCTACATGGGATAAAATATTCATGTGGTTTCTATTACATCTCCTAAGATACGTTTCTAAATAATTGAATACACTAAATTTGGTTATGAATCATAATGTATAATGATGAACTAATAAAATGCATAACATAAATTGAAATCATATGCATCTCTAATGTCATAATCATAAACACGGTTTCATTGTGGATATATTTAAAATTAATCCCTTCATAAATTTTTATAATGAAAATGTGAATTATGATATGGATATCCCTTAGGAGTGTCAAACCAAGGGTGCAATAAGGTCTATTTTTGTGTAACAGGTTACGCCAAGTCCATCCGAGAACAACTTGTTAGAGTTTTTATTCATAGATACATCTATTATAAAACCATTTCCACTTGTAGTAACCAGAATGTGTTGTAATTATAGTAAGATACACATAATATATACCTTAAAATAATTATAGGATGTTCAGGTATGTTTATCCTCAAAGTCTATCTTATTTCATTGTTTACTAATCTACGTTTTCTAAATCTAGTTTCTATGGATTCTATTAAAATTCCTCTGATAGAAACTGTAATGTCTCTTACCCTAGTTTACTAGAGCTGGTGCCTTACATCAAGAAATTTTTATGATTACATGGATGTTGTATAATGAATGACTAAATATTTTAGTAGGTTCAGAAAACAAGATACATACATAAGTTAAAAATTACAACATTAGTGTAATTACAATATTTACCTTCCATTCAAAAAATCCACAAATCATTTATTATCCCATAATATAATTTACAATATTACTAATTGGATCTTAGTGAAAAATAATTCAATATAAAGGGGTGATATTAGATGCTCATTGAGGATATGTAATATTGTGGAAGCATATGTAATGAGGCGTTGTGAATAAATAAAAGTACATATGCCATTAAAAGAAAAATTGATCATAACATTGTAGGCATAAAATCAGAATAAATGATTCCATAATAAAATATAACCATGTATATTCTACTAGAAAAATAAACACTTTGACTATCAATTACTAGTTTCACAATGAAAAAATGTGTACTGCATGATATCATAACCATACTGTCAAGTACTCATTCCCAGAATGTACATAAATAGGTAAAACCCCAAACTACCTTTCCTTAAGAGCCCTACTGATGCACTATAAGGATATATAAGTCCCCACTCGATACCTAAAAAGTATAATTCAATCCTCATATGAAAGGGGTGAAACATAATTAAAATATACATTCATATAGAAACAAACATATGAAATGTAAATAACATTCACAAATAAATAAACATAAATACTAACCATTAAGACTAATATGGTGAATGGTATCAAGATAGAAAATCCACAATAAAACTAATAATAAACAATTAAATACAATATGATAGTTAATATCAGAAAATATTAATCAAAATTGAAAATAATAATCAATATGAGTATTGAAATAGGTTAAAATACTCATATATAATCATCATGTAATTCTTCATATAAATACTCTTTTACTTTGAGAAGAATAGTCATTTTGGGGAGAAAATAATTTTTCAAAAACCAAATTGAACTGATGTAGTTTTTTCATAAAAAATGGGTGATATTTGAAAAATAATGGTTGATCAAAATTGATTAAATAGTTCCTTAGAAAATTGGTAATAATTTGAGATGGTCCCTTCAATCTAGATTGTTTTCAAAAAGAATTTGAGTAAAATATTCTTAAAACACATAACTCTACATAAAACAAAGAAGGATTATGATTTTTACACATATATATATCATTGAAGAAAAAATTAAGAGTAGTAAATAATAATAATTAATAATTTAGTTTTTGTAAATCATGAAAAAGAGTAATCAAAAATAAAGTGTAGGATTGAGTAAAAAATACCTTACCTAAAGTTTGAATGTATTCTTCACTTAATCTTAATGTACTGCATAATAAATTAACTCCAATAATTAATTAATTAAATATTTTTTATATATGAATATTATTTAGTGTAATTTTATTATGTTCATTTATGGCCTTTTTGAT
This sequence comes from Viscum album, assembly GCA_963277665.1. Classification (NCBI taxonomy): domain Eukaryota; kingdom Viridiplantae; phylum Streptophyta; class Magnoliopsida; order Santalales; family Viscaceae; genus Viscum; species Viscum album. The sequence goes on along the minus strand of OY728155.1, from coordinate 318,646,574 downwards.
GAGTTAAAGGATACAAATTTATCGATTGAGAGTGTTTGTTTCCTTAGTTTTTACTATCAGTATAGTTGTATAAGATTATGGATGTTCATACAGAATGGATAAAATTCTCAAGAATTGAATTTATAAGATACTATTGAACCCTCTAAATATTAAATGGTTATATAAATAATTTTTTATAGGGTAAGAAGATGAATTTTTAGAAAAAAATTTTAGTCATAATTGTTTAGATTATTACGGTGGTATTATGATCATCATGAACGAGTTATGTCGTATGAATTAGTATTATGTATATATATTGGTAATAGAACATTAAATGAGAGATGATACATATTTTATAATATTTTTCAAACATAAAAATGGTTTAATGAACATTCTTTATGGATAAATTGATGAACGCATGTTCTTTATCCATGAAGGTTGTAAATCCGCACCTCCCAGATGACGATTTCCTTTTTAAAAATAAAAGAGACAATATTTTGAGGAATAATATTCCATTATCATGATACAAGTATATTATTTATATGATAATATATTTATATTCATCATTTGGATAGATTATATGAGAATAATATAATAAAATTATGTAAATTGTAAATGACATTAAAAGAAAAACAAAGAGGGTTTAACTCTTGAATTGACTTCACAGTGAACTGCCATAGGGAAAAGTGTTTTTTTCATTTGTTTAGATAAAGAAATATTGGTTGTGAGTATATTATAAAGAATAGTATTTAGGCATATAATTAATAATATTAAAGGATTTTAGGAGTGAATAGAAGAGGGGGTGAGGGTGGTTTTTATAGGGGAAGAGAGGGGTGATTTTTGAATATCTTATTCTTTTGATTATTATTTTGCTTATGGACTCTTAATTGTTTTATAATTATCATAAAATGTATTAAACTAATTATGTAATGTTATATATTATGGTTCAGGAATTTTAAATGAATAAAATAATAGTGTATTTAGCTTCTAATGTATTTATACACTTTAAATTACTATATTTTACTATTCACAAAAATTCAAGTATTTTAGAAAAATCCAAAAAATTCACTATAAATATTTTTTGATATATATATTTCAAAAAATAGAATCCATTGGAACAAAATAATTCTCCAAATTTATGAACTTTAATTTTTAAATCAAATCATTATTTACTTGAAAAATATAGATTTTTAAGTAAAAACTGCCTTTATAACACAAAAAATATATCTAAGGTCTCATAAAATTATCCTAAAATCAAAACACAACAAAATATTGATTTATGAATCAATTTTATGAAAATTAATTTTCATTAAATTAGTTTTATTTATTATAAAATTTTAACTAAATATTGATGACTAATAAAAACCAATATGTAAATATTAATTTTTAAAATATTCATTTAATTATACTATGATATAATTATATAATTATTTCACTTATGATATTCCTAAATTTTATTTACACTTTCATGGGTGATGTTACTATCTATTTTTCCGATTTACTCTTCATAAAGGTCATATTACTATTCTGGAGGGAATGTTATTGTTTCATTGGTATAGTTTCTTTAATGACTAGAAATACCTATTATTTGTTTATTATTCATTTATAATGATTTTAATGTGTTCTATATGCAGTTTTATATGATTCGTACTATATAACATATACATAAGATGGGAAATTTCATTTATTGAATTTTGGGTCATTACACAAGGCTTGTGATGTATTTCCTTTTAATCCTGTAAAATGAACATATATAAATTATTTAATTTCATCATAAAATTTTAAAGGATTAATATCTATTCCATAAAAAATCATTTCATTTATTTTAATGAAATATTTATTTACATAATTGATTACATCTACATTAGTAGTTTTGACGACATTCAGTTCGTAATTTCAAAATGGAATTAGTGAGTTTACCAATGTTTATGGGGTCATTGCCCCATAATTTACAGAATAATAATAATGAAGTAATTATAATTTTTATGAATCAATTATAATTTAAAAAATACACATGATTTTTGGTGATGAAAAATGAGCTATATTAAATAAAAGAAGATGATAAGTTATACCTATGCATGAATTACATTTTCAAATATCATCAATCATGATGGAAAGAAGCTATGTATTAGTTTCAATTCATAAATATAATTATATCGAAAAAATTTCATTTTTACTCCTTAAATACATTATATGCCACAGCAATATGATACTATGATGAAAAATGAATCACATTTCTTCTTGGAGGTAACCATCCATGAATATTAATGAATGATGTTATCATTTTTCAATAAATGGATAGGTAAAAAATGATATATTATATTAAATTAATTATAATTATATAATGAATATAATAATTACTCATAAAATATATCATTATAGTCATTCATGAGTTCCAATGATGGAAAATGAATGACATCTTTTCAAAAAGTCATAGTCCACCGTAAAGTCAAACGATGGTTTCATTTCCCATTTGATGGAAGTGTATATAGATATAGGTTAGTACATTAAAATTATAAAAACATAGAATATGAAAGTTTTTTTTCATTATTTTATCATTTTTTAAGAATATTTATATGAGTTAACATAATAAATAAAATAAAACTTCTCAATAAAAAACTATAAGTATTCTTCGGAAAAACCCATTTTCGTTACAACATAATCCCTCTGAGTATTGTATTATGATAAAAAATATTATACTACAACATGGTTAACTATAATAATATAGGTTTTGGTCAGCACTTGGATGAACCAAATTTCTCTCTATGTGTGGATAAAAAATGAGTGGGGGAGAACATTTATAAGTGAGGGGAGGGGCATTTGTAACGCCCCGACCCCAGCTACCCAGAGTCGGTGCATTACTTCGTAACATTGGCATGATCACAAAAGATCAAGTCTCTAAAGACCGATTAGTTTAGTAGCCTTGGAAACACTAGATACATTCGTAAATGTTACATTACATCATAAAGTGAAAAACTACAATAACAAAGTCTCCATAGTCCACACTCATATACTCTTCTGACTATCCCTGCAGATCATTCATAAAATACTTCTTCACATCCTGGAAAAATATTAAAACATTGAAAGGGGTGAGCTCAGATGCTCAGTAAGGTTAACAATATAGCAGAAGCTTTCATAAATAAACATTAACATTTAAGGCAATGTATAACTAAAACAAAATCCTTTTAAACTTGAACTTCAACATAATATGGCAAAAGTAAAATGAGATAATTCCATTCACATCTTCACATGGATATTCTACTGGTCGAATAATCACATGCAATATCAATAACCACTTTCATAAAGAGGGAATGTATAATGCCAGACATTCTGAAACATTTTTTCAAGGCCTCGGCCAAGACGTCTAAAATGATTAAGGCCTCGGCCAAAACCATAAATCAAATTGGGAAAGGGCCTCGGCCAATTCCATGTCTAGTTGTCTCATGAGACCTACCGATGCATCTAGGAGCTATAGCGGGCCCCACCCGTCACTTATTATGTCCAAAACATTCCTCATATGAATAGGTTTAAACATATCATAAACCATAACATAATCGTATCACATAAAACATGCATAAAGGAAACATAACATTTCCACATTTCAATCACAAGATATCAATACAACACATTGATATAATAAAAACACTTTCAAAACCATTTTCAATACCAAAATAAAAGAAAGTTAAAACATTGTATTTATTTTTCATTAAAAAAAATGATGGCTTGTAGAGGAAGCCGAAACTCAAATAATGGTCACGGCGGCGGAGAAGTCATTGTCGCCGCATATGTACGGAAAGAAAAACATTCCCTTTTTGTCGTTTAGTAAAACGATTCGTATAAAAAGATTCCTTTTGAATAAACATAAAAGTCAAAAGGGTTTATACACCGTATAAAAGAAAGTTGTGTATAAAACCAAATATGCCTCAATGAAAGGAGATTGAGACGAAGTCCTTAAAAAGATCATTTTTAAAATAAAATAGATCTATTATGTGTATTCACTATAAGTACACATAAATAATGTAAAAATACAATATAGGACATAATAATATCATGACATAATTTGAAAGTAGGAGATTAACCCAAAGAATAGAAATTGGTTTAAGAAGTTCCCTTACCTTGCGTCTTGTCCTGACTCGACCGTTCTTTAACCTCCTGAATAATAAACTAGAGTTAATTTATATTTACTTAAGAACCTTTTTCATGTTCATTATTCCATTTATATCACTTATTACCATGTTATGAACATTATTTAATTATTTAAGTTAATAACGGTCATTTTGTCGATCTTTGGTACTTGAGTCAACAATAAACTTCTTATAATTATAAGTTGTTCATGTGGTAGAATATCCATTATATCCAGAATTATATTCATGATTTATATGTCATATATATCATATATATACAGTATATACATTCATTCATAATGTCACGTAACATTTAGAGGTAAGAAATGAAATGCACCATTCATGGAGATGGTAAGCCGTACGTACGCATGAACGCTACTTTCATTTCGATTTCATATTTAATGGAACTAAATCATAATGATATAAATTTATAATATAATTCCAGTATAATATAGTGTACAATACCATTTATTCCATCCTTTATACATCCCAAATTTGGCATTAACGATTCAAATCACTTTGAGGGGGCGGTAGTCCGCACTTCCTAAAATGAAATTATCGCGTTTTACCCATAATGGAAATCATAAAGTATGCCATAAATGAGAAATACAGAAGCATAAGTAAAACATAAACATATTATATATCATATATAAAAATAGTTACATCCTAATGGCCACCTTTGAAGGTGTTATATGAGTGTTGAACAATCATCGTTTCGTGAGGCCGAAATTCGCCATCCACAGAAACCGTATGTTCTTTAACCATTAGATGTAGGTGTGTGTAAGTGTAGCTCGAATCCTTCTTATAACAACATCCTAGTATATTTAGGATACTGGTGTTGTCACAAAAGAAATGAATAAAAAGAGTTTATGGGGTTGGAGAAGAAAAATAAAACAAAACAACATTAGAGAAGACATTACCTCAAAATCGGGTAACTCTTTTTTATTTGAGCCAAAGGCTTCCTTGGGAAGCGTTCTGCCCAACGTGAGGCTTCTAGGAGTAAGAGGGGGAAGTTGGGAGAGTATTTGGGCAGAGGTTGGCCGAGCCAAATGGCTTGAAAGTGTAAATGATGTGGGAGAGGTGGGGGCCTTTTATAAGTGGAGAGGAGGGGCACTTTTGGAAAGATTGAAATGTTACATTATTTCACAATGCTTTTCGGATTCTAAAGGTCCCACACTTATATAATTGGAGGATAAGGTGATAAGGTTTCGAAATCGCTTCATCCAATAGGCTTTGGACATGTGTAAGCCTTGGATTTTGCATTATCTTCTCATTTTATTTAAATCGTTAAATAATGAGGTCATCGTCGCATCATAATGATGTCATAAATAATTTAATTTATTTAATGTCTAAAAATTATAAAAAAATTACTATGATGTAGGAAATCCTTGTAGCTTTCTAATGAATATTTATAATCAAAATTTGGACTTGTGTAACCCCACTTAAAAACTGTTTTAGTAAAACAACTCATGTTTGTGTCAATTTAATTTTAACATTAAATAAATATATATTAATGGCATTTTCCAACTAAAGTGGCTCCATGGGGTCCCCAAGTTGACCCATGGGTTGTCTTGGTCGGCCATGACTCATCCAATAGGAGTAGGACAAGTGTCAAGCTCATCTCATATTATTAAAACATTATTTTTACCTTAAACTACATTAATTACCTCTAATCACGATTAAGAACTTAAAAGTTACTATTCAGCAAAAAATTATTTTGATCTCATTGAACCACATTTTACTTCTTAATGAAAACCATGTATGTCGGATTTTTTAAAATCAAATCACAGAAGTGGTAATATTTCATTTAAACGAAAAATCAGTTATTTAACTACCACTTAGTGGTTTCACTATTCATCAAAAATTGAAGTTTTTCAGAACAAGGCCAAAATTTCACCCTAAGCTATAATTGATATTCCGAATTCAAAAATGATGTCTATTTTACAAAATTCCAAAAATATAAGTTGCATTTATAATTAATTCCCGCTGTCACAACAAATAGCGTGTTTTTAAGAAACAATTTATATCAAAAGATTGGCAATTGTTTATGTCCAATTTCAATATTAAATTAATTCTATTGACCACCATTGGATAAAATGGTAAAAATATATTCTAATTATACTTTAAAACCACTAAATAGTATAATTTATCACTATAAATTATTTTTATTAAAAAAGTTGTTTTTAAGTAATTTTCACTATTCATAAAAAAATTAGAAGTTCTCAGAAAAATACCAAAAATTCAACATAGGCTAATTTCGATATTCCGAATACAAAAATGAAGTCCATTTTGAAATATAAAATTTCTATAATTTTAAAAGGTGGTTATTACTATTCATAACGGCTACTTTGATTAGTCGCGGTGTTTTAGAACTCGAACTTGCGTACAATGCAAGCTATTGCATTATTGAAAGAGAGGCGTATCGTGGAAGCTCGGGGTGTTACATTCTCCCCTCCTTCAATAAATTGCGTCCTCGCAATTTGATATTTTTCTTTGAAAATAAAAGGTTGAAAATAGAAAATACCTTTGTGGAAAACCCACATCGGAAATAAGGTTAATAAAATTTAGCCTTAATAAGAGGGAAATGGAAATAAGAAAGTCACCACCAAATTATGATCTCGATAAGGAGAACATTGGTGGCAATTAGAGACATATAATTGGAGGAAAAATGTAAATATTTGTAGGGAGTGATTGAGGTCATCAATCACAATCAACTGTCAAATTGAGGGCCTCAAAGCCTTCAATCTATGTTGATTTAAAATATCATCAGTTCCACATGACATAAGGTATTAGGATAAAACATTTTTTGTTTTAATATCCCTTTACTAAAGTTTAAGAATTAATTTATTCATTGAATAACAGATAGGTATATATATATTTATGCCTGACAATTGGAGTTTCAACCTTCAACTCACCTTTCACTCAAAAAGATAATAGAACCCAAAAAATATTATACTTTTCCTAATTGTATAAGGTTCAAAATGTTAACACATACCATTTAGTTTAGTAAAACTATTTTGTAATAACCAGGGACTTCCTGTAGGCTAGTGGTAGGAATTAAAGGCCTGTCGCACTATGATTGTGGGTTCGATTCCTGCAGCTTTGTCCGACGCGACGGGTTATTCCCCACCCTGCAGGTTGTCCTTTTCCTAAAACTATAGTATCATAATATTCCAAAAATAATCTTCATAAATTCTTTAACATTAAACAATACTATCCATGGTTCAACTTAATCCATTCCAACCTTAATAGTTATCCAAAATACCTCCATCCAGACTTTCTCTAAAAGGTCTCTAAATTCCAAAATCAATTGTAACATCAGATTCCCCAAAAAAAGAAATGTTTCTCTTATTGTCACATACTGAAAATATGATTACCTTAATCATATTACCTTAATAAAAATGTACTGCAGTACAATCCTTATATACTCCATAATTATTATAACAAGTACATCATTGATACAACACTCAAATTACAAAACTCACTAATAAAAACATAAGAACTCTAATCATTTCTCCTCATCTGTGGTAGTATCATAACTTGATTATTATCCAATAACATCATTTGAGACGTACTCTGATGATTTGAACATTGGTTTGCGTAGTGTCCCCACTCCTTGCAGATGAAGTATTGTACATTTGAAACCTTTTTCTTACCCTTGCAGTCACGCACTCGGTGTCCTTTTTCTCCACACTTATAACAAACTCCCATTCCCTTCAGGCAAATTCCAAGGTGTTTCTTCCCACAGTTATCACATATTGGAAAATTCTTCTTTTCCCTCGTCCCTTTATCCATCATTCCCTCTTCCATCCTTTTTTTCTCTTTCATCCCTTCAAATCCATAAGACTCAGAGAATTTTCTACTTATCTTATTAACACATGACACTATTTAATCATATGTTGATAACACATGGGAGAATATTTCCCTTCTAAATGTTGGCTTAATACCATGAAAGATATGATCCTTCATACTCTTTGGATCATACATATTGATGGAGTTCACCTTCCTTCTACTGGGCGCCATTTCTATACAATGGAATAAACTAGATCAGTTTATGAATCAAAATACATAATCTCATACTTATAAAACACTTAACATAAATTGAACTATTTATGGATATAATCCATAATCACAAAAAGAAATGTTTCCTTTGAAAATGTATATACTCATAACCCTTCATAGTGGTTTGTATAGAAAATGAGAATTATCCTAAGAATATCCCCCGGGAGTGTCGTAACCAAGAGTGAAGCAAGGCCCGTTGTCATGCACCAGTTCTCGTTCGAGTCTAGCTCAAAGCGGTGTTTTCGGGTTTTACCCCTAGGTACATCTGTGCCAGAGCCGCCTCTACCTGCTCGTATCCAGACAGGGATGTATTGCTCGGAAAACTCACAAAATCTCTACAATAACAAAATTCTAGGAAGTTCTTCTTTACTAATCCTCAAAGTCTATCTTTGGGCTATGTGCTCTAATCAGAGTTTATCTAAATCTAGCTTCCAAGGTTAGTACTAAACTGTCTCTGATACCAACTGTAACGCCCCGACCCCAGCTACCCAGAGTGGGTGCATTACTTCGTAACATTGGCATGAACACAAAAGATCAAGTCTCGAAAGACCTATTAGTTTAGAAGCCTTGGAAACACTAGATACATTCGTAAACGTTACATTACATCATAAAGTGAAAAACTACAATAACAAAGTCTCCATAGTCCACACTCATATCCTCTTCTGAATATCCCTGCAGGTCATTCATAAAATACTTCTTCACATCCTGGAAAAATATTAAAACATTGAAAGGGGGGAGCTCAGATGCTCAGTAAGGTTAACAATATAGCGGAAGCTTTCATAAATAAACATTAACATTTAAGGCAATGTATAACTAAAACAAAAGCCTTTTAAACTTGAACTTCAACATAATATGGCAAAAGTAAAATGAGATAATGCCATTCACTTCTTCACATGGATATTCTACTGGTCGAATAATCACATGCAATATCAATAACCACTTTCATAATGAGGGAATGTATAATTCCAGGCATTCTGAAACATTTTGTCAAGGCCTCGGCCAAGACGTCTAAAATGATTAAGGCCTCGGCCAAAACCATAAATCAAATTGGGAAAGGGCCTCGGCCAATTCCATGTCTAGTTGTCTCATGAGACCTACCGATGCATCGAGGAGCTATAGCGGGCTCCACCCGTCACTTATTATGTCCAATACATTCCTCATATGAATAGGTTTAAACATATCATAAACCATAACATAATCGTATCACATAAAACATGCATAAAGGAAACATAACATTTCCACATTTCAATCACAAGATATCAATACAACACATTGATATAATAAAAACACTTTCAAAACCATTTTCAATACCAAAATAAAAGAAAGTTAAAACTTTGTATTTATTTTTCATTAAAAAAATGATGGCTTGTAGAGGAAGCCGAAACTCAAATAATGGTCACGGCGGCGGAGAAGTCATTGTCGCCGCATATGTACGGAAAGAAAAACATTCCCTTTTTTTCGTTTAGTAAAACGCTTCGTATAAAAATATTCCTTTTGAATAAACATAAATGTCAAAAGGGTTTATACACCGTATAAAACAAAGTTTTGTATAAAACCAAATATGCCTCAATGAAAGGAGATTGAGACGAAGTCCTTAAAAGATCATTTTTAAAATAAAATAGATCTATTATGTGTATTCACTATAAGTACACATAAATAATGTAAAAATACAATATAGGACATAATAATATCATGACATAATTTGAAAGTAGGAGATTAACCCAAAGAATAGAAATTGGGTTAAGAAGTTCCCTTACCTTGCGTCTTGTCCTGACTCGACCGTTCTTTAACCTCCTGAATAATAAACTAGAGTTAATTTATAATTACTTAAGAACCTTTTTCATGTTCATTATTCCATTTATATCACTTATTACCATGTTATGAACATTATTTAACTATTTAAGTTAATAACGGTCATTTTGTCGATCTTTGGTACTTGAGTCAACAATAAACTCTTATAATTATAAGTTGTTCATGTGGTAGAATATCCATTATATCCAGAATTATATTAATGATTTAGATTTCATATATATCATATATATACAGTATATACATTCATTCATAATGTCACCTAACATTTAGAGGTAAGAAATGAAATGCACCGTTCATGGAGACGGTAAGCCGTACGTACGCATGAACGCTACTTTCATTTCGATTTCATATTTAATGGAACGAAATCATAATGATATAAATTTATAATATAATTCCAGTATAATATAGTGTACAATACCATTTAATCCATCCTTTATACATCCCATATATGGCATTAACGATTCAAATCACTTTGAGGGGGCGGTAGTCCACACTTCCTAAAATGAGATTATCGCGTTTTACCCATAATGGAAATCAAAAAGTATGCCATAAATGAGAAATACAGAAGCATAAGTAAAACATAAACAAATTATATATCATATATAAAAATAGTGACATCCTAATGGCCACCTTTGAAGGTGTTATATGAGTGGTGAACAATCATCGTTTCGTGAGGCAGAAATTCGCCATCCACAGAAACCGTATGTTCTTTAACCATTAGATGTAGGTGTGTGTATGTGTAGCTCGAATACTTCTTATAAAAACATCCTAGTATATTTAGGATACTGGTGTTGTTACATATGAAATGAATAAAAAGAGTTTATGGGGTTGGAGAAGAAAAATAAAACAAAACAACATTAGAGGAGACATTACCTCAAAATCGGGTAACTCTTTTTGATTTGAGCCAAAGGCTTCCTTGGGAAGCGTTCTTCCCAATGTGAGGCTTCTAGGAGTAAGAGGGGGAAGTTGGGAGAGTATTTGGGCAGTGGTTGGCCGAGCCAAATGGCTTGAAAGTGTAAATGAGGTGGGAGAGGTGGGGGCCTTTTATAAGTGGAGAGGAGGGGCACTTTTGGAAAGATTGAAATGTTACATTATTTCACAATGCTTTTCGGATTCTAAAGGTCCCACACTTATATAATTGGAGGATAAGGTGATAAGGTTTCTAAATCGCTTCATCCAATAGGCTTTGGACAAGTGTAAGCCTTGGATTTTGCATTATCTTCTCATTTTATTTACATCGTTAAATAATGAGGTCATCGCCGCATCATAATGATGTCATAAATAATTTAATTTATTTAATGTCTAAAAATTATAAACAAATTACTATGATGTAGGAAATCTTTTTAGATTTCTAATGAATATTTATAATCAAAATTTGTACTTGTGTAACCCCACTTAAAAAATGTTTTAGTAAAACAACTCATGTTTGTGTCAATTTAATTTTAACATTAAATAAATATATATTAATGTCATTTTCCAACTAAAGTGGCTCCATGGGGTCCCCAAGTTGACCCATGGGTTGTCTTGGTCGGCCATGACTCATCTAATAGGATTAGGACAAGTGTCAAGCTCATCTCATATTATTAAAACATTATTTTTACCTTAAACTACACTAATTACCTATAATCGCGATTAAGAACTTAAAAGTTACTATTCACCAAAAAATTATTTTGATCTCATTGAACCACATTTTACTTCTTAATGACAACCATGTATGTAGGATTTTTTAAAATCAAATCACAGAAGTGGTAATATGTCATTTAAACGAAAAATCAGTTATTTAACTACCACTTAGTGGTTTCACTATTCATCAAAAATTGAAGTTTTTCAGAACAAGGCCAAAATTTCACCCTAAGCTATAATTGATATTCCGAATTCAAAAATGATGTCTATTTTACAAAATTCCAAACATATAAGTTGCATTTATAATTAATTCCCGCTGTCACAACAAATAGCGTGTTTTTAAGAAACAATTTATATCAAAAGATTGGCAATTGTTTATGTCCAATTTCAATGTTAAATTAATTCTAATGACCACCATTGGATAAAATGGTAAAAATATATTCTAATTATACTTTAAAACCACTAAATAGTATAATTTATCACTATAAATTATTTTTCTTAAAAAAGTTGTTTTTAAGTAATTTTCACTATTCATAAAAAAATTAGAAGTTCTCAGAAAAATACCAAAAATTCAACATAGGCTAATTTCGATATTACGAATACAAAAATGAAGTCCATTTTGAAATATAAAATTTCTATAATTTTAAAAGGTGGTTATTACTATTCATAATGGCTACTTTGATTAGTCGCGGTGTTTTAGAACTCAAACTTGCGTACAATGCAAGCTATTACATTATTGAAAGAGAGGCGTATCGTGGAAGCTCGAGGTGTTACATTCTCCCCTCCTTCAATATATTGCGTCCTCGCAATTTGATATTTTTCTTTGAAAATAAAAGGTTGAAAATAGAAAATACCTTTGTGGAAAACCCACATCGGAAATAAGGTTAATAAAATTTAGCCTTAATAAGAGGGAAATGGAAATAAGAAAGTCACCACCAAATTATGATCTCGATAAGGAGAACATTGGTGGAAATTAGAGACATATAATTGGAGGAAAAATGTAAATTTTTGTAGGGAGTGATTGAGGTCATCAATCACAATCAACTGTCAAATTGAGGGCCTCAAAGCCTTCAATCTATGTTGATTTAAAATATCATCAGTTCCACAAGACATAAGGTATTAGGATAAAACATTTTTTGTTTTAATATCCCTTTACTAAAGTTTAAGAATTAATTTATTCATTGAATAACCGATAGGTATATATATATTTATGCCTGACAATTGGAGTTTCAACCTTCAACTCACCTTTCACTCAAAAAGATAATAGAACCCAAAAAATATTATACTTTTCCTAATTGTATAAGGTTCAAAATGTTAACACATACCATTTAGATTAGTAAAACTATTTTGTAATAACCAGGGACTTCCTGTAGGCTAGTGGTAGGAAATAAAGGCCTGTCGCACTATGATTGTGGGTTCGATACCTGCAGCTTTGTCCGACGTGACGGGTTATTCCCCACCCTGCAGGTTGTCCTATTCCTAAAACTATAGTATCATAATATTCCAAAAATAATCTTCATAAATGCTTTAACATTAAACAATACTATCCATGGTTCAACTTAATCCATTCCAACCTTAATAGTTATCCAAAATAACTCCGTCCAGACTTTCTCTAAAAGGTCTCTAAATTCGAAAATCAATTGTAACATCAGATTCCCCAAACAAAGAAATGTTTCTCTTATTGTCACATACTGAAAATATGATTACCTTAATCATATTACCTTAATCAAAAAGTATTGCAGTACGATCCTTATATACTCCATAATTATTATAACAAGTACATCATTGATACAACACTCAAATTAAAAAACTCATTAATAACATCATAAGAACTCTAATCATTTCTCCTCATCTGTGGTAGTATCATAACTTGATTATTATCCAATAACATCATTTGAGACATACTCTGATGATTTGAACATTGGTTTGCGTAGTGTCCCCACTCCTTGCAGATGAAGCATTGTACATTTGAAACCTTTTTCTTACCCTTGCAGTCACGCACTCGGTGTCCTTTTTCTCCACACTTATAAAAAACTCCCATTCCCTTTAGGCAAATTCCAAGGTGTTTCTTCCCACAGTTATCACATATTGGAAAATTCTTCTTTTCCCTCGTCCCTTTATCCATCATTCCCTCTTCCATCCTTTTCTTCTCTTTCATCCCTTCAAATCCATAAGACTCAGAGAATTCTCTACTTATCTTATTAACACATGATACTATTTCTTCATATGTTGATAACACATGGGAGAATATTTCCCTTCTAAATGTTGGCCTAATACCATGAAAGAAATGATCCTTCATACTCTTTGGATCATACATATTAATGGAGTTCACCTTCCTTCTACTGGGCGCCATTTCTATACAATGGAATAAACTAGATCAGTTTATGAATCAAAATACATAATCTCATACTTATAAAACACTTAACATAAATTGAACTATTTATGGATATAATCCATAATCATAAAAAGAAATGTTTCCTTTGAGAAAGTATATACTCATAACCCTTCATAGTGGTTTGTAAAGAAAATGAGAATTATCCTATGAATATCCCCCGGGAGTGTCGTAACCAAGAGTGAAGCAAGGCCCGTTGTCGTGCACCAGTTCCCGTTCGAGTCTAGCTCAAAGCGGTGTTTTCGGGTTTTACCCCTAGGTACATCTGTGCCAGAGCCACCTCTACCTGCTCGTATCCAGACAGAGATGTATTGCTCGGAAAACTCACAAAATCTCTACAATAACAAAATTCTAGGAAGTTCTTCTTTACTAATCCTCAAAGTCTATCTTTGGGCTATGTTCTCTAATCAGAGTTGATCTAAATCTAGCTTCCAAGGTTAGTACTAAACTACCTCTGATACCAACTGTAACGCCCCGACCCCAGCTATCCAGAGTCGGTGCATTACTTCATAACATTGGCATGATCACAAAAGATCAAGTCTCGAAAGACCGATTAGTTTAGTAGCCTTGGAAACACTAGATACATTCGTAAACGTTACATTACATCATAAAGTGAAAAAGTACAATAACAAAGTCTCCATAGTCCACACTCATATCATCTTCTGACTATCCCTGCAGGTCATTCATAAAATAATTCTTCACATCCTGGAAAAATATTAAAACATTGAAAGGGGTGAGCTCAGATGCTCAGTAAGGTTAACAATATAGCGGAAGCTTTCATAAATAAACATTAACATTTAAGGCAATGTATAACTAAAACAAAAGCCTTTTAAACTTGAACTTCAACATAATATGTCAAAATTAAAATGAGATAATGCCATTCACTTCTTCACATGGATATTCTACTGGTCGAATAATCACATGAAATATCAATAACCACTTTCATAATGAGGGAATGTATAATGCCAGACATTCTGAAACATTTTGTCAAGGCCTCGGCCAAGACGTCTAAAATGATTAAGGCCTCGGCCAAAACCATAAATCAAATTGGGAAAGGTCCTCGGCCAATTCCACGTCTAGTTGTCTCATGAGACCTACCGATGCATCGAGGAGCTATAGCGGGCCCCACCCGTCACTTATTATGTCCAATACATTCCTCATATGAATAGGTTTAAACATATCATAAACCATAACATAATCGTATCACCTAAAACATGCATAAAGGAAACATAACATTTCCACATTTCAATCACAAGATATCAATACAACACATTGATATAATAAAAACACTTTCAAAACAATTTTCAATACCAAAATAATAGAAAGTTAAAACTTTGTATTTATTTTTCATTAAAAAAAATGATGGCTTGTAGAGGAAGCCGAAACTCAAATAATGGTCACGGCGGCGGAGAAGTCATTGTCGCCGCATATGTACGGAAATAAAAACATTCCCTTTTTTCTTTTAGTAAAACGCTTCGTATAAAAATATTCCTTTTGAATAAACATAAAAGTCAAAAGGGTTTATACACCGTATAAAAGAAAGTTTTGTATAAAACCAAATATGCCTCAATGAAAGGAGATTGAGACGAAGTCCTTAAAAAGATCATTTTTAAAATAAAATAGATCTATTATGTGTATTCACTATAATTACACAAAAATAATCTAAAAATACAATATAGGACATAATAATATCATGACATAATTTGAAAGTAGGAGATTAACCCAAAGAATAGAAATTGGGTTAAGAAGTTCCCTTACCTTGCGTCTTGTCCTGACTCGACCATTCTTTAACCTCCTGAATAATAAACTAGAGTTAATTTATATTTACTTAAGAACCTTTTTCATGTTCATTATTCCATTTATATCACTTATTACCATGTTATGAACATTATTTAATTATTTAAGTTAATAATGATCATTTTGTCGATCTTTGGTACTTGAGTCAACAATAAACTTCTTATAATTATAAGTTGTTAATGTGGTAGAATATCCATTATATCCAGAATTATATTAATGATTTAGATGTCATATATATCATATACATACAGTATATACATTCATTCATAATGTCACGTAACATTTAGAGGTAAGAAATGAAATGCACCGTTCATGGATACGGTAAGCCGTACGTACGCATGAACGCTACTTTCATTTCGATTTCATATTTAATGGAACTAAATCATAATGATATAAATTTATAATATAATTCCAGTATAATATAGTGTTCAATACCATTTACTCCATCCTTTATACATCCCAAATATGGCATTAACGATTCAAATCACTTTGAGGGGGCGGTAGTCCGCACTTCCTAAAATGAAATTATCGCGTTTTACCCATAATGGAAATCATAAAGTATTCCATAAATGAGAAATACAGAAGCATAAGTAAAACATAAACATATTATATATCATATATAAAAATAGTGAAATCCTAATGTCCACCTTTTATGGTGTTATATGAGTGTTGAACAATCATCGTTTCGTGAGGCAGAAATTCGCCATCCACAGAAACCGTATGTTCTTTAACCATTAGATGTAGGTGTGTGTAAGTGTAGCTCGAATCCTTCTTATAACAACATACTAGTATATTTAGGATACTGGTGTTGTCACAAAAGAAATGAATAAAAAGAGTTTATGGGGTTGGAGAAGAAAAATAAAACAAAACAACATTAGAGAAGACATTACCTCAAAATCGGGTAACTCTTTTTTATTTGAGCCAAAGGCTTCCTTGGGAAGCGTTCTGCCCAACGTGAGGCTTCTAGGAGTAAGAGGGTGAAGTTGGGAGAGTATTTGGGCAGAGGTTGGCCGATCCAAATGGCTTGAAAGTGTAAATGAGGTGGGATAGGTGGGGGCCTTTTATAAGTGGAGAGGAGGGGCACTTTTGGAAAGATTGAAATGTTACATTATTTCACAATTCTTTTCGGATTCTAAAGGTCCCACACTTATATAATTGGAGGATAAGGTGATAAGGTTTCGAAATCGCTTCATCCAATAGGCTTTGGACAAGTGTAAGCCTTGGATTTTGCATTATCTTCTCATTTTATTTAAATCGTTAAATAATGAGGTCATCGTCGCATCATAATGATGTCATAAATAATTTAATTTATTTAATGTATAAAAATTATAAAAAAATTACTATGATGTAGGAAATCCTTGTAGCTTTATAATGAATATTTATAATCAAAATTTGGACTTGTGTAACCCCACTTAAAAACTGTTTTAGTAAAACAACTCATGTTTGTGTCAATTTAATTTTAACATTAAATAAATATATATTAATGTCATTTTCCAACTAAAGTGGCTTCATGGGGTCCCCAAGTTGACACATGGGTTGTCTTGGTCGGTCATGACTCATCCAATAGGAGTAGGACAAGTTTCAAGTTCATCTCATATTATTAAAACATTATTTTTACCTTAAACTACACTAATTACCTCTAATCGCGATTAAGAACTTAAAAGTTACTATTCACCAAAAAATTATTTTGATCTCATTGAACCACATTTTACTTCTTAATGACAACCATGTATGTCAGATTTTATAAAATCAAATCATAGAAGTGGTAATATTTCATTTAAACGAAAAATCAGTTATTTAACTACCACTTAGTGGTTTCACTATTCATCAAAAATTGAAGTTTTTCAGAACAAGGCCAAAATTTCACCCTAAGCTATAATTGATATTCCGAATTCAAAAATGATGTCTATTTTACAAAATTCCAAACATATAAGTTGCATTTATAATTGATTCCCACTGTCACAACAAATAGCGTGTTTTTAAGAAACAATTTATATCAAAAGATTGGCAATTGTTTATGTCCAATTTCAATGTTAAATTAATTCTAATGACCACCATTGGATAAAATGGTAAAAATATATTCTAATTATACTTTAAAACCACTAAATAGTATAATTTATCACTATAAATTATTTTGATTAAAAAAGTTGTTTTTAAGTAATTTTCACTATTCATAAAAAAATTAGAAGTTCTTAGAAAAATACCAAAAATTCAACATAGGCTAATTTCGATATTCCGAATACAAAAATGAAGTCCATTTTGAAATATAAAATTTTTATAATTTTAAAAGGTGGTTATTACTATTCATAACGGCTACTTTGATTAGTCGCGGTGTTTTAGAACTCGAACTTGCATACAATGCAAGCTATTGCATTATTGAAAGAGAGGCGTATCGTGGAAGCTTGGGGTGTTACAACATTAATAGAATTTCTTTATGTATTAAATTAATATAAGTTAATTTTCATGGAAAAATGTATCCAAATTGATATAATTACAATATATGATTATAATTAATTAATCTACACTCATCTAATATTATATGGAAATGTTTGGGAGATGTTTTCCCCTGTATCTCTTTATTTTAACCCCTTGTTAATTCATTTAGTATTTACTATGATGTCAATTTTTTAACTATTTATTCTTAAAGAAAGATAATATAAAAGGATAAGTTAACTATAAATGGAAATTTATTTATATTTATAACCATAATCATTAAAATTTTCAAATATAGGTATCTATTAATTTTCAATCATTTAGTAACATCATTTTTCATTTAAATATATCATTACTATAATTTTTGAAAACATGTGAAATATTATAATATAATTTGTATATAACTCTTGTAAAATGGTTCTAAAATTATATGTATAATAATATAAATAATATATACTATTAATATAGTAATCAAAAAAAATTTATACTATTTTATAGATTTTTTATACCTGATCATTTGGTTTTTCCCATTGGTAAACTAATTTTTACCTTAACCATAGAAAAACAATTTTTAAAAATAAATGGTAATAATTATAAATATAAGTTGAAAAATGGATCATAAATGGATATTGGATGAATTTTTAAATGATTTACCAACCTAATTATCAAATTTATAGATTTTTATTATTTTTAAATAATTTAATAAAAAATTAGATGACATAAAATATCATTAATGTCATTTTTACACTATTTTACAATTTGAAGTTGACAATAACATGAATATAATAATAGTATAACTAAACCTAGACCAAATAAAAAAATTTATTATATTCATTTTAAAAAATGTAGATCACTATAACTCATAAAAAAATATCACTTTCATATTTTTTATTATTTTTTAATATATTTTTCAACTACTTTCAGATGCACTATGTTAGTTTTGCGTATGTATTTAAGGTAATTAATTAATAAAATAGTAAAAATGAATGAAAATTATATTTAATTTCATTAATATTTCAAATAAAAATATATAAATTAACATAACCTGTTTTTAATCTTGTCCCAAAATATTATATATATTAAATTCAATAACGAAACATTTTTTGACATTATCAGTTACTTGAATATTATAATGTAAAAAATAAAATTTAAATGAAAGAACTTATATTCTAGAATATCAGATTATTATTGATGAAATATACTCTTAATTTGAAATAAAGGCGAGTGTTTTAGTTAATTTTTTGTCAGCTCTCATTTATTTTAATCCTAGTTAACACATTTTACCGTTATCGTGATAGAAAAAATTAACTATGGTTATTATTCATATTGAACCAAAATAATAGGTAAACATTTCAAAATAAATTACCTTTTAATTTTTGATATAAAATCCATTTTTTATGATCCAATTTTTATATGTTCTTTTATATAAATGAAAATTACTCCCGTAAAACGTGATAAAAAGCAGTTTATCAGGAAAATTTATTTTTATTTATAAAAATTCATTTAATACATACTGATAGTATACAATTTATTAAAAGGACCATAATTGTAATATATTTTCTGAAAATTAAATAATAAAATTTTAAAACTAATCCAAAATAAAATTTTACTTTTAAAATTATAGGAAATTAAACACAGATTCTTGTATTATCAGTATTCATTGAAAATGAATCTTCCTAGAAAATTCTCAAAAAATCACTGTAATCTATTTTTTCCATGATTGTTTAAAAATGTAAATCCATTTTATCATATATAATTTCATAATTTTTATAAATTTTATTATATTGTTTATTCATGAAAATAATTAAAAACAATTTAGAAAAAACTGCATTTTTTATGACTAAAATGAATTTACTAAAATTTTAGTTCTAATTTACATATAATTAATCAATACATTTATAATAAGTAGGTAATATATATCATAATATATTTAATCCTATTTATAGAAACTGCTTCACAATCTAGGTTATAACAATACAATTAATATAATAACATTTCATGGTTTGTTTTATCATGGTGTTGAATATGTTATATGCAACCAGTAGTTTTATATTTTCTTGAGGATAGATCATGATTTTAGAGGTATGAGGTTCTAGATGCATGATTCCCAATAATTATTCATTCCCTTTCATCAGAATTTATTAATTATTATTAATGATAATTTCACAAAGATATTATCTCTGTAGGCATTTCATTTTTGTTTATTGATTACATGGAAAGTGTGTTTAGTTATTTACTTGTCAATATTAATTATTATATATCTATTTAGGATATTCATAAATGTAATGTAGGTTCGATTATTTTCATTACATTTTTTATCATTCTTTATTGATTCATGATAGCTTCAATTATATGTAACCCATTCTGAGGTCTCACTCTATTTATCTTATTTTCCTAGGAATCCATGAAGTGTACAATGATTTAAAATCAATGATATTCTAGATAAAATAATTTTATTCTTGAAAAAAAAGTATATTTTAAATTTGTTTATTCCAATATAATTTAAGAACCAACTATGTATCTAATTTACCATGCTTATTAAACTATTTTCCCATCCAAGATACGATTCCTTTTATCTTATTCTAATAAAATAAAAGAAAAAACCAGCTTTGGGATACTATGGTTTGGGTCACTATTTTTTTATCAGGGAATGTTTATTAGAAACCTTGGGAACTAGATTTAGGAAAACCTATATCATTTATCAAAACCCTGTGATATAACTTCTGGATATATATTGAAAAAATATATAAATTTTTTTGTATAGTTGATATTATGTAGTTTTTCATAAGAATACATCCCTTTTAGGATACTAAAAGTGGTTTGGTTTCTAGAAATTTATAACTGTGGGTAATAAGTCGAAAAATAGAAAATTGGGCTCGACTTGATCACCACATGGTGCATAAAAATGATCCACACTATGAAACTTGTTTGAAAATGTCCGAGGATATGCTTTGAATGATAAAAAATTTCATTACGAACCATTATAAAGAATTTTTATAATAATGAAAATTTATAACCTAGGATAAACATAAGGTAAATTATATCAATGATTAGGTTTCATCATTTTGACTTATGATACATAATTTTCATGTTTTCCCATTTCGAGTATTTTTTGTCACACTATGATTTTTGTAAAATTCATTGGCAACAATATTGACGAATTTGTTACCATTGAATATGAAGGACATGGTAGTGAATTTTAGAAATCAAATGGGATAATTACAGGAGTAAAAAAAATTTATTATGCCTAATTAGTATTTTCAAAATATGATTACCAACATATACCCAAACCAACTTCCAGGATAACGAAAGAAGATAAGGATAGAGTATGCTAAAAACATGAGTGATAGAGACCATGGAGGAAAGAAGGAACTATTTTAATTATGTAGGAAATGTGAAATGAGAACCCCATTAATTCATAGAATTGAAATGGGTAATTTATTTATGTTTTGAAACAAAGGGAATAATGTTATGAATTATTGAGAAAAAAATATAAAGTATGATTGACGAAAAAATTTTCATCCTTTGGATCTATTTATAGTGTGTTGTATTAAATGTTGATAACTTGGGAATTTTCTGAGTCAATTCCATATTTGATAGGTTAAAACCTAGAATAAGGAAGGAACTATGTTGAATTAGATAATTTATTTTTGTAGAGTGACTCAAGAATTAAATTGTCAAATTATTTTACCAATGATATTTCTGTATGAAGTTTCCTGATAAATATATGTATTTTATCAAATTTTATAAGAATATATGTCATCATTAACGAAATATCTATGAATACCATCATGTTATTATGATTTTATGCTTCATCATATGTAAAATGTATTAAACATGTCATTTTAGGCTTTATGTGGTGAGAGTCTACCAAGAATAAGGATATTTTGGGAAAACAATTTTGAAATTAAGGGATTTAGTGAAACTTTTATTTGAGGTATTTTTATTTTATAGTTTATAGAAATAATTTTAAATATATTTATAACCTTAAGGGTTTATAATATCATTAATTACATTTTAAAAATAGTTAAATAAAATTATAGGATTTCGTAAAACAAGGTAATAATGAAAGCCTTTGTAAAATGATATTTTAGGATTAATTTTATTTAATGGATGTACATAGTTGTTTTGGAATGTTAAATAAATTATATTAATATAGTTATATAAAAGAAAATCCAAATTATATGTTTCAACCTATCAAATATGTAAATGGAAGGGGGCTTTAAAACGTGAACAAAGGAAAATAATTATTTAACAACTATAACATTCCTATATGATGTCTGGATAAATAATCCATTATTTTAGTTAAATAACATTAAAGAGAAATATTTATTTTGAACCAGTGATGTTAATATTTAGTTTATATATTGATGTACTATATTGGATAACTGTTGTTAACCATATTAGTTTTAAAAAATTGTTAGTGGCAGAAGGGTAGACATGTAACTCTTTTATGGATCATACGATCAATTATATGTGAATTTTAGTTCATCCTGCATAAAAAATAATTTCGTGATATTAATTTCATGGTGTAATATATGAATTAGAAATTGATCATGTAATAAAAAATGGAATAAATTTTTCTTACTAAGTAGTGACATATAAATTAAGTATAATTCTATATATTCTTAGACACTAAAAAAATTTCTCAACATTTGGAAAAAATCCTAAAAATTACATTTATACATTCAAAATTGATGAATCATATGGTCATTTATATCGTCATATATTTTTGTTTTTGAGTCCCTTAACTATATATTGATCATCATTTTACTTATAATCGATGACCTCAATCACTCTCTATAATTATATATTACTTTCATCCATATAAAAATCATAAAATTCCAACGATGTACTCTAAATTAGAATCCTACAGATTATTTTATCCCATATGAATTTAGTACATCCCTCTATATCCCACTTATTTATAAGATGTTTTATTAACCCTTTTTAGGAAGTTGTATTTCAATAAAAGAACTTTTGAATGTAAAACCCTTGATTGCTGATATCAATTTTAAATTATGAGGATTCAATTTATTTATATTGGATAGAATATAACACACTGAAAATCTATAATAATAACATTTATTTTTTTATAGATTATGTGTCATGTAACATAAAACCTAAAAATTCCAAGAAATATATTTTATTAAATTTAATATATTAGATAGCTTTCGAAACACAAAACCCCTTATTTAAATGAACCATAATATAGTATATCATGATAAAATAAAATTTATATTTTTCGGTATGATTCATACATACTAAATTATGAAAATTATTTTTTATATATTCAATATAAATAAAATAATAATATTTCAATATTAAAAATAATTTTATTCTAAAAAAACTATATTTCTTCTTCTAAAAGATGGTTAATCACTATTTGGGAAAATAATTTAAATTTAAAATTTTCTACTCTTGTAAACATTATTTGATAAAATTAAATTAATTTTTTTAATTAAAATTTAACTATTATCTTTGGTTGTGTTTTTTGGATTTTTTTGAAAAAATTCATTTTTTAAGAATAGTACAAAAATACAGAATTTTAACTGAAAATGACTATTTTCTTTAGATAATTTGTAATATTAAATTATTATTATTTTGTTTTTAATGTAAAAATTGTTAAATTATATATCAATTAATCCAATTTATTTCATTCTAATATTTTTAATATATTACATTGATATAAAACTAATATAATCCTTTGAAGATTTTCTATTTAAAACCCTATTTCTCATCACATCTGTGAGATTAATTTAAAATTATGTTTTTACACATTTTTAAATGGAATTTGAAAAATTAGGTGAAGTGTTTATAATTTTAATAATATAAATTTTATACTTATTTTAACACAATTTTTGTTACCCATATTAATATTAAAAATAATAAACATTATTTTTCGTGGTTAAGGTAAAAATTGATTTATTGGCATTCAATATAATAAAAAAGGGGTTAAAATGTCTTCAAAACTTTTATAAAATATTATTTATATCTATATTGTTATACTATAATGACTAATTATTGAGAATAATCTATTTTTATACCTACGTAATGACATAATATGTGTACACATTTATGTTTTCAATGATTATAAGTGTTCCACTCACCATAATTTTAAATGGCCACCCTCTACACTATTACCATACATAAAAACCATTTTGGATCGAACAATAACTACCAAAATATATAACCAACTTCCCCACTCTCATCATTTAACTATTATTTTGGTCGAAAATCCAACCTATGAGGTATCTTGGTGCAAACCAAAGGAGGATAACCAATAAAGAAGTAACATTCATCAAGGAGTATTTTAATTTTATTCCATACAATACATATTAAATTATTTTAAAAACATTATGATATAATAAATTAGTAATATTATTTAAAAAAAAATTTCTAATAATTACATGACATAAAAAGTCATTATTTCATAAAAAGAGTTAAAATCATCTTTTGTGTAATTAGAAGTATTCCAGTTCATGAACTTCTATCATTAATTTTTAGGTTACAACCTCTCACATTTGGGTATGATGATGCATCAAAATTATACTTACTATATTTATAAAATAATTATAACTATTTTTTCATTATATCATATATTATATTTTTTTACTTCTAATTTCCAAGGGTATAACTTAACGTCACTCTTGTGTATGGAAAACTACTACCTCATAAATCGATGTGATTCATCATTCACTAACACTTTACATAGAAGTTAATAAAATATAGTTAATCAATACATGTGATATATGTAAATTAATTATGATATTCAAGTCTTATTTTTATTATGAAAAGATAATATATCCTTCTTTACACTAATAAATTACATCATTGGTCCTGTACGTATGACATATAGTCTCCATGATCGTATCGTACTTTATTTTGCATAACCTTCTTTAATTATTAGTATTAAAATTATGATTTATGGGATAATATGGTAATTATTTAATGATAATTATTCTACATATTATGTTTCTATTTAATATTTACAAGAATCTTAACTTTAATATAAATGAATGAAAGAGAAGACAAGGTAATTAACACCTAAAAATGGTAATAATGAATGATTATGAAATGAATGAGTTAAAATATTTTATAAAAGGAAAATATTTGATAATATAAGTACTAATATGGAAAAATTAAATGTTAATAACATGTTTAAAAATACATTACTATTGGTTAAAAAATTTATGAAACAAGAAGCATGAGGTAAGGAACATCATCCAATTTTTTCTTCATTGGTCAATATTGTAATATTATGTAAATATTTTATATTATACAGTGTATATATATCACATTTTTCATGTAATATAATGATAAATTAATAATTTATATTATATTATTATTAAATTATAAATATTTCAACCACAGAGATTTGACTAAAGAGTTACCATTTCGTAAAGAATTTCATAGATTAAATTCATTTCCATAGGATATATTAATCCTTCATTATATTTGATGTTATATTATTTTGTGTGTTGTTAATGTTAATTATCTCTTTCTATATTTATACAGATTCAATTGGGATTTATGGATGAAATAAATAATTGATTCATTGACTAATTATCACTTCAACATTATGACATTTTAAGGGTTTATATCAAAATATTATTCCTATTAGTGTTATTTATTTTGAATTTCATTTGAAAGAATTTGTTTGATTATTTTCTAATAAAATGATATAATTTTAACATAATCTATTTATTTGTGATATTTTCAAGTTACATTTAAATTTAATGACTCATTAGTTTTAAAAATAATTTAATTTTTTTTGATAAAAATATGACTTCATTTCTCTCTTCCGTTGTAAATATTTTTTCTTCCAAAACCATTATTTTAGAAAATTTATTCAAAATTAATTTCAACATTTTAGAAATTATATATTAGTGATTTTTTTATCCATTTTAACATTTTATATAATATTTTGAAATTAATATTTATGTAATTTTCAAAAACAGTACCCATATAGTTTTTATTGAGAATGTTAAATAAATATTTATTTTAATATGTATGTCATGAATGGAATTTTAAAATATTATCACCAATAAAATATTTCAAATATACTTTTAAAATTTTCAAAAAATATTCTTACAAAATTTATTTCTGAAATTTTTTTTAATATTAAATTATAAAAGAGATTTTTAAAATAAAAAAAATATTCTCCTCAAGATTGATTTTAAGTATTTATTATGTTATTATACTTAATAATAAAGAAAAATGTTTATTCATACTCTATTGGGTATATATTGTATTGATACAATATTTATTTTCTATCATAATTGTTTATAATAATTTTGACCAAGAAGTGTATTGGCATTAACTTCTATGATTCTATTTTTATTATGATTAACTTTTCTATTGATAATTCAATTTATTGTGGGCATTTTATTTTCACTAAATATCCAAATTTTTATCATGGATATTTTTATTTATTAAACTAAAAATCATTTATACATATAGTGTTCTGTTTTAAATATTATTTTTTATTTAAGGAAATATTGATAAATTTTTATTCTACAAACACAGAATATATTTTATTTATAAAAAGCATTGTTCATTAATTAAATCGATTGTTTAGTATAAGTTGAATTATTTAGTCAAACTGTCTAGGGTAGATCCCTGTTATATAGAGAACCTCGATTCATCAACTGGACTCACGAGATGAATCAGCGAGCTAGAATAAAATAACTTTTCCAAATTAGATGGTTTCCTACGAAGTAGTCATAAAATATATTGATTATATATCTTGTTGGTAAAGGTTTTATGTGTCAGATACATAACATTTAATAATTATGAATTTCCTACACTCAAAATTACCATGGTATTTTTTTCAATGATAATATATTTGGATTCATTTTAGTCTTAATTATTGATTACATGAATTTTTTTTGAGTTAATTAACATTAAAAAATAATTATATCTTATTCATTTATTTTATTCAAAAAAGGAATATTTGTTCAGTATTTTCATTCCCATATTTAGTATTATTTAACGATTCATGAATGATTTTTTGTATGTAAACCATAAATATCATTTTAACTCATACTAATTTGGTTTATTTTATTAGGAATCCATGAAGTGTATTATGATTGACATGAAAGGATATGCTAGACGGAATAATGTTATTATAAAAAACATTATATTGTTATTTTTCCATTCAAATGTGATTTAAGACTCATATATACATCTAGTTCCCCAGGGCTACTAAACTATTTAGTTATTTAGCATGAAATTCCATGTATATTATTCTAATGTAATAAATAGACATCATCACCCGGATACTGGGGTAGGGATATCTATAGTTGGTATTAGTTGATGTTTAGTAGAGACCATGAAAATAGGATTTCGGAAGACATATGTTAAGGATCATAACCCTATGTTAGAAATTGATGATAATTATAAAAGAAAATCCAAACATTTTAGAAAGGTAGAGGTGATATAAATTTATGGAAAATAAATCCCCATTTTGATAAAACAAATGATGGGGTTCAAAAACTATTATAAATAGGGTTAATAATCCAAAAATTACACAATTGGATTCACCTAATCATATCCTAGTTCATGGAAATGATCCTTATTTAATGCCTACTTTTACACTATTGGGGGATATAATTTGGATAATTATCATTTTCTTTAAAAAAATTAATGAATTTAAATTCATGATGAAAATATCTTGCTGATGTTAATACTAATTAGTCTTATATTGAAGATAGTTTATCATGAATTAGACTTCTTATAAATGATTATATGGTTTTCCCACTATGATTATTATTTCTCACATTATTATTTCATATTTTAGTTATGGTCTTATACCCAAGGGAATAAAGCTAACACGTTTTATGAATGATAAGGTGGTGAATATAAGAAAACAAATGGAAAGATGACTAGGGTGAATTTTATTGTGACAATTCCTAATTAGTTTTCATAAAATATAATTAACAAGATGTAACTTAAATATCTCCAGGACTCACCAAAGATGTTAAGGATGGTATTGTCTAATTGCTAAAATGATACAGACAAATTATTGATTTCAGTTATGTATGTAATATTGAAGAAAATACCTAAGTAAGTGTCTCAATGGAATTTGTAAATTCAATACCTGTAAAAATTATATTAATTAATAAAATAATTTCAAAGGAAAAATATAGTGTATGATGGAAAAAAATATATCTCCACCTAGGAATCCATTTTTATTTTTTTCTCTTTCATGTGTAGAACGTGGGAATTATCTGATTCAATGACCCCTTCTATAGAATAAGCCCAAGAACACTGAAAGAACTAAGTTAAAATAAAATGATTATGTATTTATTAATTTATGTATTATGATTCAATAAATAAATCAAAAAAAAATAGTTTCTAATGGTATATTTTTATGGGATTCATGAAACATCTTATGATTGTGTTAAATTTTAATTGAATATGTGTATTAGTTAACTTAAGATCTATTGATACCATAATGATTTTATTAGTTTATGGTTGATCATATTTAAAATTTCATAAAAAACCATTTTAGATTTTATGTGATTGGAATTTACCGTAAGTAAGGATATTTTGGGAGAAATGTAAATAAAAATATATTTTTTTGTAATAATTATTTGATGAATGAATAATTGTCATTTTATAGAAATATGATTAATGTTCTTGAAAAATATTTTTTTGATATCATTATTAATGGTATATTCAAAATATTCAAATACTATTATCATCCATTCTAATAAAGGCTCTATTAAAAACCTTCAAAAAAGGGTATTTATTAATTTTATTTATTTTAAGGGTGTCAATTATATTTTATTTGTTAATTTTATAGATATTATATTAATATGGATTTAAAAATAAAAACCATCATAACAGGTGAAAATACATTGCATATATTAAGGCCACAAGTCTTTAACCGATGACAAAAGAGGACAATTTGGTATCACCAACCATTGGCCAAAATGACGTCCTGTTTAATATATCATTGTTTTAGTTAAATGATGTGATAAATATATATTAATAATAAACCATCTATGTAATTATTAACGTTTTAGATTAATATATTATATTGGATATATTTTGGTCACCAGATTGGTCTTGGAAACAGAGATAGATTGAAAGAGTTGGTACTAGTTTATATATCTTATGATCAATTAAAAGTGAATTTCAGAGAATTTGGCTGAAAAATTAACATTTATGATATTAATTTTATATATTATAGTGTTATTTGGGAATTTATAAATGGAAAACCATTCGAGAAAAATATTTTTTATAAAATATAAAGATATCAAATTAGTATATTTTATTATATTCGTAGATAGTAAAATAATTCTTCAACATTAGAAAAACAATTGCAAATTTTATTTATGTTATTATAGTAATATATGATTAATCATATGATCTTTTGAATAATAACATATTTAAGGTTTTTAGGCCCTTATCTCTTAATCAATTGTTCACTATCATATGATCAATGACCTCAATCATTCCCTATAATTTTTTATTCATTTCTAACATGTTCATATATTCACATTCCAAAAATATTTTACTACTTAGAACCCTTGATATTTTTATTTCATATGATCATTTTACTTCTCATTATCTCTTATTAAGAGGATGTTTTTTAACCCATATTATGATATGTTTTTTCAGCAAAGATATTTTCATATATCAACCCATTGATTACCAACATAATGAGTTAATTTCAACAAACTGTTTTGTTAAATTTTGGGTGAATATAACATCCTTTTATTTTAAAATAATAAAATTATTTATATTATAATTGACATGCTACACTAATCATTAACCAGTCAAGAAATATTTTTCCTTAATTTTAATCTATTCAATATCTTATGGAACACACAACTCTGAGTCATAACGAATAATAATATTGAATTCCATTATCACCTAACTATTAAATTGGATATTAAAAATATTAACAAATAAATTATGAAAAAATATGGTTATATACTAGTTATAAATAAAATTACAATCATTGAAAAGAAAAATCAATGTTTTTC
Source organism: Viscum album (assembly GCA_963277665.1). NCBI lineage: Eukaryota > Viridiplantae > Streptophyta > Magnoliopsida > Santalales > Viscaceae > Viscum > Viscum album. Next base: position 318,616,353 of record OY728155.1, on the reverse strand, counting down.
TAAAAAACTATATTTTTATGACGGTTTGGTCAAGATTGGTGTAAATAAATTAAAATTAATTTTTGACACTTTTAGAAACTATATTTGATAATATTACATAACGTTATAAATAATAATACCAAAATTATCATAGTTTTATTTTTTTCTTATTTTTAAGAAATATTTCATTCTTTATTAATAGTTAAAAATATTAAATTTTAATTGAAAACTATAATTTCTAAAAAATAATTAATAATGTGAAATTATATTATTAATTGTTTTTAATGTAACTTTTGTTAAATTATATATATATTAATTAAATATAGGTTATTTAAACCATTTTAATTTTGAATTTGACATAAATAAAATGTAAAATTTTGAACATTTTCACTTTAAATGTTTTCTTCCTCATCACGTCTGTTGGATAAATTTAAAGTTAAATTTTGTAGTTCATTTAATGGAATTTTTTTAAATTTATACTATAATATAAATAATAATAATTTCTATTTATTAACTTGGTCAACTTAATTTTGGATCGAAATTAAAATTGATACCTGAAAAAATTAATTACCTTGGTTAAGGGAAAACTAGATTTACCGACGGTTAAACATAGAAGATAATGGATTAATTTATTGAGACCCTTGTATATAATCTCTTAATTTAAAATATGTAAACCATATAATGTATAATGGTCTAGAATAATATTTTTTGACCCTTTTTATATATATAAAACATGGGCGCATATATTTTTTTTCAAAAATTACAAGTGTTCTAGTAAGCTTATTTATAAATGTCTGCCCCTTCTATAGTATTCTTCATGCCACCAAATAAATTTTTTAAAAAATGTATCATACACATATACCTTCTAAAATTTTATACACACATTCTAATAGCCTTAGTTTTGAATTAAATCCAATCTATGCTGGATCATGGTGAAAACTAATGGTGAATACCCAAAGGGATGTTATGTTCATTAACTATTGTTTTTATTTTCATTCTTCTTACATCTCTCTCATTTACAATAAAACATTCTGATGTAATATCTTCAATATATTATATATTCATATATTTTTATTTAAAATAAAATTACTTTCATTTATCACCACATAAATCTAAAGGGTTATTAAATCATCAATCATGTGTATAAATGACTGCTACCTTGCGAATAGATGTCATTGTTTTTTAAATTTGTAACACTAGAAGTTGGGTATGATGATGAATATAATATATATATATATTATCTTTATTCATAAAGTATACATAAATACTTATTATATCTTATATTTTATTTTCTTTTACTTTATATCCCTAGGTGATATGATAATGCCTCTCATGTGCACGATGGACTACCGCCTCATAAGTCAATGTTATTTATCTTTTACTAACTCTTTACAAGGAAGGTAATAAAGATAAATTTTGTGATATATGTGATATAAATGATAAAAATATAATATTCAAGAAATATTTATAATTTTTAAACTATAACATATCATTTTTGTTTTTTACACGGAAAATTATAACATCGTTCAGGTACGTGTGGAATACCACCTTCAAAAAGATGTGGGATTATCTTTTGATCAACACAACACAAGTTTTCTATATATGAGTATATTTAAATAAATATTATTTTATATAAGATATTATTATAATTATAGAAATATAAAATATTACTTACATTGAATCTGTGATGATCATTGGAAATTTGAAGCGGAACTCATGTGTAAATACAGACTATCAACTTCCTGGTTATAACATACATCATTTTTATATACCGTCATCCATACTTGGTTCTAAAAGTAAATTTTCCGTATAAATTTTAAAATTATTAAAATATTATTACTATGAAGATAATTTAACTACAAATATAGAAAATAATTTAATCTTTCATTACTAAGGAAAAAATGAGAAGAAAAGGAAATTAACACCCGAAACAACAAGAATAATGAAATATTACAAAAAAAACATGATAAGATTTTATAAAATGATAAAATATGATATTATAAATTTTAATATGTTTCTTTAATAATTTAATAACTCTATTAAAGCCTATATATGAGTGTTCAAATCCTCCTCAACCAAAAAAAAGTGTGAGGTAAGGTACTTTTTCTTAATTTTTCTTCATTGTTTTATATTGTAAGGTTTTTCACTTAATTTTGTTTACTTGGTGTATATATTAACCCCTTGAAATATAATATCATTATTTGTAAATAATTTTTGTATATTATGTTTCAATTTTGGTTATTTCATGTAAAGATATTTTACATAACAGTTACCATGTGGTAATGAATTTTGTACCTCAATTTCCATTCATTTTTTTATATTAACTCTACATAACCATTTATATTATAAGTTTATGTGTATAATGAAATTTAATTATATTATGTTATATTTAAATTAGTTTCATGTATATTTTTTGTTGATACACATAATTGGTCCACTGACTAACTCTCAATTCAACATTATGATAATATTAAGGGTTTATTTCAGAATCTAATTCTCATTTAGATTGTTTATTCTTGAATTTATGTTGAAAGAAATTATATTATCTATATCTAATTATAACACCCCATGATATTTATGTGATATATTATTATTATTTTTAATGAAATATATTGTATTCTACACCAAGATAATATTGTGCTACACACAAAACTAGTATACTTTCTGTATACAAAACAATATGCTTGGCTTGTATTACATAGAATTTCGAGTTCATTTGATAGATTTCATTCCATGGAAGACCGAGTTTAAGTGAATAATAAAATATTATTATGTTACCTTATAACATATCCATTATAATGGTGGGTATGAATATTATTAATTTATTTATGAAAATATTTTTTCACATGTATATATAATTATTTCTTACGGGAGAAATTAATTATGAATGAAAATAAAACATTTTTAAAATAAAAGGACATGTTTTTCTAGATAAAAAATTTAAATGTTAATAAATTAATTTTTAAAATAATAAATTCAATCTTAATGTTTTGTATTAATGAAATTTGTAAGTAATATATTCAATCTATTGATTAAAAACCATATTATATGTTATCTAGACACGGTATAATAAAAAATTTAATTTTTCAGATAAAATATGTTTTTGTTAAATGCATTTTTTCCATCTTTTGATGACACACCCATTCTAAACTTTTTTTTAACACATTTTTATAAATTATTTGATATGATAATCATCTTATTGATAATTGGGATAAACAATTTCACTCCTAAAGTATTTTTAAAATTTTTCTGATAACATTCATGTTATAATGAATTCTGAAAATATACTAAATTTTAATTGAAATAAGCTTTCTCCTTAAAATAATTTATACAGTTCAATAAATTATTGAATAATTTAAATGAATAAACAGGCTATATTTTTATAAGTTAATATGTCACTATTCATTGGAATTATTTTTACTCTTAATTTAGATGTAAACACATTTCTATCTTTTACAATGTTATAACAATTGACTGAAAATTATCTTTTTTTATTATCCAACAATTTTGATGAAAAACTGAGGATCCTTGGAGTAAAAAATTAACAACATGAAACAATAATAATAGAGAATATCCTAAAAAAATTAGAGGATCTGCTCCTCCCTAGTAACTACACCATGACAACAATACTCCACCAATGCATGACCATTCCGTAAGGTGTCCATTGCAAAATTTCACAGGCCCGGAACCGATGGCATAGTCATACCTGCTCAATCATCCAATTTTAAATGGAATGAATCGATGAAGACATAATTCTATGAAACCCATATAATGAAGATCCTAATTGAATGATATTTGATAAACATCGAAACTTCACATCAAATCCACATAGGTGACAGAGACAAATGTAGACCACTCATTCTACCTGTCCTCCCAAACCAACCAACCAACCATGAACACAAAATTATGTAAGATCATTAAAGATTAACTTGATCCTACAAGAGTTTTTTCCTCTAACCAATATCTAGGATAAAACTAAAACCAGGTTACCTAGAACATCCCTCATCAACCTTTCAAACTAAGAAGCCAACTGATCCCAAGAATTTATATACTCGTCAATGATGTTCTTACATTTATTGAATACCCTCGCAGAACTAAATCATGATTTTCAATCCAGGCATAATTATCTTTAGTGAGAACCACCCTTAGATACCTCCCCATAATTTTAGTTTCCTATTCATTAGCTTCATTGAGCAACAACGCATGCTTAACCACCTCATCTTCAGAACATAAAAGAAAATCTATGTATTGATCATCTTGATCCCTTCGGTTCTGATGGATCAATGTATCAGTGGAAATATTCTTGTCATTTATCCTTTTTGAGGACCAGGTCTCTAACAGAGGTAGTAAATAAAGTAGTCTTTCCTCCTATTCCTCCTCTTACGACCTCAATTTCTCTTTGGTCTAGAAGCTTCATCGGTCAAGAAACAAGGTTTACTTTCATTGTGATCCTTCACGTAGACCCCATCGAATAATCTGATCCCCCAATTCCCTAACATTGGATCAGTCGGCCACATCCATTTCAGAAGAAACAATGTCTCCCCCAGCCCTTCTTAACTTTTAAAACTGATTTTTCATTCAAACAATGGGATTATTTTTTAATTAATTACTAAAACATCACTATATTTAATTGTCAAAAAATTGGATTCCAAATTTTGAATCATTGGGTATAGATTAGTTAAATAGCTTCCTTTTATTTTCTAGAATTATGAATTGTTACTTTAGTCATTTCATTAATAAGGTAAATAGGTAAATTTGGTAATTAATAGTAAATATATTATTATTAAATTACCCTCACAAATATGATAATATAATAGGATGAGTATTCTTTTAATTAAATAATCCTTGGGTAGAAATGGAATCATTTGGAAGCAAATTGGATAATATTATGACATTTAATATATTTTATATAAAAAAATATGTCTTACTCAAATTTTAATAACTCTATCATTTTTCAAATCAGGTTATTCAAAAGATAAATTATACTTTAAATAATCATTTAAATGATACAATGTTTTAATTTAACATGGTAATTTATTTTTTATTTTTAGGAGATAAATTATTACTATAAATTCTTATATATTGATGTCGCAAAAAAAATTAAATGATGGAAATTCAATAAAATAATTTTAATTACAGTGATAATATCCATTAAAATACTAACGAACTTGGTCAAATCTTATTGTTAGAGTATATATTGACAATAATAATCAAAGGGTCAAGTTATTGACAATTTTGAGCCATATAGAAAATATTATGAAACATATTATATTTTATTTAAAATGATGCTAAAGTTGTTGCATTCATATTTAAAAAAATATAATAGTCTTCACGTATAATTTTCAAGGAAATATATTCTAATATAAGTATTTTTATGAAATATAAAATGTTTATCTATATCATAGTATTTTATTTTTAATTATTAAAAAACAAATATTTATATTAAATAATTATACAAAATTTATGAAGTGTTATTTTTAAAATGAAAATATCAAGTTAATGTTATTAACTATATTAAAATAAGTATAAAATCAGATGATTAATTTATCCAAATAATTTTATAGATTAAATTTACCCCTTGAATATATTAAAAATTGTTTATTTCATGATTAAAATCTCATCTTGATAGATTAAAAAATCTAAGAAATCTATAATGTCAAAATTGACACAATTGATGTTTTTTCAAAATAATGTATTATTAAATTATTTAAAAATAATAAATAGTTTTAAAAATATATAATAATTATGATATGGTATAAATAGGTCTTATATATTTATTTATATTCTAATTTATATGAAATAAGTAAATATTAAACCCTTTGAATATTGAAATATTTGATACCATAGTTAAAAATTAAATAGAATAACTATGTGTAAATTAAAATAATATGGAATAAATTGGTATAAAATATTGTCTAAAATTTATGGTTTTATGATATTAAAACCATATCTAATCTCATTTTCTAAACTAGATCATTTGGAATTTTTTTGGATGGGTTTTGATTTTATTATAAATTAATATTTTTCAAGAATCTAAAGCTTCCCCTCACATAAATTATAATAAGAAACCTCATCCCTTATTTTATTCACATCATTTTGAGACATAATTCTCATAAATAACCTTCAATTTCACTTATCAACATTTTTAATCCCATTATTGTGTCTTTTTTCTTCTAAAAATCGCAACTATACTACCTTTACAATATATCTATAGGGAGCTCACCGAATAAGAGTTAATCTTCTATACAAACTCTCTGAAAATCATTTATTCTTATACTTCTTATTACTTTTTTTATAAAATAATTTAATAAATATAGTACCATAATGATGTGTTATTATGGTAATTTAACAAGTATATTATACCATCATCCATCCTATGATAAATAAAATCACCACGCGTGTGTACATATGACTTACCATCTCCATGTAGTGGTGTAATTTGTTTTTACCAACACGATAAATTGATGGTTATAATGATGAAAATAATAAATATATATTATTATAAAATGATATGTATTATTAAACAAAATATATTACATCCACTTTGATACCATTTCAAAATAATAGGAATGATATCATTTCTCAAGTGTACGTTTGACCTACTGTCTCCACGACGCAACGTGATTCATTCTCTATGATCACAATTAAATAATTTTTATATAAATTTATATAAAGAATAAATATGATATATATTACATTATTATCAGTATTCATATGATGTAAATTATAACCATGAATAATACCGGGGATTTATATGATAAAACATCCAATAGTTCACACTTAAAATATGTGTAATAATGAAATATTATTAAATGGGTGTTAATATGGTGATATATGATATCCTAAATATAAATATAGTTTTTTAATAATTTAATTACATCATTTAATCCATTATAATGTATTTTATAATATGTATGAAGGAACCCATACCTAAGGTAGGGGATATTGTTTAAATTTCATTATTATCTGAGATTGTTTATCCATAACTATTTATGGGTGTATATTTATCATATATGTCCATGTTTCCAAATTAAGTATTCCAAAATATTCATTATATTCTCTTTAAAAAAAATAATTTAAATTTTTCCCATTGGTAAATTTTTATTAAATTGTATGAAATGAATCTTTTTTCATTTTCGATACAATGCAATTTTATGACATTTCTAGAAAATGTACGAGAATAACATTTTTTAAATTATACGTCATGAATATATTATTTAGGATTTAATAACACTTTAATTCCATGATTTTTTCCCAAAAAAATTTATGGTTATAATCAAATAAATTAGTTTCTTTTAGAATTACACAACGTTATGGGAAAAGAATAATTTTTTTGAATAATAAAGGATATTTTCTTCAAGAATCAATTTCAAATGAATTATAAAAATTATTTTTCAACTAATATTAAATTTCTTAATAAGGATGTGTTTTAAATATATTATACCTATAATTACTATGGTTTATTATTTTTACGATTGAAATATATTTTTAAATCAATTCATTTTTTGATGGATTATTTTATGATGGGATGATGTTGAAGAAACCTATTTAATTTAATTGATTCTAATATGATGAATGATTTATGTTTTGTCAGAACATATATGTATGAGTTAATTATGATATGGGTGGGACCGATATCACTATACAATGAATTGTTTAAGGATGGAGAACTCATGAGGTATATATTTAATGCTTGAACCTGATTTCATGTTCACAATTCAATATATGAAACCGATTTCATGCTCATAATTTTATGCATGGACCTAATTTTCATGTAAAGATTTTTATTAGTGGACAGTATTTCTATGTCCTATGTTTATCCAAGTGAATAATTTCATGTTCATAATGAGTGAACATATGACTATTTATACATGTTCACAAGGTTACAAGTTTATGAGTGTGCCACAATTTCATACCTTATATCAATTTTAGGATCAGATGGATTATGTTCTTTTATTTCATTATAAATAATATTTACAATTGAGATGGAGAGAATGATATAAAAATGTTATTATCACATTCTCATAACCTTAATGCACAAGTTTATTTGTATATATCACCCTTTTTACTCTTACTGATCATCTGATCTAACCCTTTCTTATTTTTTCTTTTTCCTAAAATATAAAAGAAAGGTTTTAGATAGGTGTATAAAAATGGGATTATCATTTTGGGAAACATTGGAGATCTTTCACTAGAATATAAGTTTTTGTTCCATGTTTCAAAATCCACCAATCAATGTGGGAAACATTAGAGATCATTCACTACACTATAAGTTTTTGTTTTATGTTTCCAAATCCACAAATATAATATGGTCTATTGGTGCCAGTTTGTTTAATTTATTTAGTATTATGAAATATTGGTGTAATGTCCATGTATTTCATTCTTGGGACGTGATATTTGGTATACGAGAATAAAATTAGATAATCATTCGAAACTAGGATAAAAAATATTAGTGAGATCCCTAGAGATATTTCTATGTTATGTCTAGGGATGACCCTATGGATAATATTAACAATAGGTTACAATCCTAGAATTTTGGTAACAATAATGTATAACCTTATATTAAAAATAATATGTCACTGAAAAAAATATTATATATAGTTTCTATTGGTTTTAAAATTTTAATATTTGAAAATTGTTTCTCAGTATTTTCTTTCTAGCCTTAGTAAATACCCAGAACTAGATAGAAAATAGTTAACATTGAATGTTTTAGATATGGAAATTATGGGAATTATGAAAATAGATTTTCTAAATGAAAATATCAACAAAATAATCATAAAAGGGGAACAGGTATTTATTATACTACTGAGGATAAAGATATTATAAACAACATATAAACGGTATGGGATGTTCTAGCATTACTGTTTATATTTAACCTACGAATCATGGTTAGATTATGCTTGGGGAATCTGAAGACATGATTCATATTTTAGAAAAGACTATGATGAAGGATCATAAGTAATGGTTTAGGAATAAGGTGAGATGATTAAGTGGTATATTCTTCATAATTAAATTATTATTTTATACTAATCAAGAAATATTTATGTATTTTTAGTTTACATTATTTCTTAAGGATTGTAAAGGATATGTTAAATAGTGATGATGACAAAGAAAATTTTTTAATTGTAAAGTTATATATTTGGAGACCAAATTATTAAGAGAAATATAACCCTTAGCATGTTCCTTATGTTAATATAATAATGTTTGGATAAAGATATGTTAAATTTGAATCAATAAATTGAATGATAGTAGTTTCTAGGTAAGTAATTATAGATTCTGTTCAAGAGGGTACTAATAACATCGATGAAGTGTACTAATATTTGATACATAAGTAATATATCTAATATGTTTTTGAATAAGGAAACATGTATGTTTTTAATATGGATACAAGGTAGTTCAGGTTATTAGCATGATTCAAGAGAAAAATGATGAAGGTTTTCAGAGGTTTGGAATGAGACAAACAAGTGATGCATTATGAAATATAGGGGATAATTGTTATGCCAAGTTAGTGCACATATTTATAAGGTTTTGGATTTTTATCTTTTATATAGATTTCAAGGTTATGAATTTATGTATAGTATAAGTTAAACTATGTATGATGTTTTTTAGATTAAAGTATTATTTCACTATAGGTGGACTTATATATATTTGATAACTTTTGATAATCAATTTTTTGAGACATATGGAATGACACATAATTATATTTATGGATCTCATGATTTCCTAAAGCTTAAAGAATGTTAAATTCAGCTTCATTTCTTTGAATAAGAGATGAAGTGGAAATTAATCAGGGCACAAAAAAAGCATGAGATTGCACTGAAATCAAGTATGTGTATCTTCTCATGAATATTGATAAATATCAGTAAAAGGGATGATGGAGTAAATGTGTGTCCTATTTTACTAATTTTTATGATATCAATTACTTATTTAACACTTATATTGTTCATGGGTTTTTTATTGTTAATATTCTATAAATCACCAATTTTATTGTGACTTGTGATCTTTATCAATGTCTATGATTTTTTAAACCTTTACACCATGCCCAAATCATCACTCGTGTTCTCCTATGTAGATACCTAGTTTTGATTTACATTGGGTAACATTAATTTTCGATGTATTCATTTTTTAAAGTATGTTTTATTATTTGTTTTTATGATGTTGTATTATATAAAAGAAACCTCAAAGTATCAATCCTTTTATAACACAAATGAATTTCAACAGTGAAATTCATTTTAAGGGGATAAAATGTAACACCCTGATATTTTTATGAGATATATTTTTTTATTCTCTTTGAAGACTTCTGTTTTATGTAAGTGAAATATAATTTTGATCTATATGAAACACTGGATTAGCTTGCAGAATACGCAAAATAATGATTCGATTCTATTACACACAATTTCATGTTCTGTTGATATATTGGATTTCCTGCAAGGACAGGTTCAAGTGAATAATTAAATATTGTTATATTACTTTATTACATATCCATTATAATGGCATATATTAAAACTATTTATTAAATTAAGAAAATATTATTTTCACATATATGTATAATTATATTATTTGGTGAAAAATTAATTACAAATGAAAATAAAAAACTTTTTAAATAAAAGGAATTGTTATTCTGAAAAACTATTTAAATAAAAATAAATTAATTTATAAAATAATAAAACAAATCCCTATGTATTTTAATAATGAAATATATGTGTAATATATTAAATCTAGTGATTAAAACACAAAACATATATTTTATAGAAAAGATATAAGAAAAAATTAAATTTTTCGTTTGAATGAATTATTTTAAAAAAATTTCATTTTTCTTCCTTTTGATGGAGAACCCATTTTAAAGGGTTATTTAAAAAACATTTTATATTATATTTTACAAAATAAAATTCCACTTTGGAAGTAGGATAAAAATATTTAATTTATATTATTTTTTTAAATTCTTTTGACAAGTTTCATGTTTTGATGAATTGTAAAAATATACTAAATTTAATTGAAACAACTTTTTTCATTGAAATAATTAATATGACTAAATTATTGTATTTAATGACTTTAAATTACAAATGAAATTTTTTTATCAGTTAAAATAATTTTGTTTATTTGAATTAACTTTTTGATGAATTTATATGTAAAAACATTTAAATCTTTTGAAATGTTTTATCTTTTAAAACACATTTTACCTTCTTAAAATGAGATTATTTTTAAGTAAATTACTAAACGAATTTTTATGATTTCTGAATATTTTATTCCACATTTTTCATTCAGTGTGTTTAAATTATGTAAATAGAAATCTTTTATTTTTGGAAATTATGAATAGTAACTTTAATAATTTTTATTAATATAGTAAAAATTTAAATTGGGTAATTAAGGATAAATATGATATTTTTAAATTACCCAACACAAATCCTAATATATTTTGGAAGAGTGTTTTTTTACCTCTATCATGCATGTGGAGAAATTGAATCCTTTTCAATCCACATGGATAATATTAGGACAATTAATATATTTTATTTAATGAAAAGTTAAATATGTCATACTTATAATTTTATAAGTCTATAATTTTTAAAATATGATCATATAGAAGATAAATTTGACAATAAACACAAATTTGAAATGTAAAATGTTTTTCTTTATCATCAAAATTTATTCTAAATTTTTATGTAATAAATTATTACATTAAAGGCTTGTACATTGATGAGGTAGAAATTATTTTTTAAAATAAAAATCAATAAAATAATTTTTATTCAAATGATTATAACCATTAAAAGGAAAACATATGACCAAATATTATTTTATAATTATATCTCAACCATAACTATTCTAGGGTTTTGTTATTAATTATTGTGGGCAATATGGAAAATATTATTAAAATTATAATATTTTATTTCAAATGATGTTAAAGTTGTCATATTCATGTTTTAATAAATATATAATTTTTAAGGTAGGGTTTTCCAGGATATATTTTCTAAAATAATAATTATAATAAAATATATAATATATATCTTCATCATAGTTATTTTATTAAATTTTTTAAAAATATTGTATATTAAGTTGTTACACAAAACTGATGTAGTCATTATTTTATTAATTAAAATATAATATTAAAGTTAGTAAAAATTTTAAAATAAATATTATTTGGGATGATTCATATATAGAAAAATATATAGAGAAGAACATGACCTCTTAATAATATAATAAAATATATGGTTTGAGTTTAACATCTTATATTTATGTTCTTAAAATCCACAAAATAAATTGTGTAAAAATTTATTATTTATATTTTTTCATAATAACAAATTATTAAATTATTTTAAAATCATGAATTTTTTTAAAAAATATATAAATATTATTCAATGCAGAAAAATGATATAATTTATTTATTTAAGGTCTAATTTTCATCAATTATGTGAATACTTAACCCTTTTAATGTTAAAATATTTTTTACCATACATAAAAATTAAATAGAATAACTATGTGTTAATTGAATGAAATGAGGAATAAATTGATACAAAAATTTGACTAAAATCTTTTTTCAAGGATATTACAACCTTATATCATCTCATATTCAAAATGAGAAAATTTTTAAGTCTTTTAGAATGTTTTTTTTAATATAAATTATTATTTTTAGAGATTTCAAAGGTTCCCCTCACCTTAGTTATAAAAGAAAAGATCCTCAATTATTTCTTCACTTCACCATGAGCATTAAAATGATTCCTAATACTATCCAATTTACATAAAAACATCACTAGAACTATTTTATATGTTATTTTCTTCTTAAAATACCAACAATAGTTCCTTTAGATGATATCTATAAGCAGCTCACTAAAGAATAGGTAATCTTCTTTACTGACTCTCTCAATACCTTTTCATTTTCAACTACCTTTTCATTTTTTGTTTCCCTTGTTATATAATAACTCTAGAATCAAAATGAGATTTTATTATGTTTATTTGACAACCATATTCCACCTTCTATCCATCCTAAGAAAAATGAAATCCCCATGAGTGTGTACATATTGCTTACCATCTCTACACCTTGGTTTAATCTGTTTCCACCACCACCATAATTAGATGGATATAATGATGCAAATAATAACAATATATGACTATTATAAAATGATATATATATATTATTAAACAAATTATATACCATTCACTTCCATACAATTTCATAATTAAAGGAATGGTATCAACCCTTAAGCATATGTATTGCATACCATCACCACGACATGATCTGATTCTTTCTCCATAATCTCTTGTAAATAATGATTATATAAATATATATAATGAATAAATATGATATATATTACATTATTATAATTAATTAAATTATTTAAATGAACCATATAAAGAATAATTACGATTTATACAAAAAAAAACATTTTCCAGTTATCACCCAGAAGTTGTGCAATAATGAAAAATTATTAAATGGGTTTTAATTTGATCATATATGATATCATAAGTGAAAATATGGTTCCTGAATAATTTAATAACATTATTAAATCCATTATACATTTGTTTATGATATATTATAAGGATCCTAGTTCTATGGTAAGGTATAATTTTCAAATATCATTATTATATGAGATTGTTTAAATGTAAGTATTTAATTGGGTATATTTACCATCTAGGTCAATATTTCCAAATTACATATTCAAGAATATTTTTCTACTTTTATAAAAAAAATCATGTCAATTTTACGCATTAGTGATTTTTTATTTTATGTTATGAACGGAATATTTTGTTCTTTTTTATTCGAGGTACTTTTTAACATTTCTATTAAAAGAATGAGAAGAATTTTTTTTACTTATAAGGAATGGATGAATTTTTTTACACCTTATAAAAAAATTATTTTCATTAATAATCCATTACATTTTTAAATGTTTATCTTCAATGAAATTCATTTCCTTTAAAAAAAATTATTGTTTTATGAAAAAAAGACTTTCTAAGAAGAAATTATTTTTCCCCCAGAATCAATTTCAAGTTTTTTGTCAAAATTATTTTCCATATAATATGACATTATTCAAAAATTACATGTTTAATGTATATTATACATGTCATTATAGTGGTTTATTATGTTTAATATGGAATGACATGAAATAAATCCGTTCATTTTCTATCAATTTTTTAATGATTGAATTACTTTTAAGAAACCTGTTCTATTCCATGGATTCTGATATGATGAATGATTTCTATTTTTATGGAACACATATGTATGATTTAGTTATCACATTGGGGGTAACTATATCTCCCTATATGTCATTGGGTATGTATGGATAACTCATGAGGTATATATTTGGTGAATGAACCTGATTTTATGTTTACAATTCTATGCTTGAACCTGATTTCATGTTAACAATTATATGCACGAACTTGGTTTTCATATAAACAATTTTTGGAGTTTAGCTAGTTTCTATGTCGATATGTTTATTCAAGGGCCTTATTTAATGTCCTTAATGAATGAACATTTTACTATCTATAAATGTTCATAAACTGACAAGTTGATGCGTATACCACAATTTCATACCTTATGTCAATTTCAGGATCGAATGGATTATTTTTTTTTGATTTCATTGTGTTTAAAGTTTACATTTTATATATAGGTAATGATCTTATATTGAAATCATGACATTATTATACCCTTTATTCTCAAGTTTTTTTTAAATATCATATTTATTTACTCTTACAGTGCATCTGATCTCACCCTTTCTTATGTTTTATTTTCTCCAATTAATAATGAAATGTTTTGGGTATGATTAAAAGTAGGGGAAGGTAATTATGGGAAATATTAAAGATAATTCAATAGAGTAGAATTTGGTGTTCCAAATTTCCAAAGGCACTAAACTAATATGATATTTCGGAGTCAGTTTGTTTAATGTATTATGTACTCCATAAAATTTATGTAAAGCCATGTATGTCATGCTAGGGTAATTATACAAATAAACCTATATCATGTTCCCATAATATAGTCATTCATTATATTTTCAACTGATTGTTTAATCATACCACTCATTGGTACTTAAAAAAATGTATAAAATTATTTTCCAAAAATCTAACATCAATCCTCTCTTCAGTCTATAAATGGTTTTCATCCAAAACCATGTATTCCAAAAATGATACATAAATGTTTTTTTACTATTAAAAAATATTCATAAAGGTCATTTTTATTGATTTATAAATGTTAATTATTTTGGAACAAATCTTCATGTCATTTTCAAAAGAATTTTGTTTTTATTACTACTAAAAAAAGTTTATTGTTATCCATGTTTTAACATTTTCATCATGAAAAAAATATCCATCAGTCATGAGTAATAAAATGTTTTAAATATTACTTTATAATTTTCATAAAATAATCCGAGAAAATAATTTCCAAAAAGGTTTTGTGAACTTCTATTTTTAAAAGTTATTTTCAAAATGAAAAGGATATTTTTATCAAGATTTATTGTATAAATAATTTATGGTATTTCTATTAATCAAAAACATAAATCATTTATTCTTAATCAAATCGGTATATATTATTTTGATACAATTTACATTATACCACTATATTTTATATGATCATTTTAACCAAGGAATGTATTGAAATTAACTTCCTTGATTAATATTTGTAGAAATTATCTATCTCATTAATTAAGCACCAAACTATGGACATTAAATTCCCATCAAATATCTATATTATTCATCATGGATATGTTTATTTCTTAAACCATATATAATTTTTACATATGGTTTTCTACATTGAATGTTTATTTTTTATCTATATGGATATTGATAAGTTCATAATATTTACTCAAAATGGATATTCTATGATATAGAATATTTTTCCAGAATTAAATTGGTTCCCTTAAATATGATGAATGAATTGGAAAAGAATAAATGGGTAGTTCATGGTTATAAATCACCACTAAATTAATTTACAGGTGTCATTAGGTGTTTCAATAATCTTGAAAAAAATCATCAGGCCAAACCCAAACAATTTTCACCCAATACTCTTAAACTTTCATGAGTAATGATCATGATGATATAAGAATCATATTCAAAATACATGGAATCCAATAATTAGTCACATCATTCATTCAAAATTATGTTATTATTATCCATTAAATTTTAACAATTATATTATCAACAGATGCATTTCATTCCTAGTTATATATAACAAGGCATGTGTGTGCAGTATTTAAATATTCATTATTAACTTCTCTTTATCGATTTTTGATGGTTATAATTGGTATTAATGTTCAGTAAATTACATTTCCATATTGATTATTCTTTATTGATTCATTATATCTTCCTTTGTTCATAACCCTTAATTATAATTTAATGTCATTCCATTGTAATAAATTTGATACCAAATCCATGTTATAGGGGTTTGGATCAATACAAAATTCGTAGGTAAATGCATTGTTCCTCTTTTATAAAAGGAATGGTTATATGGTTGAGTTTATGTGATTTTTAATTGGATAGTTATCATTTATCTATGAAAAAGAGATTGTATAGTTCAGCCTTCGTGTATCCACTTTTGTGAAAATGGGGTCCCATGAAAAATCTTTCACGAATAAATGTATCTATGAAATTATTTCAGTTTTACGATGATGAAATAACATACACACTAGTATATGTGAAGGAGAATGTATCCCCATAATATCTTATTTATGTGAAGGAAATGTTTTACATGTCCCAAAAAGAATATTCATTCAAAAATTTAAAGATAAATATCATATACTTGGCTTGAAAGTAGAAAAGATAAGTGACACAAGTAAATTGAATGAAGAAACTGATATTTTGTCACCTATGTTGCGTGACGGACAAGTTCCACTAGTTTCATGAAAAATTATTTTTTGATAAAGAAAATGTAAAACATGTGTATCTTTTTAGTGAACGAATAAGTAGTCAGTTCTCATGGAAGAGGAGATTTTGTGGTCTATATTATACAATTTGGTTAAAATAAACATGAAACCAACCAAATTTCAATATAATAATAGCATATAATATTTTTGTGAAATTAATTAATATTAACAAAATATTGAGATATATTTGGGATTATCTGTGCCTGAAATACAAGATAATTACATGAGAAAAGTATGGGATACCATAATGTATATGTATACAAGCGACAAATGGAATTAAAAAAATAAAACGGGAGATCTTGCATATGAAATATAGGCTAAATATTAAAATTGTGGTAAATAAACTACGCAGAACTATGAAATATTATTCTTGAATGAAATTATATTGAAAGTGAAATTTGTTTTAATTTGCCAAATATTTTTTTCACCTTGAACAATACTTGCTTAAAGAAAATAATCCTAATTGGTTATTTTTTGTATTAATAAAAGAGAAAATTAGAATACTATTCTACAATATAAGTGAATTATTTTCCACTCGAGAATAATAGGATGAATCGCTTTAAATTTCTACATAATTTATCTCAGCTCATTTATTGGTGCATTTAAGACATCCAATTTATTTTTTTATTAAATGAACCCCTTATTATTGTTGTATTTTGAATTAGTAGATTCATTGGATTCTAGAGATAATGAATTACAATACACTATTGATCAATTCATATGGGGGGAAGGATGGCATCTTATTTCTTTAGCATAAAAGAAAAATATTTTATTGTAGCTTTTCAGTACCATGATAACAAGATCAAGGTCATATCCATACACATGATTTCCTTGATAATAAAATTTTATTTTTTTGTGTTTTAGATAATACACACAACACACTAGAAAATATTCTTAAAAGATGATGAACCACATTAGAAACACAAAGTCTTTAATACTCTTTGTTATTTTATGTGTGTGATTGCTAACAATAAGGGAAGAACACATGGGAATTATTCACTTAATAAGGTATAGAATCAATGAAAGGTGTAAAATATTTAATGTGGTAAGAAAAATTCACACATTAACTCACCCCCTCTAGCTCTCAGTGTGGTCATCCCAAATGGATCCTAACAACAAAATGTTCTAATAGTTTTCTTCAGAAATGATTGATTTCGCATGGATCCTAATTTTTAATACATAAGTATTTTTCTAATGTTATGAAAATTTATTTTTTAGTCATATGAATTAATATTTATGTTTTTTGGATATGAATCTATAGTAATAAAAAAATTATTATAATATCATACCCTTATAATCATTTTGTTCTTACTTATGATCTTATGTTGTTAATTATTACAGTTAACCATTTTGAATATTTGAGTTCACCCTTGTTATGTTTATATTTTTCCAAGTCTTCAAGAATAGTATCATGTATGACTTTTATAGATGGATATCTTTTGTGGATGATTTTCATTGAGATTTAAATATAAATACATAAAATAAAAAATTCATGGTATAATGTGAAAATACATATTTGATGATAAAGGCATAAGTTTTGTTCCATAATGGGAAATTAATAGTAATCTAAAACACTAATCATAAGTGGTATTGTATATATTGATTATAAATATTTTTTATCAATATTTTTAATATTGAAGTTTAGGATTGAGTCAATTCAGTTAATATTATAGATAGTTTGTAAACAGAATGTTTCTAGAACTAGTTCTTGTTGGTTGGGTCTCAGAATAATATTTGGTAATAGAGAAAGGTTTAGGTATGTTTTTTTAAAAGGTTCTTATTTTAGGATAATTTAATTTTTATAAGAATCATAAAGGGTTGATATTGTTAAGGGTGATTATATTATCTATTCTATATATAGATATATCCATTTTGAGGTTATTTTTTGATAGTATTTTAATGTGAATAATGATATTTTTTGGGTTTTCATTAGATTTTAATATATCATCGGGTCATATTTAACACATTGGATTATCATTTATATCATGTGAATGTGATTGAGGATTAATGTTATTATATCATTGGGAACATAATCTGAAACTATTTAATAGTAATTATAACATTTATTCCCTTTAAAGAACAAGTAATTATAGTTAATTATGATAAATTGATTTCCCAAACATAATTTTATTAATGTAAATGGGATCTTATTGAATAATAATGGATAATATTGGAAATTTTTTATAATTACTTGAGGAAAAAATATCGTGTAGATTTTTTTGAAGAATATATGATTTTAATTTGGTTTTATGTTATATAGATTTAGGTTATTTTAGGAAAAGATTAATATATTGTTAAAAATATAAGATTAATGTTTATACATATATGAATGTGAGATTTTTAGTGAATAGTTTTTATTGGAGATAAATTTTATATTTATTTTTGATGAATATTTGGTTAATAAATTCAAATTTTTGGGATTCATATTTGATAAAACATAAAATGAACAAATTTAGTGTTAGTGACGTGTGTAATATTTTTTTTTAATCTTATTGAGCTATTTTTGTGAATTTTAATATTTTTTTTTATATTTTTTTATGTTTTTTTAGTAATATTGATAATTAAATTATTTTTTTATATCCATTTTTGTTTTTAAATTGATAAAAATGGTCTGAATAACCTGTCATCATTTTATGGAAATATTGATCCATTTATAGTTTATTTTTATGCTTCATGCATAAAACATTCATCTTGGAGTTTGATATAGAATAAATGTGTAAAATAATTGAAAAATGATACAAAAGGATGTAATTTTTTTATATAATAGAAATTAATCATGTAACTATATTTTTTGATTTTATGCATCTCAGTAGTTATGTAATCCTTGAAATATAACAAAGTAGAAGATAAATCAATCATGTTTTTAGGGAAAATATTATCAAACGATCGATGTTCACAAAAAAAATCAATCAAATATAATGTATTTTAATAAATAATTAAAATTGTTTTTAAATTTTTTTAATAAAAGTATTATTATTGGTTCCAAATTGAAGGTTACTAATATTTTTTTTTTCTATTTCAAAGGTATCTATTCAATGCCTAAAGTAATAAATTACCAAAAAATAATATATTACAAAAACATAAAATGAGTTAATCCTCTCTTTTTTTGTCTTTTGAATTTTATATTTTTTTCATTTTTTTCATTAAAATATTTGTCTCTTTGCATAACTGTCATGAACCGTCCCCCGGGGCGCATGCTGTGACTAACCCCAAGCCCGCCTATAATAGGCCAGGGGCTGGAAACTAGCACCAAAGGCCTATTCCCTAAAACTGGGAAGACATTGATTTTATAACTTGTAAGAACACGTAACCAAACACACAATAAGATAGGAACACAAGTAAACAGAACATTAAACAGAGTGAGTGCAGTAAGTAAAAGGGGCCAAAATACAGGCCCAATTAGAAAGTACAAGTACTAATGTGATACAATACAAATGAAGAAAAGGAAAAGATAGCTATTGGATCGTCCTCTAAGGTTCCTACTTGAAGGGTAGATACAGATCTCCTCATCAACACTCCACTTCTATCCGTCTACTCTGTGTACCGACTCGTCATAAGTTCCACCTACAGGTACAGTCCTGTCCTGGTACTATCTCCCTCTATCTGCGATGTTCGTCGTCTATATCCAACTTAATAAGATGCAGGCATATCCCATGAAGGGGTGAGTATAACGATACTCAGTAGGGACCCCGAGACCCCTTATGTCTACAAAAATCCAACAAGGATAAAACACAATGTATGAAATCAACAAATAAACTTACTTAGATATATGCCCAAACATATACCTAAGTTATTAACTAAACCATCTAAATCATGATGGAAAGACATAGGATCTGAGTCAGCTCAAACCAAGATTTATTCTAGGAGTAGTATCAAGTAACATTCTGAACACAACGTCGAACTCCTCGGCAGTTGGAGAACACCTCCTATATCGAGTACAGTGTGCCTGCCACGTCACACAGCGGTGCTTCCCACAAACCTTGGACTGCTGAGGTACTCCTCCTTTTGAGTACCATGGTTCTGTCGCGTCACGCAGAGGAGCTCCCCCCTGTGGGTCTGCCGTGTCACACATAGGTGCTCCCCCTCAAATCATGCTGAGGTACTCCTCCTGTCGAGTATTGGGGGTCTTCTGCGTCACCAAGGCTCTCTCCACTGTGGGTCTGCCGCATCACCAAGGTACTCCCCACTGGGCCTGTCTAGTCCCTCTGAGTCAAACGGTCAGCAGTCGTCAAGTCTCAGCCAGCCACTAGGTCTCTGCACTATGATCGCTCATTTCTAGGAGGATCTGCTCGACAAGCTACTGGTCGATACTCCAACTGCCATGATGTCCCATGAAGAATTATCTCAATATTCTGCCACATTATAGGAGTCTCAACGTAATATACGACACATCAATCGGACGCACGGTCTGTGAGTTATTAGCCTTTTAGTCTCGGGGGCCCGATTGTATTCGTGCTCGATCCAACCTAATTGTTTCCCATATTAATCCCTAACACAGTGGGGTATTACTCAATGGGACCATCTCACTTCAATATTTCCAGCTCCGTATACTGTTCGTCAAACGGACGTCCGGTGCCAAAGTTATGGCCAAAGGAAAGTAATTGGGTCGTAGTGGGCTTGGGACCCGTCCGACCTTGTCGGACCGACCCGTCCCGACCCTTTGGGTCTGTCCTAGCCCCCAATGTGGCCCGGCACATTGGGTATGGCTTGTTGGGTCCGACCTGGCCCATGAGGGTACTGTGGGGGTGGCTCGGCTAAGGGGTACCGCAAGTACGGCGGACCCGGTTGAGAGGTCGCGGACCAGCCGCGAGGGCACCGACTGGCCATGAGGTCGTGCGCCGGCCACGATGGGTGTGGACCGGCTATGAGGGCACATAATATTTGTGAGGGGTGCAGAGAAGCCGTGAGGAACGCGGACTGGCCACTGGTCGGTGACGGTTCGGTCAGGAGGTCAGAGCATCATGGCTTGGCGGTGCAGCTCGGCTCAACGGTTGGTGGTGTGGCTTGGCTAAAATGGTGGTGTATCTTGGATCGGTGGTGCGGATTAGCTCGGACGGCGGCATGTCTTGGATTGGTGGCGGGGCTCTAGTTGGATGGCAGTGTGGCTCGACGGACAGCGACGCAGATCGGCTCGCATGGTAGTGCGGCTCGGCTCGGATGGATGCATGGCTCGAGGGATGGTGGCATAGCTAAGCGAGGTTGTGGGTCAGCTGGGGCATTGGACAGATTTAGCAGGGAGGCTGGAACACCGTGGGGGCGCAGGGCCAGTTCATCCGGGAGGCCAGAGCACCGCGGATGGCGTGGGGCAAGTTCAGCTAAGGGGACGGAGCGCCATGGCGGTGGTGCGGGTTGCAGAGGTCACAGGTGGTGGCATTGTTGCTTTCATCACATTCATCGTCTTCCTCCATTTCGAAGTACACATCAAAGAAGATCGGCGGAGGGGTCGGGCCATGTTTTTTTGTCCCACACCATCCATGATAAGAATCGTAGCCATTGGTTCACAAAGAACTAATCATGAATGATAAACCATAATATTCCGCAATGTTTGTTCTGAACCCGCATATGAAAATAAGGGAGTGCATAGAAAGAATTATCATGCAAATAAACCCCTACCTCGTTCTCTTTATGTTGTTTGTGAAAGAAGGTAGTGAAATTGTTGATTCACCGTAGATAAGGACGCCCCACATTAGAATAAGTCCCGAGGAAGAAGCATGAAGTCAGGGTCGGTATTCTTCATCGGCATATCATTCTTTATAAAAGAACGAGTTCTTAATTGGAGAGTTTTCTCCCACAAAGAGATCTCTCTCATTTTCCAAAGAATGTTCTCAAAATAGGAACCCACCAAAACAAAAGAGGTAGCCAATATAATAAAAGGTGTTTCTCCAATTTAATCCTTGGCACAATTCAAATTGGATTAATTAAATTGGATCAATTAAGTGGTGCGTTGGCATAATTATGTAGAGGAGGGTTGTCCCAATTAATGTGGAGGAAGCTCAAGAGGCTCCTCCACATTAATGAGGGAGTTGAAGAGGTTTCCATACATTTATGAGGGAGTTGAGGTTTTTTCCCCAATAAAAATGGGGGTTTCGAGGTGGTTTAATCCTAGGTGGTCCCCACCACCATAACCTCTCATGGGTGGTTAGGTTAAGGTAATCCCCACCACTATAACCTCTCATGGGAGGTTAAGGTCTAGTGGTCCCCACTTCTAACTTCTACATGGAGGGTGGTAATAATAAATTAAATAAATTTTTTTTTATTTTATTTTATTATTTTCACGTAAAAACCAATATTTATTTATCACCCTCGTACAACGACTGTTGAGGTGAAAGTCTTATTAAGAAAATATCGGCGCTACGAGTTCAACGGAGCCCTTAGATTTCAATTCTGAGAACTGGTACAAAAGTAAGAAAAAAATGCTCACACGTTTATTGAACTTACCTGAAAAATGTTCAGAAATTTATTCCGGGCACTCCGAGCCTCAGAATCATGCGCCGTAAATTTTCACAGACTTATAAAATTACCATTTATTTAAAAACAATTACATAGAAATTATGGGTCTTTTCATTCTCCCCACCTCAGGGCTTTACGTCCCAATAAGACACAACTCGAACTAGGTAAACAAGTGGGGGTACTGAGAACACATCAGAGCCTCTAACTCCCATGTTCTCTCCAGGAGGATCCCATGTAGCCTGCAAATGTGCACCAGAGGTATCGACAATCCATGAAGGACCTACTGCTATCGATCCACAATCTCTACTGGAACTTCCATAAAAGTCACCCCATCATCTACGTCCAGCTCTCCATGATCGATGATATGAGAAGAGATGTGCATGTATCTCCTTAGTTAGTATACATGGAAGCCGTCATGCACCCGGTGCAACTAAGGTGGAAGAGCTAAGCGGTATGCAACCTTTCCAACTTTGCTAAGGACCTGAAAATGTCCGATGAACCTCATAGATAACTTTCCACCACGACCAAATCTTCGTAGACCTCATTGGGGTGATACCCGTAGAAAGATGTGGTCGCCATCCTCAAACTCGAATGGTCTCCATATTCGGTCATCATATGACTTCTTACAACTATATGGAGTCTTCATCCACTCCTGGATGATATTCACCTTCTCTATGGTAGACTGAACCATTTGTGGTCCCACGACTGTTGACTCCCCTGGGTCAGTCCAGCACGAGGGTGATCTACAAGGTCACCCGTACAATGCCTCAAAAGGTGTCATCCCGATGGTGGAGTGATAGATGTTGTTGTATGAAAACTCCAACAAAGGAAATTGATACTCCCAACTACGACCGAATTAGAGGACACAAGCACGGAGCATGTCCTCGTGGGTCTGAATAGTCTGCTCAGTCTCGCCATCCATTTGAGTATGGAAGGTGGTTCTCAAACGAAGGTGCATCCTGAAAGCCTCCTGCAACCCCTTCTATATCTAGGATGTTAAACGAGTATCATGATCGGGGACAATAATCAAAGGTACTCCATGTATCGACATAGTCACCCACACATAGAGGTGTCCCAAACTCTTTACCAAACCCTGCTCTCTGATCGGTAGGAAGTTGGATGACTTGGTGAGTCAGTCAAAAATCACCCAAATCTAGTCATGACCCTTGGATGTAGGTTGATTTCCTGTCACAAATTCCATGGATATCCCACACCACTTCCACATTGGGGGCTCTAAAGGCTGAAACAAGCCTAATAGTACCTAATGCTCCGCCTTCACTTGCTGGCAAGTGAGCCAGCGAGAGGCAATCTTTGCAACTGATTTCTTCAATCCTGGCCACCAGTACTGTCGTCGGAGATCCTAGTACATCTTCCCCACTCATGGATGTACCACTAGAAGTGATGTGTTAAACTCCCTCAAGAATTCCTCATGAAGTGACACTAGTACCATGGTATGTCCTCTGAAGAGGATGGCATGCTCCCCACCTTGAGAAAATTAATCAGGTGCATGTCCTGTAGATATCGGAGCACGTCGTGTCTCGCAATCAGCATCCCCACACAGTGCCTCCCTAACTCGCTAAAGAAGTGGGGGAGTGACTATAATAGACTGAAGAAAATATGGTCCATCATGTCCCATGAAGGATATTTACAAAGAAACCATCTGCTCTGTTGCCTCGCCTAGCAGTTTTATACCGACCTCTTACTGAGTGCATATGCGACAAGGTTCCCCTTCCCTGGAGTATAGACTATCTCGAAGTCATAGTCATAGAGATACTCAAGCCAACTTCATTGTCTCAGGTTCAGGTCCTTTTGAGAGAAGATATACCTGAGACTCTTGTGATCAGAGTACATGGTAAAACACTTTCCCATCATATAGTGTCGGAACATCTTCAAAGAGAAGACCACTGATGCTAATTCCAGGTCATGGGTAACGTAGTACTTCTCGTTTTTTCTCAGCTGCTGAGAACCATATGTGATCACTACTCGCTCCGGCATTAGGACACATCAGAGTCCAGTCCCTGATGTGCCGTATTAGACTTCGTACCATATTCCCTCTTTTGGTAGCCCCAAGATGAGTGCACTAGTCGGCCTCTGCCTCAGCTTCTGAAAACTCCATTGGCATCTCTCAGACCATACAAAGGGTTTCCCATTATTCGTCAAGGATGATAGTGGTGATGCAACACTGGAGAAATCTGGCACCATCATTCGGTAGTATCCAGCAAAATCCAGGAAACTTCTTACCTTCATCACACTTCTGGGTGGCTCCCAGGCAAGTACCACATCAATCTTTACTGGATCCACAACAACTCCAGCCTCCGATATGACATTCCCTGGAAAGTGAATCCTTCGGATCCAAAACTGTCATTTCTAGGGCTTACCATAAAGTTGGTTCTCTCAGAGTGTGTACAGTACTACCTGGAAATGATAACTATGCTGCTCATTTGTAACCGAGTTGATCAGAATGTCATCAATGAAGACCCCGATAAATTTATCAAGGTACAACTGAATGATCTGGTTCATGAGTCTCATTGAACACTATTGGAGCATTGGTTACACCGAATGGCATAACCAAGAACTCGTAATGGTCATACCGACATCTGAAGGTCATATTCTACACATCCTCGTCTCGTACTCTGAACTCGTGATGGCTTTATCAGTGGTCTATCTTCAAAAACCACCGTTCTCCCTTTAGCTGATCAAAGAGGACTTCAATCCTTGAGAGTGGGTACTTGTTCTTCATGGTCACCTCTTTCAGGTGCCAATAGCCAACATAAAGCCTCAAGTTGTCATCCTCCTTATTGGTGAATAGAATCGGGCTACCCAAGGAGAAACACTGGGCAGAATGAATCCCTTCCCCTGCAAGTCCACTAGTTGTACCTGCAACTCACGATGCTCCGCTGGAGCCATAAGATACACTGTTGTAGATATCAGTGTTGTCCTAGGATACAAGTCAATGTAAAATTCCACCTATCTGCATGGAGGTAGACCCAGAACATCATCAGAGAAAACATACACATACTGGTCCACCACTACATGATATCTCGAACTCTCCAAATCAACAAATCTGATGGTAAGGCTTGCCAACTGATGAGGGGTCGGGTTCACACTCCACTGAGTAAGTCCATCCTGCACTGCAATGGCTCCATTCTTAGTGGTGAAGGTAAACCTAGTCCCATCCGTGTGGGCACACTGTACATTGTGCCTAATATAGTCTATTTATGCATTGACTGTATATTACCAGTCTATACCCATGATGATGCTCTAAGGCCTTGACATCACTACTAGGAAATCCTAGATGAAGCTCTATCCTCCTAAAGTAATCTCGCACTGCTGGCACCAATTATTAATCATTGAATCTGCTCCCGTAGGTGTCTCTAGCCATAAGGATCGATCCAACGTCTCTGTCAGAATCTCCGAGCTCCGAACGAGTGTTAAAAATAATAGAATGATTGGAACATATGTCTATAATTACTATAGCTATGGTAGAGTAGACACTGATCGCACCTCAAATCATCTCTAGAGCACCATGATCATATGCCTGAGATGCCTAGAACTAAGCTCCCCCTATCCATCTACTCCCTACGGTTGGGATGGACCTCCAGCTAGTGGTAGCGATAAAACCTCAAATTGTCTCCCTCCGCCACCTGCATGGCCAGCTCCCCTAACACATCCTCCTTCTCCCTGTGAAACTCCTCGGTCAAACCTTTGTCTCTTCCAGGGCGGTCCATCAACCATATTTTGATCTTATGTACAGCGGGTCAGATAGTCACGAGCCATATGACCATGCCCGCTACATGCGTAACACTACCCGCTACAGGCATGACTAGATCCACATCGGGTGTCGTGCACAACCGATCCTGAGTCATGCAGTCATCCACTTGATGGTCTGGTCCTCTTTGACCTCTGTGACATCTATCTACTACCAGCTGTAGAAGAATCCACCACATAATGACTAGTAGTGGGTCTCAATGCTAGTGACTTCTCTCCAAGGAAACTCCCTACCAAGAGGGCTCTCTCTGACACCCCTGCCTGGGTCAGGATGCTGAGTGAGATCACTGAAGCCCTGATCTCCCACCTAAATCCCTACTCGAAGGTCCAATCCCTGAAGAATGGAACCCACACAATATATGTGGAGTAGTGTAAGAAGTCAGTGGACCTGACTGATTACTAGGCCACAGTCATGCTGCCCTGCAGCAGATTAAGAAGCTCATGTATACGCACTGCACAAATAGTTATTGGGACAAACTCTGCTCGAAATAGGCTCTCGATGTCTACCTAGAGAAGAGTCACCTCATCATGAACCTGGAGCATCAAGATCCATTATCTGTCTGCTGGTTCCTGTAGAAGGTTGGAGGCAAGGATCACCATGAGATCAGCTGGTTTCCCTATGAGTCGGAAGACTCTCACCACAGCCTCCAGCCAATCCTCAACCGCCTATGGGTCCATATCTTCCCAAAACCTGGGTGGCCTATGGCATTGGAACTCATGCAACGTGCCCAACTGGCATGAACCATCTGTATCTAGGACTAGTGGAATTGGTGGCCCAATGGGTAGCGGTACCGCTAGTGCCTCCGCATGTTCTTCTATTGGAAAAGGGCCCTACACTGAGGCCTCATCGCTTGGTGGGATATCTGTGCGTACAACTCTTGGAACTCCAGTTGGTAGTATGCGTGGAGGCATCCTGAAAAGAAATATGTGTGATACAGTCAAGAACTTATACCTGGTGAGTTTAAAGTTAATCCTAGTGAGGTGACTTAAAAGATCACAGAGAAAAATCTTGAAAACACACATGCAATCAGTGTTTTCATGCACTGAGTCGAAAATCAGAAGTCAGGGTCCTAGTGTATGGATACATCGGCCGCCACACCAACACTGGACTCCCTGAACTGAAAACCACAATAATTAACCATAACACTATTTCTTCACAGAAATGAAAGATCAAATTCATATTTTATGTGATCGAATTGACTCCTCTGATATCAATTTGTCACGACCCATCCACTGGGGCCCGTGCCATGACTAACCCCAAGCCCGCCTTCCATATCCCAGTAGCTGGTGACTAGCACCAAAGGCATATTCCCTAAAACTGGGAAGGCATTGCCTTTATAAACATTAAGCACACGTAACCAAGCACACATAAAGATATGAACACAAGTAAACCAAACTGTAAAAAGGGTGAGTGCAGTATGTTAAAGGGGCCAGAATTCAAGCCCAACTGGAAATACATGTAATACTGTGATATAATAAAACTGATGAAAAGGAAAAGATAGATACTAGATTTTCCTCCGAGGTTACCACCTAAAGGGCAGGTACAGATTTCCTCCTCAGCGCTCCATATCTGTTCGTCTCCTTTGTGTACTGACTCGTCGTAAGGTCTACCTCCAAGAACCATCCAGCCCCGGTACTCTCGGCCTCAGTCTTCATTTTCTGTCATCTACATCCAACACAACAAGGTGCGGGCATAGCTGGTGCAGGGCGAGTATAACGATACTCAGTAGGAACCTCGTGACCCTTTAGGACTCACAAAATCCCAAAAGGATAAATCACAAGGTATGAAATCAATAGATAAACATAATTAGTTATATTCCCATACATATACCCATGTTTTTAAGTAATCAATATCCATCATGATGAAAACACAGATGTTCTGGCTCAGCTCAAACAAGAATTTATTCTAGGGGTAGTATCAAGTAAGATTCCGAACACAATGTCAAATAGCTCGGAGGCTGGATAACTCCTCCTCTATCGAGTACAGTGGTCCTGCTGCATCACACAGAGGCGCTTCCCTCTAACCTTAGACTGGTGAGTTACTTCTCTTATTTAGTACCGTGGGTCTGCCGAGTCACATAGAAGAGCTATCCACTATGGCTCTTCTGCGTCACCAAGGCGCTTCCCACTAGGCATGTCGAGTCACTCTGAGTCAAATGATCAGCAGTTGTTAAGTATCAGCCAACCACTAGGTCTCTGCACTATGCTCGCTCATCTCCCAGATGATCCACTCCATAAGCTACTAGTCGATACTCAAACTATCATGAATTCCCACGAATAAGTATCTCAACAGTCCACCGCGTCATAAGGGTCTCAACGTAACAGACCAAATTCCAATCAGACATATGGTCTATGAGTTATTATCCTTTTAGTCCTGGGGGCCCGATTGGATTCGTGCTCGATCCAGTCTGACCATTTCCCATCTTAATCCATAACACAGTTGGCATCACTCAAAGGGACCATCTCGTTTCATGATTTCCAGCACAGTTGACGGTTCCTGAAATGGATATTGTGTACCAATGTTATGGCCAATGGAATGTAACTAGGTCATAGTGGGCCCGACCCGCAATAAGGCTTAGCCCGTGAGGGTATCGCAGTGGCGGCTCGACCGAGAGGTACCACGGGGGCGGCAGACGAGGCTTGTAACGGTCTTGAATTACTTCTAGTGGACTATAATTGATACCTATCAGGGCACTCCAGGGACAGCTACACCCCCTTGGCGGGACACACCACCATCCCTAGTGGAAGCCATTTCCTCATTAATCCCTTGGGCGTAGAGCCATGCTTTGTCCAACGCTCACATGTGAGAGTTCCCAAGGATCAGATACATTCCTACCTCCTTTTCCTCTGATACCAACTATAGAGACCCAAATCATGACGTACATGGACATTACATTACTTTTGCAAAATAATTAATACATAACAAAAATAGACACACAAGGACTGTAATAGTTTACTGTCTTTGAAAACTTGGAATATAATCTTCTAGTCGTGGTAAAAGATCTTCAACATCTCCCATAAAGATCTTCCCCTTTTTATCTTACCTAAAACCTTTCTTTATATCCTAGGGAAAAGAAAACATAAAAGGGGTGAGCTCAAATGCTCAGTAAGGGTAAACATATAGAACATAAAACAATCCTTTGACATTTGAATGTAAAAAAACCCATGAGCATAAAATCTAAACATCAAAATCATGAGCAATGACATAAAACATGGCAGTATGTAAGGCATATATCATGAAGAAACATTAATCATGATAAATTAGCATGGGAAAAAAACTTGTAATTTTGGAAACCATAAACACATGATATGATTTCCACAGTAGCCAAGGCATTGCTGCCAAGACCATATTAGTGGACAATGTCCCTTTTTGAATCGAGTTCACTCCTCGTTCCAGTCCTCTATTACTGAACCGGTTTAACATTCCATTCTAGCCATGTCTATCTCATGAGATATAAATCTTTACCCAATGGATTGGAGGTAGATATAGGTCCCACCCATCTCATAATGAAATCATTCTTACTTGTGCCACAAAATAAACATACATCATTCATAATAACCCAATAAATAAAATGGGTTTCATAAACATCATCTCATCATTACATAATCCATATAAAATAAATGGATATCATTTCATAATAAGAAAAATGAAACCATGTAAATCATAGAGACATGATACTCGAAACATACACATATGAAATAATGTCATCTTAGATGAAAAATGGTTTTGATAAAACACTTGAAATGAATTCATGGGGAAAATATCCTTTCATCTTTAAAATCAATTTCTTTTCACAAAACTTCATGCAATTTTAAAAGAAAGAGATTTTGTTGGAAATAGTCATGAAATATTTTGGAGGACGCTTCATGAAAATAAGTCTTTATAAAACCGTAAAAATTCATTCATGTCGTATAGATTAAAAAAACATTCTTCTCATACTTTTGTCGGAATAGTCAAAAAGTACCTTGTAGGGTAAATAAAAAAAATATTTCTTCCATACAATGGGGTAAAAGTCAAATGGGTAAAAAGGAAATTAAACATGCATGAATACACTTTTATAAAACATGGACATGGATGATAGAAATAACCCCAGTAAATACTTACGAATAATAAATCTTGGATAAATATGAGATTTGCCCAATTATCCCTTACCTTAGGTCTGATATGCTTCGTACGTATCTGAACCTCCTCTTCTTTGAAGTGACTCTTTGAGACCTCCTCTTAAAGCACTAAAGTTGGTCTTTGAAGAAGACCAGAACTTCTAGGATGTTTCTATGGAAGTGGAGAAGAGAATTTGGCAGGGGTTGGCTGAGCTTGAAGGCTCAATGTGGTGTGAGAAAGGGAGGGAGGAGGTGCCCATTTATAAGGGAGGAGAGGGGAACCTTTGGAAAAACTAAAAATATTATTTTATTATAAAGTCATATTTAGTTTTTAATTGCACCAAATTGATTTATTTATAATCTAATGTGGGGATGTGTCAAAATCCCCTCATCCAATAGAATTTAGAAAAGTTTATGATTCTATTTTAACCTTATAATTTAGATTTAACCTTAAGTTAAATAATTTTACTTTTACCGTGTCTTCTTGTTTTCTTACACTAAAAAAATAACCCCAAGTTGTTTATTATTAATATATATAACCTTATCTAATTCATTTGGCCGAATCTTAGAAAAAAACTATTAATAATATAATATTTGTTTTAAAAACTATTTTATGTCAATTTTGACACTATTTGGTAATTGATTTTTGTGAAAATAATAACAGAATTATTAGTTCGAAAAAAGTTTATTAAATCAATACTAACATGTCATATTAACCTAGAAAATTAGTGGAATTCATAAAAAGTCTCAATTTACATTTATTTGGGTATTTATAACATCAATTATGTCAATATTTCATTAATAAGATAATTACTACATAATCTTTGTGTCATAAATAAATTAAATTATTTAATGTCTTAAAATTATAAAATACCATTATGTAGGAAATCTTTTTATCTTTCTAATGAATATTTATAGTTGAATTTATCTTATGTATAACCCTATATTAAAAATGTTTTAGTTATTACACTTTGATTTTAACCATTTTAACCCTTCTTTAAATAAATTAATAATAAATGTCCTAATCTAATCCAAGTGGACCTGAATGGTAATATTTTATTCCTATGGTTGTTTTTGGTCGAATTACACTTATCCAATAAAATTAGGACATGTTTTAGGGTAATAATAATTTCATTTTTACCCTTAATTATCCTATATACTTTTAACCGTGGTAAATAAAAGTAAAAAGTTACTATTCAACAAAAATTATTTTCATCTCATTGAACCACATTTTAGTCCTTGATATTAACCGTGTCTCTCGGATTTTCGAAATTCAACTCACATAATCGATAAAATTATGTTTTATGAAAAATTCAGTTTTTTAACTACCACTTAGTGGTTTCACTATTCATCAAAAAATGAAAGATTTCAGAAAAATACCAAAAATTAGGCCTAAGATATATTTGATATTATGAATTTAAAAATGATTTCTATTTTACCAAATTCAAAACATATCAGTTGCATTAATTAATTTAAAAATTAATTCCCGTCGTCAAAACAAATAGCATGTTCTTAAGAGATAATAACTATCAAAAGATTGACACTTGTTTATGTTTGGTTTAAATGTGAAATTACATCCAATGACAAATATTGTATTAAATGGAAAAAATATATTCTAAATATACTTTAAAACCACTCAAATTAATAATTTATCACTATAAACTATTTTGATTAACAAAGTTGTTTTTGATTAAAATTTTGTAATTTTCACTATTCATCAGAATATGAAAGTTATCCAAAAAGTACAAAAATTTCACCCTAAGCTAATTTTGATATTCCGAATCCAAAAATGAAGTCCATTTTGAAAGATAAAATTTATAAAATTTCAAAAATTGTGTATTACTATTCATAATGGCTAGTTCATAATAATATTATAATAATATCTCGTTTAGTCATACTCGGTATTGCGTACTACACATGCTATCGAGGAAGGTCTTTATTGCATGTAAAGCAAGACAAGTCAGGGCTGCGTGTAGTGAAAGCTATGTTTGGTGTTTAATATAACATAATCCAAACTTATTTCATTTATACATTAAACAAAATCTATACATAATGTTGCGTAGAACAGTTTCTACAAAACGAACATGAACTTGTGTGTAACGCGAGCCAAGAATAGTGTTGCGTATACTGCAAGAAAATACGGTGTTGCGTATATCACAAGATAATTTTTGTGTAGAACACAACACAAGACATTAAAAAGAATATTTTTTATAAAATCTCGGGGTGTTACATTCTACCCCCCTTAAAATGAATTTCGCCCTCAAAATTCGTCGGGGTTATAAATCGTTTACTATTTATAGAAACCCACATCGTAAAAAGGAATACTAAAACTTAACTTTAAAAACTAAAGTATTAAATGTAACGATTACCCAAAGACACTCATCACTGGGTTTCCATATACGAGAACCTAGGTGAAAATATGGATATGGAAGAAAAATCTAACCATCAAGTTCTGATGAAGAGTGGTAGAGAACATGGCGATGAAAAGGCGATCAATCACAAAGCCATAGATTTGTGATGATCTAAGGTACCATCTGATTCATCGGATATAAGGACACTAGGACAACATTTCTGTTTTTCAAGATCATTTCCCTAAAGTTGATGAAATTGGAATTAGAAGAAATACTTTCATGATTTTGGTACAGTCTCACCGTTGGTCATTCTTTGGACAATTTCCACTTCATCTCTTAATGAAATGAAGTTGAATTTGTCATTCGTGATGTGTTAGCGGATCATGTGATAGAATTATTGGTCATTCCATCTGTCTCGAACAAAAGGTTATAAAAGTTATCAAAAATACATAATCTATCTATAGTGAGATTAATCATACTTGGTTCCTAAAATGGACTTATACTTCATATATCAAACTTCTTAATATAATAAAACTATTTTCTACTAAACAGGGACTTCCTGTAGTCCAGTGGTAGGCGATAAAGGCCAATCTCACTTCGGTTGTGGGTTTGATTCCCACACCCTTGTCTGACGCGATGGGTTGTCGCCCGTCCTGCAGGTCTTCCTTTTTCTATAACTACATTACTATAACATCCCATCAATAATATCAAAAAAAGTTCTATCCTTAAAAAATACTAACTTATGTCCAACATAATCCATTCCAATCTTTAGGCTTATCCACAATACTGCAGTCCACTCTCATATTATAGTGAAAACGATTACCAGATATTTCATATAACAAGCATGTTAATACCATCGTTGATCCCCATATATCATAAGATATGTCTTGTTGGTCACATTCCAAACATTCGAAGGCCTTAATCATGTATTCTCTTGAAAAAGGAATACCCATTGAATCTTAGTGAAAACATGAGTGCTCTCAAAGGTTAACTCTTTCCACATACAAAAGCCACAAAATTCTATATAATGAAACCATGATATATCTATTTCCTTATATCGGTCAAGAGCTCATGAATACTGTCAAACATTTCATTTTCTCCTTATCCCTTCATTATGCGCATATCATTGTTTTTCTAAAAATATCACAATCACTTTTCATGGTTACCGGTACCATAAAATTATTGATAACCACAATAGACCAATACATAAATATTCCAATATTCCACGATACTATATACAACATTATTTTTGGAATCCCATTAAATAAACACTTAATCATTCCACCACATCGTTGTCATATTCAACATCGCCAATAGTGATCACATGTGAATTTCCTTTGTCCTTTTCCTTAAGTGGTTTCTCATGTTGATCATCACTAACCCTTGGATTAGGGAATTTATTAGCATAATGCCCCATTTTCTTTCACTTGAAGCATTGAAGTGTTGGTGGTGCGTTCTTTACAGTCTTTTCATTATCCACATCATTAGCAACCCTTTTTTCCATTACTTCGACCCTGAGCTTCTCGATGACCTTCTTTTCCACACTTAAAACATTTTGTAGTCCCTTTAAGACAATCTCTACCATTCTTCTTTCCACACTTTGAGAATAAGGAAACATTCATCTTCTTTTCACCATTATTCTGAGATTTCTCCTCGAACTCCATATTTCGTTTCTTGTCAAAACCATGAAATGTATAAGTAACACAAACTTCCATTTCTACCTCGATAGCACAACGCACAATTTCTTCATAGCTACTGAAGTCTCTTATAGCTAATTCCCTTCGAAGATTTGGTTTTAAGCCATTGAAGAATCGATAAACTTTACTTTCAGGTTGGATGATAAAGCCAGATGCATACCTTGAAAGTCTTGTAAAATTCACTTCATATACACCAACAGATTCATCATCCTTTTTCTTTAGTTCGAGAATCTCCTTCTCCATTTTTGTTTGAAGAATACGAGGGAATTACTTATTGAAAAATATGTTCTTGAACTTTTACCATTCCATGAACTCAATTTCATCTCTTGGCCTAGTATTCTTGATAAGATTCCACCATTGATCAGTTTCACCTTCCAAACGATATACTGCTAAGATGACTTTATCCTATTCTGAACATTGAAAAACTGATAATATCTTTTCAGTGGTATTAATCCATTGTTCAGCAACAAGTGGATCATAAGACCCACAGAAAGAAGGTGCACGTTGCCTAATGAAGGACTCAATAGAATATTGGTCCCTTCTCTGATCATTTGGAAGTCTAGAATGATTCATAGCTTGTGTAAGTATAGCAATAAAATTTTTCACTCCATCT
Organism: Viscum album; assembly: GCA_963277665.1. Classification (NCBI taxonomy): domain Eukaryota; kingdom Viridiplantae; phylum Streptophyta; class Magnoliopsida; order Santalales; family Viscaceae; genus Viscum; species Viscum album. The sequence goes on along the minus strand of OY728155.1, from coordinate 318,580,550 downwards.
CCCATAACATTTGTTTTTTCAGGAGGACAATCATTTCATTGTCCATTTCATTGATCAACACAGTTCCTTCGGGATCCATCCATCATCTAAAACCCAAAAAAAATGTGAGAGGAAAAAATCATGCTTGGGAAAACAACATAATAAAGGGGGAGTACCTTCAATATCTAACATCTTAGGTTTAATTCTAAGATCGTTACCGTAATTCTAGGACTATAACCTATACTTATACTTAACCTTAGGGACATCCTTATACATACCTTAGAAATATCAATAGGGATCTCACTAATGTAATCGCATCCTAGTTTCCAAAGGTTGACTAAACCTTTCCTCTGATACCAACTGTAACGGTTTGGAATTACATCCAGTGGAATATAATTGATACCTATCAGGGCACTCCAAGGGCAGCTACACCCCCTGGGTGGGACACACCACCATCCCCAGTGGCATCCATTTCCTCATTAATCCCTTGGGCGTAGAGCCATGCTTTGTCCAACGCTCACATGTGAGAGTTCCCAAGGATCAGATACATTCCTACCTCCTTTTCCTCTGATACCAACTATAGAGACCCAAATCTTGACGTATATGGACATTACATTACTTTTGAAAAATAATTAATACATAACAAAAACAGACACACAAGGACCGTAATAGTTTACTGTCTTTGGAAACTTGGAATATAATCTTCTAGTCGTGGTGAAAGATCTTCAACATCTCCCATATAGATCTTCCGCTTTTTTTTCTTACCGAATACCTTTCTTTATATCCTAGGGAAAAGAAAACATAAAAGGGGTTAGCTCAAATTCTCATTAAGGGTAATAATAGATAACATAAAACAATCCTTAGACATTTGAGTGTAAAAAAACATGAGTATGAAATCTAAACATCAAAATCTTGAGCAATGACATAAAACATGGATGTACGTAAGGCATAGATCATGAAGAATCATTAATCATGTTAAATTAGAATGGGAATAAAACATGTAATTATGGAAATCATTATGCACATGATATGATTTCCATAGTATCCAAGGAATTGCTACAGAGACCATCTTAGTGGACAAAGTCCCTTTCTGAATCCAGTTCACTCCTCGTTCCAGTCCCGTATTACTGAATCAGTTTAACTTTCTGTTCCAGCCATGTCTATCTCATTAGATATAAATATTTACCCAATTCATTGGATAGAGATATAGGTCCCACCCATCTCATACTGAAATCATTATTACTTGTTCCAAAAAATAAACATACATCATTCATAATAACCCAATAAATAAAATGGGTTTCATAAACATCATCCCATCATTACATAATCCATATAAAAAAATGGATTTCATTTCATACTAAGAAAAGTGAAACCTTGTAAATCATAGAGACATGATACTTGAAAAATAAACATATGAAATAATGTCATCTTAGATGAAAAATGGTTTTGAAAAAACACATGAAATGAATTATTGAGGAAAATATCATTTCTTCTTCAAAATCAATTTCTTTTCACAAAACGTCATGCAATTTTAAAAGAAAGAGATTTTTTTGGAAATAGTCATGAAATATTTTTGAGGAAGATTAATTAAAATAAGGCATTATAAAACCATTAAAATCCTTTCATGCCGTATACGTTAAAAAAAAATTCTCGTACTTTTGTCGGAAAAGTCAAAAACTACCTTGTAGGGTAAATAAAAGAAATATTCCTTCCATACCATGGGGTAAAAGTCAAATGGGTAAAAAGGAATTTAAACATAAATGAATACACTTTTATAAAATGTGGACATGGCTGATAGAAATAACCCCAGTAAATACTTATTAGTAAGAAATCTTGGATAAAAATGAGATTTGCACAACTATCCCTTACCTTAGGTCTGATATGCTTCGTACGTATCCGAACCTCCTCTTCTTTGAAGCTCCTCTTTGAGACCTTCTCTTAGGGCACTAAAATTGGTCTTTGAAAAGAACAGAACCTCTAGGATGTTTCTATGGAAGTGGAGAAGAGAATTGGCAGGATTTGGCCGAGCTTGAAGGCTCAAAGTGGTGTGAGGAAGAGAGGGAGGAGGTGCCCTTTTATAAGGGAGGAGATGGGCACCTTTGGAAAAACTAAAAATATTATTTTATTATAAAGTCATATTCGGTTTTTAATTGCTCCAAATTGATTTATTTCGAAGCTAATGTAGAGATGGGTCGAAATCCTCTCATTCAATGGAATTTAGAGAAGTTTATGTTTCTATTTTAACCTTATCATTTAGATTTAACCTGAAGTTAAATAATTTTACTTTTACCGTGTCTTCTTGTTTTCTTACACTATAAGGTTAATAAACATACTATAACAAGCCAAACGAACCCCAATTTGTTTATTATTAATATATATAACTTATCTAAGTCATTTGGCTGAAACATAGATTATAACAATTAATAATATAATATATGTTTTAAAAACTATTTTTTTGTCAATTTTGACACTATTTGGGAATTGATTTTTGTGAAAATCATAACAGAATGATTAGTTAAAAAAAGTTAAATAAATAAATACTAACATGTCATATTTACCTATAAAATTAGTTTAATTCATAAAACGTCTCAAATAACATTTATTTGGGTATTTATAACATCAATTATGTCAATATTTCATTAATAAGATAATTACTACATCATCTTTGTATCATAAATAAATTAAATTATTTAATGTATAAAAATTATAAAATACCATAATGTAGTAAATCTTTTTATCTTTCTAATGAATATTTATAGTCAAATTTGTCTTATGTATAACCCTATATTAAAAATGTTTTAGTTATTAAACTTTGATTTTAACCATTTTAACCCTTCTTTAAATAAACTAATAATAAATGTCCTAATCTAATCCAAGTGGACCTAAATGGGCATATTTTATTCCTATGGTTGTTTTTGGTCGAATTACACTTATCGAATAGATTTAGTACATGTGTTAAGGTAATAATAATATCATTTTTACACTTAATTATCCTATTTACTTTTAACCGTGGTAAATAAAAATTAAAAGTTACTACTCACGAAAAATTATTTTCATCTCATTGAACCACATTTTAGTCCTTGATATTAACCATGTCTCTCGGATTTTCGAAATTACACTCACAGAAGTGGTAAAATTATGTTTTAGGAAAAATTCAGTTTTTTAACTACCACTTTGTGGTTTCACCATTCATCAAAAAATGAATGTTTCTAGAAAAATATCAAAAATTAGGCCTAAGATATATTTCATAATATGAATTTAAAAAATGATATCTATTTTACAAATTAAAAACATATCAGTTTCATTAATTCATTTAAAAATTAATTCCCATCGTCAAAACAAATAGCATGTTTTTAAGAGATAATAACTATCAAAAGATTGACACTTGTTTATGTCTGGTTTAAATGTAAAATTACATCCAATGACCAACATTTTAATAAATGGTAAAAACTATATTCTAAATATACTTTAAAACCACTCAAATTAATAATTTATCACTATTAATTATTTCTATTAAAAAATTTGTTTATAATTAAAATTTAGTAATTTTCACTATTCATCAGAATATGAAAGTTATCCGAAAAGTACCAAAATTTCACCCTAAGATAATTTCGATATTCCGAATCCAAAAATGAAGTCCATTTTTAAAGATAAAATTTTTAAAATTTCAAAAAGTGGGTATTACTATTCATAATGGCTGGTTCATAATAATATTATAATAATATCTCGTTTAGTGAAACTCGGTATTACGTACTACACACGCTATTGAGGAAGGTATTTATTGTGTGTAAAGCAAGCCAAGTCAGGGATTCATGTAGTGAAATCTCTTTTTGGTGTTATGTATAACATAATCAAAAATTATTTCATTTATACATTAAACAAAATCTATACATAATGTTGCGTAGAATAGTTTCTACAAAACGAACTTGAAATTGTGTGTAACACAAGCCATGAATAGTGTTGCGTATACTGCAAGAAAATAAGGTGTTGCGTATATCACAAGCTAATTTTGGTGTAGCATTCAACACAATACATTAAAAAGAATACTTTTCATAAAATCTCGGAGTGTTACAAGGCTGCAAGGGAGCGGACCGACCGCAGGGGTGTGGACCAGCTGTGAGGTTGAGAACCGGCCTCGAGAGCATGGTCCGGCCGCGAGGGGTGTGGACCGGCCGTGACCAACATGGACCAGCTGCGGGTCAGCGGATGGTCCGCGGTTCGGCGGTTGTTCGTTCAGGAGGGTGGAGCAGCTCGGCTCGGTGGTGTGGCTCAGCTCAGCGGACGGTGGTGCAGCTCAACTCGGGCGGTGGCACAGCTCATCTCGAACAACGACGCGGCTCGGTACGGTGGCGTAGCTCTGTTAGGACAGTTACACGACTCGGTGGATGGAGGTATGGCTTGGCGAGGCCGTGGGTCGACCGAGGTGGGGGTTAGTTCAGCTAGGAAGCCAGAGTGTCGCGGGGGCACGAGGCTAGTGTGGCAGGGATCCCAGAGTGTGGCGGGGCGGCTCAGCTAGGGCGCGGAGCCGGGACGCGCGGCCGGATTGTTTGAAAGACCGGAACGCCGCGAGGGATACCTCGTTAGCTTGATTTTGTTGGCGCCAGAAGATATTACGGTCATTGATTCACCGTAGATGAGGACATTCCACATCGGAAGAAGTCCCGAGGAAGAACTCGAAGTCGAGGTCGGTGTTCTTCGTTGGTGGAGCGTTCTTCATGGAAAAATGAGTGTTTCACCAATACCTCTCTCTCCTTTTCCAATGACTGTTCTCCAAAAAATAACCCACCAAAATAAAAGAGGTATCCAATATAATAAAAAGTGTTTCCCCAATTTAATTCTTGGCACAATTCTTATTGGATTAATTAAATTGGCTCCATTAAGTGGTGTGTTGGCATAATTAAGTGGGGAAGGGTTGGCACTGTTAATGTGGAGGAAGCTCAAGAGGCTCCTTTACATTAATGAGGGAGTTGAAGAGGTTCCCCTACATTTATGAGGGAGTTGATGTTTTTCTCCCCGTTAAAACAGGGGTTTCAAGGGGGATTAATCCCAGTTGGTCCCCACCACCATAACCTCTCATGAGAGGTTAGGTTCGGGTGGTCCCCACCATACATCCTCTCATTGGAGGTTAAGGTATGGTGGTCCCCACTTCTTACTTCTACATGGTGGGTTGACACAAAAAAATAATATAAATCATGTGTTTATTTTATTTTATTATTTCCACGTAAAACCCAAAATTTATCATTCACCCTCGTCCAACTGTCGTCGAGGTGAAAGTCTTCTTAATCAAATAATGGGGTTGCGAGTTCGACGGTGCCTTTAGATATCTATTTCGAGCACCAGTTCAAAATTTAGAAAAACCCACTCATGCGTTTACTAAACGTACCCGAAAAAAAGATTAGAAATTCATTCTAGGCACTCCGGGCCTTGGCATCATTTGCCTAAAAAATTTGGACTCGTAAAATTCACATTTATTTAAATAATATACATAGAAATTCTAAGTCTTTAAAATAACATTAAATTTATACGTTTTAATTTATTTAATGGGGGTAATATAACATTCTATTTTTTCTATATGAAAATCATCAACAAAAAAATATTTTTCTTCAATAAATTATTACACATGTGAGACCAAACTAAAATAGGTGACAATAGATTATATGATATTTCTTATAAAGTTTTTTACAAAAATAAATCTTATAGTATATAAAATGGTAGTAATCATTTAAAAATTATTTCCTTTTTGGGATAAATAATTTTTGTGATTTAATATTAAAAAAGAATCTATTTCCTCAAATATATGGTTATAACATGTATAAAATTTAATGTTATTAATTTAAAATAATATCATTAAAGATATTTTATTTAAATATGTGAAATAATATATAAAAATTTATTTATTTATTTATTTATTGAAAAGAAATTAGATCAAGAACTCCAAATATTTAAAAGGTTATTATTTTGTAAGATCAAATTTTCATTACATACTATATTTTTATTTAAAAGCTAAATAAATATGTTAGAATTATAATTTGATAAAATATATTTAATTTTTGAATTTAATATGTCAGAATTATTGGGTGATGAATTTTTTTATTTTTTTGAAATAGTTGGTTTTTTGGTGATCTATAAAATTTTCATAATTATACAAATTCTATCACTTTTATGACATCATCAAGATATAAGAATGACTAAAATGAATAACAAAATATTTTCCAACAACAATTTATTTAAAGAGTAAAATATTTAATTTAAAAATATAATTTTAGATTTATATATCTATATATCACATTTTGGATTCTTAGTGATGACACAATCTAATAAAAAAATTAATTTTGATCATCTTTTAGTTAAGTAATTATAGGGTAATATTTATCGTATTTTATTTATCAGTACCAACACATATGAATACTTATAAGAGATATGTTAATGATTAAATATGAGAATAATGAAATATTAATGATTATATAAAGACGAACCATTACGTTCCTTCTTTCTCATTCATTAGAAATTGAAAACGTTGCAGTGAAATTCATTAATATTACCGTCTCAGTGAAAAACATTCATAATTTTATATGAACAAATTACATGGAATGGTTATAACAATAATATAAATTTATAGAAATAATTTTCAAAACATTATTATGACTCTATATGAGTCATATTATCATTATAGAATAATATCTTCTTACTCATGAAACCATTATGACATTTTCATAATTTTTTTATGTTTTACAACCTATATGAGCATTGTTATAATTTTTATGTCATAATAATAATATAAAGATATGAACATGTTTGTTTTTTAGTAATTTTTAATTTTTTTTTAAAATATTCTTTCTAGTAATATATTTTTTTATTAAAAAACAATTCTTTTTACAATATCAAACATAAAAAAAATGCAATTTTTAGTCATTCCACTTGAATAATCACTTCAAGTCTAATGAAATATATGTAGATCCCCATAATTATATCAAATACATGAAAAAAATAAAAATAACATTTTTTAAATGAAACCATTATAATGGTGGAAGGACAGAAACCACTTAATCAAAAAATGATTAGCAAAAAGACCATATAAGACATACTAATTGATTTCAAAAACCAATTATTAATAATAGGGAAATAAAATATTATAAATTAGTGACATATAGTAAAATATCATTAACATACCTGTTATTTATATTTTCAAAAAAAATTTAATGGTATTGTATAATTGGTTACAGTGAAATAACCAATGTTTAATTCTAAAGAAAATGGTTTCCAAATGAAATTTCCATTCATTAGGTTATATCACTTCTTCATTAACTATGTAATGAATATATTACGTGTCATATTTACAATAAATTTTTTATATTTTATTTATAGATGATTCATGGTGATTTTGATTTTATTATCATAATCACGTCATTGATTAATTCTTACTTTAAAGTCCTTGATATATTGTAGAGTTCTTATAATATAAGTTTTCATTTATTGGTATATATTATACAATAAAATCTTCTTTTATTTTCTTATTTTTTATACATTTTATATGATTTTATTTCAATAAATATTATATGAATGTTAAAGTGATTTTAAAATCAGTAAAAGTTTTCCTACAAGAACATTTGATTCAAATGTTACCAATCCAATAAGTCATACATGGTCTCAAATTCCATTTACTAAGAAATCTATAATGTTATTCACCAATATATTGAATAAATAAACTATTTGAAATATTATATAGTTATTAACTATTTAACCATGGTAAATTATGTTCCTTCTCAAATACAATCTTTTAAATAGGTATTTGACATAAAAATATAAATGTTTTATTTAATATTATTGATTTAAAAGTTTTAAATTATTGTACACAAATTCGTTCTCATCAATGTCATTATTTTTTCAAATTTTTCAATAATGTTATTTTCTAAAAATAATTAATTTCATAAAGTCAGTTTCCATTTTCTTTTACTATTTCATAATTTTTTTAAAAATAAATCTTTTTAACACAATCCACATGAATTTTTTTTTGACTCTGTTAAAAAATTATTAATTGATTGATTTTTTACATTTAATGTTGAAAGAAATTTTCATTAAATTTTTATGTTTATTTATTATTATGCACTACTTATTTCTTCCATGTTTTTTTAAATGAAATTCAATTTCACATCATTCTGTTAATGATTTACGGTTTTTAGTAGAATGAGACATATATTATTTTCCAATATATATTTATATTGATTTAATGAAAGTTTTTTCCCACTTTCTAAATATATTTTAATTATTATTAAAAATTATATGGTTGATTTTGAAATGTCTTAATCATACTTTTAATCTATAAGGACTATGTTGATGTTTTATAAAAATTGTCTAGAAACATTTTTCATTTACATGTGTTTAATAGTTTTTAGTGGACTCATTGAAGTTTTTATATGTTTTATGATGAACATGAAATACTCTAAATTTTTAACTTAGTTAATTTGTTCATGGATATTATTTATAAATAAGGTTGTTTCTTATATATCTATATAATTCATTGGGTAGTGATTTATTCTTTATAAAAGATATTTTGAAATTATCCTTATTGGCTATTCTATTGTAAGGGTTCCTATCATTTTGATTTTAAGGGTGATATTAGTATTATGTCCAAAAATAACATCATTGTTATTCTATAATTTTTTTTTGGGTTTTTGTATTTTTCATGATAAAAGTTTAATTTCTCATTGAAATAGGTTATTTACTCATTTATTGTTTTTCTTTTGTTGTTGCAAATCATTATGACATGAATTGTAAATTATGAATCATGTTTTGTTTGGTATGAATATATTATGATACAAACTTTTATTATTTTCTCATAACATAAATATCATTTTATGGTCACATATCATGATTTTATGATCACTTATAATAATATATTTTAATCATTGATGTTTTCCCTTGCTCATCTTGTAATCACACCTTTTATGTTTCAATTTTCCAGTTTTATACAGGGGATTTCAATGAATGATTTCTCTATAAGGGTATATTGTGGGGAGAATATTATGGGATATAATTAAGGCTTTAAAAAAATCATTGAATATTTTTAAAACATAAAATTTAAGAATAAACATGGATTTTGTTATGTAAAGGGTGTTTCATAATTTTCAATATTTTTACTAAAAAAATATTTTTTGTATGTAAATAACTTTATATCCTTTTTTATAACATTTCAAATATGGATGTTTATGTATGAGTAACTTTAGAAGATCTGAATTATAGTGTGTAAATTGTTTTTTCTAGCACCAAATCATGGTATGTAGGTCTAGGAAATTATACATCATCTTTAAATATTTCCACTATTTTATATCAGGATGTAACATATTATTCTTACTATAACATATTAAGGTAGTGGTTAAATAATCAAATTAAATATTTCTTAAAACATTTTGAAAACCTGGAAGCCTTACTAATGTAAAAAAATCATTATTTGGGCTCTTGAATACCCCTCCCCCCCATTATGTTTTTTTGAATACCATAAAATAATTATGATAATATGTGTGACCTATTAATCTATCCCTAATTAAAAAATGAAAATGGAATATGAGTGATGTTATTACTGTATTATATATCTAATTATTAATTATTATTTCAAAATAGGTTTTTGTCCGTCTATTGGTTTTTATTTTTTACATTATATCCAAGGGAATGATGAAACCACACCCATCAAAGAAATGTGGTCCTATATAATCATGTCTAAGTTCCCTATGGAATTTTCCAATGTAGAAAACCAAAGTGGTTTCACCAAAGAACCAATGATTTTTATTAATCTTATGAATATCTGATAAAACTATATATTCAATTTTTTTAGACTATTTAAATATATTTATGTTGGAATGTAACATGATCTTGTCTTCAACAACTTTATCAAAAAAATTCAAGTCTAATAGTTTACACTCCCCCATTATATTAGACTAAAAATAACCCTTAAAACACCTTGATTATCTAATTTTATATGAAAAAAATTAAATGATGGTGTTTTAATAAGTTACCATTACTTGTAATCATTAGTTTTCTTTTATTAAATTCTATATTAATTTCACAATGATTGTTTGATAGCTCTATTTCAATTCCCCTCATCATCGGATTAACCTTATCAATTATTCCATATAGTTGATTTTAATTATCTAAACAATATGATGTGTAACATAACAAGTTATTATGAAAATTTTTTCTAATAAATTTAATTTCATTGATATATTTCATTACTCACAACACTCAGTTGAGGTTCCGTTATAGGTAACACGAAATTTTAAAAAAATGGTGATATATTATTAATATAATTATTTAAATGTGTCCATTAAAATAAAGATGTTAAACATAGATATATGAATAATAATAGCTACATTTGTTATATTATATAAAATAATTTTATATTAAGAAAAAATATTGATAAAAAATACATAATATTTTGAAGTCTTTGTATATTTCAAAAAAATTTATTATTATTTTTTTTCTTGAAAAATAATTAAATTATTTTTAAAATTTTAGAAAAATATTTTTATATATTATTTTTTTGGAAATCATAATGTAAAAATTATTTTATGGTTTTTTGGGATTTTTCTAGGATGATTAATTTGTAAGTGAATAATGAAAAATATTATTTTTATTAAAAAATACATTATAATTAAAGGGAATTAAAAGGCTCTATTTAATATTATAATTTAATTAAATGTACATCTAAATTTTTTATATATCAATTAAAAAATATTTATGTCATTGGTAATATTCATAATGAATTTTGATATAGATACTTTGTAAACTTTTGAACATTTCTCATTGCAAAATCGCTTTCTTTGCGTGTCTAAATGATAATGTTTAATTAAAAAAATTACATTTCAGAGAAATACATTTTACAATTCTATTTTAATATTTATAACAATCATAATTCATATTCTATGATAAGATTGAATTAATTTTTTACCAAAATGAATTGTGTGAAGAGAAAAAATATATTATTGTGGTTAAGGTAAAAATTTGATTACTAAGGTGAATCTAAAATGAAAAGTGTTAAAATATTTTAGATCTTATTCTATTCCCAAAATACCAAAACAGGGTCCATAATAAGAGATCCATCTAACATATGGTAATTGTCTTCATTAAGTTCCTTTGATTTTCTTCAGATATTCAACCATAATTTATTACTTAAATGTTCTTATATAAAAATAAAATATATTATATATACATATATTTTATAGCATTAAATAAATAACCTAGATAGATCTCTATATCCATCAAATATTTAATGCCCTGACCCTAGAAGCCCAGTTTTGGTGCATTATTACGTATCATTGGCATGATCAGAAAAGATCAAGTCTTAGAAGATCAATTAGTTTAGTAGCCTTGGAAGTGCTGGATACATTCATAAGGTTTAAATTACATCCTAAAATAGAAAACTATAGCAACATTGTTTCCATAAACAGCACTGAGATCCCATACTCTATCCTTGTATATGATCCATAATATACTTCTTCGCATCCTAGGAAAAATAAAACATTGAAAGGGGTGCTTTTAAATGCTCGATAAGGATAACAATATAGCGGAAACATTCATAAATAAGAATAAACATTTAAGGAAATGTATAAGACTGAAACAAAATCCTTTTAAACATGAACATCAGAATAATATTGAAATAATAAAATCAAATAATTCTATTTACTTATTTACATCGATATTATACTAGTCCAATAATCACATGCAAAATCAATTGCTACTTTAATAATGATGGAATGCATAATTCTAGACATCATAACCACATAGTTAAGGCCTTGTTCCAAGACTAAAAATAAAATTTTTTCAAGTACTTTTTTCAATAATGTATTTTGTCTCATGAGAAATACTGATTAATCTAGGTGTTATAGCGGGCTCCACCCGTCACTTACTACATCCAATGCATTCCTCATATTAAAAGGTTTAAACATAACATAAACATTCATATTAAAACTGGTATACAAAATGTAAATACATTATACAAAAACCCTAAATGGTATGAAATAACACATCCACATTCAAACATATCACAAAACCTTCAATACAATATGGAAGATTTTTATCAACTTCAATCAAACTTAAAATCCATCAAAGGATGTTTCCATAGATGAAACCAAAACCTTTTTAGATAAATATCTCTTTCTATTTTTAAATAATTTAAAAGTCAAATAATTTTAAAAGAAAACATTTATATTTGAAAATATTCTCAAAATCTTGTAAGGGAATATTTGACGATGTTATAATGGTAGAAAAAAGTCACACTCGCTGTATAAGTTAAAAAAAAATTCTTTCCTTAAATTTGTCAAAAATGTCAAAAAGTACATAGTTTGGAAAACGACAAAAATAATCCTTTATAAAAATAATATAAAAGTCATACAAGGGTATAAATGACATAAACCAATAGTCTATAAAATAGTAATAATGTTTTGAAATACATTTTTAAGAAACATGGATGTGGATGATAAAGATGTCCCAATAGATAATTACATATAAACAACCTCAGATAATAAAAAGATTGTAGAATTAACCCTTTGTTGTAATTTTCCATGGTCTAGGGTAGGATAAACTAATTTATAATGGTGAAATGATTGTTATTAAATTATAAAAGAGTCATATACATTAATATTATATCATATATTATCTTTTATCTTTGGTTTGTTAATAATATCTCATTATTATTTTCGTTTAGGGTGTTAACTGATTCGTTTTCCAATATATGATTCGTTATGTAAGTAATGTTTGTTATGGATAGGTTGTATCATATCCATATTCAGAATGATATTATTTCATTAAACATTATTTTTAATCATCTAATGAAAATTAGTCTTGAATGGATACGATGGAGAATGAATCTTATCGCGTTCGTGGAGATGGTAATTCGTACGTATGCATGAGCGGAAATATCATTCTTTTGACATTAAAATAATATATAATTGAATTTTATATCAAATATACAGAATAATTATCATGTAATATTTATTATTTACATCAATTAAACATCATTATTATACCCATCCAAATAATAATCTGTTGAGTAACAATTACACCAGCACGTGGAGACGGTACGCCGTACGTACGCACCTATGGTGACATGTCATTCAAAAGATGGATAGAATAATGAATATGGTTGTAAGATATTTATAATAACATCACAGTATATAGAATATACTGGAGTTAATATTTTATAATGAAAACATCAACGAAATAAGAAGTAGAAGAAGAAAGGAACTTGAAAGAGGTGATGAAATATTTAACTCTTCTTCGGGTTCTTCCTTTTGATTTGATCAAAAGGGATTCTTAGGCTGGATTTTTAACTAAAGGTAGGCCTCTAGGGTGAATGGCGTATAGTTGAGAGAGTATTTGGGTAGAGGATGGCTGATCCAAATGGCGTTGAAGGTTTGAATTAGAGAAAAGGGGGAGTTCCCTTTTATAAGAGGGCTGAGGGGAAACTTAGGAAAAGCTAGAAATATTATTTTATAATAAAATAATTTTCCTTTTCTAATTGTTAAAAAATGAATTCGTTAAAGGATAAGGTTAATATGGGTCGAAAAACATTCAACCAATAGGTTTTAGACAGGATTGAGTCACTATATTAACCTTATCTTTTAGATTTAACTCTTAGTTAAATAGTTTGACATTTACCATGCCTCTTTGTATTTTTATATTACATGGTTCATAAACATACTATATACTTCCAATAGAACCCCAAGTGGCTAATTAATGACACACCTATCATTACATAAGACTTTTGGCCAAACATTAGATTTTTAGGAATAGAATATCAATTAATAATATACTTTTTGTTTTAAAAACTATTTTTTGTCAATTTTGAAACTATTTTGTATTTTGGTTTTTCTAAATTTATAACAGCATTATTACATCAAAATATTTTCATTTAACTGACTCTATTATGTTATATTAAAATATAAAATTAGTTTAATTCATAAAAATTCTCAAATTACATTTATTTAGATATTTTATCATCAATTATTTTTATCTTTTATTAATACAGTAATTACTACATCATCATTGTGTCATAAATAAATTAAAATATTTAATGTCTGAAAAATGTAAATAAAATACCATTACATAGTAAATATTTTTATATTTCTAATGAATATTTATAGTCTAATTTATCTTATTTGTAACTATATATTTAAAATGGATTAGTTATTAATCATTGAATTTAACACTTTTAACTCTTCTCTGAATTAAATAATAATAAATGTCCTAATCTAATCCTTGTGGAAATAAAGGATCATATTGTTTTTCCTAAGGTTGTATTTCATCGAATTACACTTATCCAATAGAATTAGGACTTGTGTAAGGGTAATATTAATATCATTTTTACCCTTAATTACCCTATTTACTTTTAATCATGGTAAATTATATTAAAAAGTTACTATTCACCAAAAATTATTTTCATCTTATTGAACCACATTTTACGTACTGATATCAACATTGTCTCTCGGATTTTTTCAATAAAACTCACATATGTTGTAAAATTATTTTTTATGTAAATTTTTAAAAGGTCCTAGGAGGTGGGTAAAAGACGGTAAAAAGTTCAATAAAATTTTTATATATCTAAAATTATTATAAACTGACTCCAATGAATTACATTGAAATTATATAGGTATTATATATCTATTTATACCTAAAATATATTTAAATAAAATTAATAATTATTTAAATAAAAAGTCGGTTTTAAACAATAACTCTGTGTTTTTCACTATTCATTAAAAATTGAAAGTTTTCAGATAAATACAAATAATTCACCCTAAGCTAATTTCGATATTCAGAATCTAAAAATGATGTCCATTTTGAAAGATAAAATTTATAAAATCTAAAAAAGTGGGTATTACTATTCATAGCAGCTAGTTTTATTGGTTGTGGTGTGTTAGAACTCGAAATTGCACAAAACACACGCTTTTGTATTATTCAAAGTGAAGCGTACCGTGGAAGATTGGGGTGTTACATTCTCCCCACCTTAAAATAATTTCATCCTCGAAATTTCTATAATTTTACTACATAAAAAGACTCGAGTGGTTCTTCATCATTAGTTCCTTAGGTTCCCACATTGCATCTTCCATCTTAGGGTTTCTCCACAGAAAATTTACCAGATATCTCGTCCGGTTTCTCGGCACTTGTTCTCTTATATCAAGAACCTTGACAGGATCTTCACAATAAGACAGGTCGGGTTCCAATTCTAATTCCTCAAAGGCGAGTACATGCGTTGGGTCAGGAATGTATATTCTCAACAGTGATACGTGGAACACATCATGATATTTGGAGAGACTTGGCGGCATTTCCAAATGGTAATATACAACCCCAATTCTTTCTCGAATTTTGAAAGGTATGATGTACCTATGACTAAATTTACCCTTCTTTCTGAAACGTATAACACACTTCCATGGATATACCTTCAAGAAAACATTATCTCCTACCTGAAATTATTAATCCTTCTTTCGGTTATCAGCATAGATCTTCTGCCTACTTTGAGCTGCATTGATGTGGTTTTGGATTACCTTCACCTTTTCCATCATTTCCTCCACCAGTTCTGGGCCTACGAGTTTTCTTTCACCAACAGCATCCCAATAGGTTGGTGTGAGACATCTCTTTTCATAAAACGCTTCATATAGGGCCATCTGAATACTTTAATGGAAGCTATTGTTATAGAAACATTCTACCATAGGTAAATATTGATCTGTCATACCTTGAAAGTCATGTGAGAATGATCTCAACATGTCTTCAAAGGTTTTAATAGTCCGTTCTAATTGTCCATCAGTTTGGGGGTGGTATCCAGTGCTCAAAAGAAATTCATTATCGAGGTATTTCGGAAGACTTTTCCAGAATCTTGATGTGAAATAGTGATCATGATCAGAAACAATCGATAGTGGCACTCTATAATGCCTTACAAATTCATTAATATATAGTCTTTCTAAACATTCAATTGGTAAATCTTCCCTTATATAAAGAAAATGTACTGCCTTGGTAAGACGATCAAAAATGACCCATATAAAATCGTTACTTCTAGGAGTTTTTGGTAGTCCCGTTAAAAATTACATGGTAATATTATCCCATTTACACTCAGGTATGGGAAGAGGTTGCATGACTCCTCTTGGATGTTACCTTCTATCTTTCACTTGTTTGCACACCATACATCTTGACGCAAAATAAAAAATCTCTCGTTTCATGTTTTCCCACAAAAAAGTTTCTTTCAAATCTCTATTCATTTTTGTGCTCATAGGGTGTATAGATAAATTGTAACTATGAGAATCATCCAAAAATTCCCATTTTAAATCAGGTATATCAAGAACACAAAGACTCTTCCCAAATTTCAAAATTTCATCTTCATACACAAAGTAACTCAATCTACCATCATTCAAAGCTTTAATCTTCTTTTAAAACTCTTCATCACTGGTCTGGGAACTCTTGTTCCTTTCTAGTAAATATGGTTTGGAAACCATTTGAAAATGTATTGATGTTTCACCTTCCCTGTTGATTCGCATATCTATCTTTACTATATCCATGTGTATATGATCCTCTCCAACTCTCATCTTATTCAAAACTCTCTTATCATTTCAACTCAAATCATCTGCCACCTTATTTTCCTTCCCTGGGTGGTAGTGGATAGTGAAATCATAATCCTTTAGTAGTTCAATCCATCTCCTTTTCCTTGTGTTGAGTTATTTCTGTGAGAAAATATACTTCAAACACTTGTGTTCATTATATATCTCACATTTTTTACCATAGAGATAGTGTCTCCAAATCATCAAAGCAAAGATTACAGCTGCTAACTGAATATCATTAGTAGGATAGTTTTTCTCATGAATTTTTAGCTTTCGTGATGCATATTCAATAACCCTATAATTCTGAATAAGGACACAACCAAGTCCTTTCTTTGAAGTATAACTATAAATAACAAACCCACCATTCCCAAATGGTAGAGTCAATATAGGAGCATTGACTAATATTCTCTTCAATTATTTAAAACATTCTTAAAAATCTTTTGTCCAAACAAATTTAACCCCTTTTCGTGTGAGATTTTTTATGGGTTAGCCAACCGAGCAAAATTCTGGATGAAACGTCTATAATAACCTGCTAAACCAATAAAACTACATACCTAAATTATACTCATCGGTGCCGGCCATTCTTGGATTGCCTTGGTATTAAAAGGATCAATGGAAATTCCATCCTTTGAGACGATATGGACAAGAAAATAAGTCTCATGAATCCAGAATTCACACTTGCTAAACTTCCCATATAATTCATGTCTTCTAAGAGTCTTCAGGATAATGCGCAAGTAGTTTTCACCATCATCATAGGTTTTAGAGTATATGAAGGTATCATCAACAAATACCACAACAAATTCATCAAGATATTCCTTGAAAACACTTTTCATTAGATCCATGAAGACAGAGGGTGGATTAGTTAGACCAAAAGGAATTATTGTAAACTCGTAATGCCCATACCAAGTTCGAAATACTATCTTCAGAATTCCTTCATTCTTTATGAAAAACTGAGGATATCTAGGTCGAAGTTCATTCTTGGAAAAGTATTGAGCTCTATAAAGTTGGTTGAATAAATAATCAATGTGAGTTAGGGGTACTTGTTCTTTGTTGTTATAGCATTGATCTCTATGTAGTCAATGCACAACCTCATTGATCCATCTTTTATCTTAACAAAAAGGACAGGGGATCCCCATGGAGAAACACTAGGGAGAATAAATCCTTTATTAATCAATTCCTCTAGTTGTTTATTTATTTCCACTAATTCCACAGTGGACATTGTTTAAGGGGTCTTCGATATGGGCCTTTAACCAGGAATTAAATCAATGGAAAACTCAATTTCTCATTCTAGAGGATGTCTAGGTAAATCTTCTAGAAACACATCAACATAATATTTCACAATATGTACATCCTCTATCTAAACCTTCCATTCCTCACCGACAGTTATTTCATTCTCTTCCTCCCTAATAGTTGAATTTAGTTGAGCAACTGTGGGTGGATCTTGATAAGAATCAGGTGGTGGTGATTCTGATTTAATATAAGGTGTTATTTATCATCGTCATCAAAAATCATAACCTCCTTCTTCTTATAATAAATTTCTGCATCATGGTCTGAAACCAATACATACTGAAGATTATATCAATTTCAATCATGGGTATGACGATGAGATCATCAGATAAAGAACATTTATATGCCCTAATGGGGACTAATGCACAAAATATTGTTGCAATGATATTTCCCTTAAGAGTTTTTACTGACAACTCCCTTGTAAAATCAAATTGGAAATATCTAATTTTCATAGAAAACTGGGAAGACATGAAATAATGCGATGATCCAGAATCAAATAAAGCATTTTCTAAACTTAAGAAACCATTAAATTACCTTCCACCATGTCTTTAAAAGCTTCAACCTCAGTAGTAGTGATAGTATAAGTTTGGCCTTGATTATTTTTCCTTTTCTGAGGTAAGTTCCTCAGATTCTTAAGACATTCATTTTCATAATGCCCCATTTTTCTACAATTGTAGAATTCAACATCGACAACCTCTTTCTTTCCATTACAATCACAAACTTGGTGACCTTTTCACCACACTTGTAACACACTCATATTCACTTTAGGAAAGTACCAGGGTGTTTCCTCTCACATATACTACATGATGGATATTCAACTTTTCCCTTCTTCCCCTTATTTCCATTTCTAGAGTGTTCAACAGATCTCTTCTTCTATTTATTTGCATTATAGTCATAAGACATAGAGAATTCATTTTCTATCTTGATAGCACTTGAGTCAATATCTTCGTACGATGAGAAGGATTATGAGACTAATGCTCGATGGACAAATGGTTTTAACCCATCAATGAAATGATAAATCTTACTTCTTGGGTTATGTATATAATATCCAGCATGCCTCGTTGTCCTTGTAATGTTATCCTCAAACTTTGTGACATTATCATCCTCCTTTTGTCTCAGACTTAGAAATTGTATTTCCATATCCGCTCGATGGTCACAAGGAAAGTATTTTTCAAATAAAAGTTTTTAAACTCCCTCCATTCCATATTTGATACTTAATCATCTTCCTATTTGTTTTGAATCAATGACCACCATTGATCAGCATCTCCGGTGAGGTGGTAAACTGCCTTGACAACTTTTTTCCTTTCGCTACTCCCCATGGAGTGGAATATTTTCTCCAAGTAATTTATCCATTGCTTAGATAAAAGTTGATTTGTACCCCCATTGAATGTTAGTGGTTGTTTCCTCATGATGTGATCTAACATTGATCCTCCATGTTGTGGATCAGGGTGATCCATACGGGTAAGGTTAGTATTCATAACTTGAGTGAGTTGTCCCAATATACTGATGAGCTGATCAGCACCGGTTGTATAACCAACTCCACTATAATTATCTTTTGCAGGAGGGAAATCCCTACATGGAGTGCGTGCATTGATATGATTTCCATTACTTCCACTAGGCGCAATTTATAAACAATGTCATAAACTAAATTTTTTTATGAATCAAAATACATAATTCCAAACTTATAAAACACTTAACATAAACTGAATAGTTTATGGATATAATCCATAATCATAGAAATGTTTTCTTTGAGGATGTGTATACTCATAATCCATTCATAATGGTTTGTAAAGAAAATGAAAATTATCCTAAGAATATCCCATGGGAGTGATGTAACCAAGAGTGCAGAAAGGCCCGTTTTCATGCACCGATTCCCATTCGAGTCTAGCTCAAAGTGGTGTTTTCGGGTTTTACCCCAAGGTGCCACTATTCCAAAGCCGCCTCTACTTGCTCGTATCCAGACAAGGATGTATTGTTTCTCAAACTCACAAAAACTATACAATACTAAAATTATTGGATGTTCTTCTATACTAATCTTAAAAGTATATCATAGGTCTATGTTCTCTAATCAGAGTTTATCTACATCTAATTTCCATGATTTGTACTAAACTTCCTCTAATACCAACTCTATCTCCATGACCCTAGAAGGCCAAAGCTGGTGCATTATTAGATATCATTGGTATGATCACAAAAGATCAAGTCTCTAAAGATCAATTAGGTTAGTAGGCTTGGAAGTACAAGATACATTCATAAGTTTTAAATTACATCATAAAATGGAAAACAAAAAAAATTGTTTCTATAAACAACACTGAGATCCCATAGATCATCCCTGCAGGTCAGTTATAATATACTTCTTCACATCCTGAGAATAAAATATCACATAAAGGGTGAGCTCAGATGCTCAGTAAGGATAAAAATATAGCTGAAAAATTCATAAATAATCATAAACATTTAAGGCAATGTATTAGACTAAAAAAACTATTTTTAAACATAAACATTAGAATAATATGGAAAATCTAAAATCAAATAATTCCATTTACTTATTCACATTGATATTATACTAGTCGAATAATCACATGCAATATCAATAGCCACATTCCTAATTTTGGAATGCATAATGCTAGACTTCATAACCACGTAGTCAAGGGCTTGTGCCAAGACTACAAATAAGATTTTTTCAACAACTTGTGCCAAGACAATGGATGGTCTCATGAGACCTACCGATGCATCAATGAGCTATAGTAGGCTCCACCCGTCCCTTACTAAATCCAATGCATTCCTCATAGGAAAATGTTTAAAAATAACTTAATCATTCGTGTTAAAAATGGCATAAAAAATGTCAATACATTATCCATAAACCATGAATGGTATGAAATAACCCATCAATAGTAAAAAATATCACAAAACATTCAGTACAATATGGATGTTTTATATCAACTTCAATCAAACATAAATTAATCAAAGGATGTTTACATAGATGAAATAAAAACCTTTTTAGAGAAATAACTCCTTCTATTTTGAAATCATTTAAAAGTCATGTAATTATAAAAGAAAACATTTATATTTGAAAATATTCTTATAATCATGTAAGGGAATCTTTTATTATGTTATAATGGTGTAAAATAGGTGCACCCGCTGTATAAGTTAAAAAAAATTATTACCTTAAATTTGTCGAAAAGGTAAAAACGAACCTTGTTTGGAAAACGACGGAAATATTCATTTATAAACATATTATAAAAGTCATACAAGGGTATAAATGAATATAACCCATAGTATATAAAATAGTATGAATGTTTTGAAATACATTTTTATGAAACATGGATGCGGATGATAAAGAGGTCCCAATAGATAATTACGTATAAACAACCTTAGATAATGAAGAGATTATAGAATTGACCCTTACCTTGTACTTTTACTTGATGGAAGGGTAGGTTAAACTCCTAAATAATGGTGTAATAATTGTTATTAAATTATAAAAGAATCATATACATTAATATGATATCATATATGATCTTTTAATATTTCTTTGTTAATAATATCTTAGTATTATCGTCATTTCACGTGTTAAATGATTCATTTTCCTTTATTTTCTTTGTTACATAAGTAATGTTTGTTATGGATAGGATTTATATTATTCATATTTAGAATTATATTAAGTATTTAATAATTATTTTTATTCACTTAATTAAAATTAGTCTTGAATGGATAAGATAGGGAATTAATCTCATCGCGTTCGTTGAGATGGTAATCCGTACGTGTGCACGAGCAACAATATCATTCTTTTGATACTAAAATAATATATAATTGGATAGTATATCATATATACAGAATCACTGTCATGTTATATTTATTATTTACATCAATCACACATCATTATTATACCCATCCAAATAATAATGTATTGAGTAACAATTACACCACGACGTGGAGACAGTAAGTTGTACCTACGCATGTATGGTGACATGTCATTCAAAGAATGGATTGAATAATGAATATGTTTGTACCATATTTATAATAACATCATAGTATATATAAGATACTTTATTTATTATTTTAGAATGAAAATAGTAATGAAATAGAAAGTCTAAGAAGAATGAAACTTGAAAGAGGTGATGGAATATTTACCTTTTCTTCGGGTTCTTCCTTTTGATTTGATCAAAAGTTCCCCCTAGGATGGATTTATGACTAAAATTATGCATCTATGATGTAGGAAGAACAGTTTTTAGGGTATTTGGGAAGATTTTGACCAATCAAAAGGGATTAGAATGTGTGAATTAGAGAGAAGGTGGAGTGCCCTTTTGTGAGAGGGGTGAGGGGAACCTTAGCAAAAGCTAGAAATATTATTTTATAATAAAATAATTTTCGGTTTATAATGTCCCCAAAATGAATTATATAAAGTATAAGGTGGGTATGGGTCTAAAACCACTCAAAATATAGGTTTTAGATAGGTTTGGGTCACTATATTTACCTTATCTTTTAGATTCAACTTTTAGTAAAATAGTATGGCATTTACCATGTCTCTTAGAATTTTTATATTATATGGTTAATAAACTTAGTATATACTTCAAAGAGAACCCCAAGTGGTTCATTAATGACACAACTATCATTACATAAGTCTTTTGGCTGGACATTATATTTTTAGGAATAGAATATCAATTAATAATATAATATTTCTTTTAAAAACTATTTTATTTCAATTTTGACAGTATTTGGTATTTTGTTTTTTCTATATTTATAACATCATTATTGCTTAGAAAAAAATTGATATAACCAACCTTAATATGTCATATTAACCTAATAAATTAGTCTAATTCATAAAAGGTCTTAAATTACATTTATTCGTATATTTATATTGTCAATTATTTTAATATTTCATTAATTTGGTAATTACTACATCATCATTGTGTCATAAATAAATTAAACTATTTAATGTCAATAATATATAAATAAAATACAATTATGTATAAAATCTTTTTATATTTATAATGAAAATTTATAGTCGAATTTATCTTATGTGTAACACTATATGAAAAATGGTTTAGTTATTAAACATTGAATTTTACACTTTTAGCTCTTCTTTGAATTAAATAAAAATAAATGTCCTAATATAATCCAAGGGTAACTAAAGGATAATATTATATTCCTTAGGTTGTTTTTGGTAGAATTAAACTTATAAAATATAATTATTACATATTTTAGTGTAATAATAATATCATTTTTTCCCTTTAATTACCCTATATACTTTTAACGGTGGTAAATAAAAGCAAAAAGTTACTATTCAGAAAAGATTATTTTCATCTTATTTAATCAAATTTTACTTACTGATATAAACCGTGTCTCTTAGATTTTTTATTATTCAACTCATAGAAGTAGTAAAATAATGTTTTATGTAAATTTGCAAATTCTCCATAGAGGTGGGTAAAAGACGGTAAAAAGTACAATAAAATTTTTATATATCTAAAATTATTAAAAACTGAATCCAATGAATTATATATAAATTATATAGTTATTATGTATTTATTTTTACCTAAAATAAATTTATATAAAAAAATAATTATTTAAATAAAAAGTTGGTTTTAAACAATAACTCAGTGTTTTTCACTATTCATAAAATATTGAATGTTTTTAGAAAAATACCAAAAATCCCCCCTAAGCTAATTTTGAATTTTTGAATCCAAAAATGAAGTCTATTTTGAAAGATAAAATTTATAAAATTTCAAAAAGTGGGTATTACTATTCATAATGGCTAGTTTGATTGGTTGTGGTGTGTTAGAACTCGAAGTTGCGCACAACACATGCTAGTCTATTATTCAAAGAGAAGCGTATCATTGAAGCTTGGGGTATTTCAAAATATGACTATAAATTATTATCTTTGTGTAGGACAGAATACTGCCTCACAATCTAAAATTATTCATTTTCCATCACCACCTCTCACAGATTGATATAATGACTGATTAACATTTTTATATGTTATACTTCAGATTTTATTGTACTTATTTAATTATTATATCACATATACATTAATACATTCCATTCTGTGAAAATATGATAATGTTACTCACGTGTACGGATGACTACCGCCTTGCAAAGAGATGTGATTCATTCACGGTTAACATTTAATGTAATAAAGATAGATTTATTGTACATGTGTGATATAAAATACATAAAAACTAATTTATTTTTTTCGGATATTATTTACCTTTATTTCTCTCTTTCCATCTAGAAAATTAAAATATTGTTCATGTGTGCATATGAACTTCCACCTCCATTGACGATGTTTTTCAGTATTTATCTCTAACTCATGTGGATTAATCAGAAAAATATACAAAAATTATATATGAAAATTATATCATGGTTATAATTTTTTAGATCATGTATCCTTGATGAAATTTATAAGAAAAAATTTTCATATAAAAATATAAATGAATAACAAATAAATTAATCCCTGAAACGTGAACTTAACAAAGAATAGTTAGTAAATGTTTTATAAAAAGTCATAAAAAATAATATATGCAATAATATATATATATATATATATAATTATGTTTCTTTAATAAGTTTATAATAATCATATATTTAATATATATAAGTTTTGACCATGTATGACAGAAGACGAGACTTAAGGTAAAGGATTTTTGTCTCACTTTTTACTTCTGGTACACAAAGGCCATATTCAAAATTTATTTTATTTATGTGGCTTATAAGATGACCATTAATTTATATAATGTTGATTCTAATGAAAATTATAGGAATTTAGATTTTCATTTTTGGATCTCACTATCATGTGGTTTAAGGTTCAATAGGCACCACATCTGTAAGGTATTATTGTCTCAATTTTCCTTCATTGATAGATATGATTTTTTATTCACCAATATTATTTTTTAATTTATATATACATACCATTTCACCTGTAAAATCCGGAATTTATTTATTATCATGATATTATTTATTTATTTAATTTTATTCTTTATGTTTTCTTATGTTTCAATGATACCGAAGTGGTAAGGGTTTTATGTCAAAATCTTATCATTTATTTGGATTATTCATGATTATGATTTTAAAGATAAAATATTTTTAGAAAATATATCAAAATACACTATTATTTTATTATACTATATTTATTTCCTTAGAATAATTATTTTCTCATGAATATCATCTCTTTAAGTGCCAATGTGCACAAAAAAATATTTTTATGAAAATCACACGTTATCTCTCTATCTCTCTTTTTGAAAAAACAAATTTTTCATTTAAAACCATATTTTCTAAAAATGATTAATTTTTTTTCAAAATTATAAAAATTATTTATTTTAATGTTTAGTACGAAATTATTCTTTTTTGTAATATTTTCTGAAATAAATCACCAGATCATTTTCAAAATAATTATAACTTGTATTTTCCTAAAAATATGAATGGAATATTTTTTTGAAAGTCTATTACACGAAAATTATTCTTCCACCATTTACACTCATTTTTATTCATATATTATATGATTCAAAGGTTATTTTAAAATAAATTTGATTCAAAAATGTTTTATGGTTTTCAAATTTATTTTATTAGTCATAAGGTTTTTTCCATAAGAAATTCTTTAAAATTCCATTAAATATTTCTATATATGATCCTGAAGATATTTTTAAAGAAAATTATTTTGAAAATGATTTATGTATTAAATTGTTTTATTCAAAGTGGAAAAGATATTTTCTCAAGAAATGATCAATGTAATTTTTTAAAAACCATTTTACATCTAATATGGAATTATTTTTTGTACACAATGCTTTAGATGGGATAATATCAAAAGAAAATATTATTATTCTTTTTTTCAATGGTTTATGTTTAAGATTAAAATATATTTATGAAACCAAGTTCTATTCCACATGTTATACAATGATAAAATGATTATGAAACTCTATCATTTATCCATGGGATATGCTCTAGTGAAATAATGGAATGATTATGAAACCTATTACTTTTACATAAGTTATTATATGCTGAAATTTTTATAAACCCATTTAATTTCTTGGGTTTTATTATGGGGAAATGCTTATGAAACACACTTAATTTCATGAACTCTATTATAAAGAAATGTTTATAAATCCCAATTCTATTCATGAATTATGATATTATGGAACACATATGTATAATTTTCATTTTTTGACTGGTGGGACCTATATATCAATCCAATGAAGTTGGTAATAATTTATAACTTATGAGATATAAAAGTCTAGAATGGGGAATCAACTTATTTTCAAAAGGAACATTATCTACTATAATGGTCTTGGGAGTGAACCATGACAAATATTATGGTTGATACAGTGATCACATTACAATAAAAAATCCATGGTAGTGATCCTTCACTAGTATGAATTGATTTTATATAATTACATGTATGAAAAAAGACTATGACTTATGTTAATGATATTCTATCATGACTCATGTCCTTTCATTTCTTTATGATATGTATCTTTTTAACTACCAAAACATTATTCTATGATTCAATATCATGATAATTTATATGTATGGTATGGTTATCAAATATTATGATCATATTCTCTTACCCTTACACTCGTGTTGTACTTTCTTATCTCCCCCGTTTACCCTTAATGAGAATATGAGCTCTCCATTTCTTATGTTTCATTTCCCTAGGTTATAATGAAATAAATTTTATAGGATGAGCCTAATAAGGAATATTTTTCTGAAGAACAAAGTTGGAGATGATTTAGTCCACATATAAACTAGTTGTTTATGTTTCTATGTTTCCAAAGGCACTATAAATTAATTATCCTCTAGTAATTGTTTCTGTAATATAATGAATATTCATCTAACATATTTAATATCAATGTATGAAAAGCCTTGGACTCTATATATTATCATATAATATATTTAATTAACCTTGGAAAACTAGGATGAAAAAACATTAGTGATATCCCTAGGAATATTTCTATAGAAATGTCTAGCGATATATATAAATATATATATAAGTGTAAAGATGAGTCAAATTATGGGAAAATGTCATTACATTAAGGTAACAGGTAGGGTGGGTGTTTTCTAACCAATTACATCCTTATATAGATAATATAAGAAGATTTAGGTCTAGAAAAGATATGCATAGGGTTAATATCTCAGAAAAGGGTGCATTGACCTAGACTCTAGCATCACCTAGTTCATGAAAACCATCCTCAATGTACACACTATCTTGAAACTCCAAGGATATATATATTGGAAATTTAAAAATAATTATAACCACCAATAAGGATTTAAATAGATGATGAAAATAAATGACTATTTATAAACATAAGTTTCATAGAATAAGGTGTCAGGATTAAGACATCCTATGAGTAGTTTTTCTTGATTTTTTGGTTCCTCGTTATGATTATTATTCCTTATAGTATTCTATTGTTTTTTTATGGTGGTTGGAAACAAAAAGACCTTTTAAAATTTTTAGTATAATGTAAAATGACATTATTTAACTCTTGAGGATCCAAATATTATGGTGGTTGAAAAAAAATGTAAGGACCCAGCCCCAGTTTCCCAGAGTCGGTGCCTTATTTGATTAAGTTGGAATACATACAAGGAATACGAATCCCAAAGGACCGAGTGGTTTAGTATTTTTGGAAACACGTTACATATATAAGTTTATCATTACAACATGAAGGGAAACAAAAAACTATTTTATTCCAATAGAAACATCAAGTCTCCTAGATAATTCTTGCAAGTCATTCATAAATTACTTCTTCATATCCTGAGAAAATGTAACATAAGAAAGGGGTGAGCCCAAATTCTCAGTAATATTAATCAATACAGTGGAAGATAATACAATCATTATACATGGTGAATAATTTAAAACACATGCCGTTAATTTTAAATATGAACACAATATGGCAGGAAAATGAACTGAGTAAAAAATGCCATAACAAAACATAACCAGGGGTATTGTACTAGTCGAGTAACCACGTGAACAATAAATTACTAGCTTAATAATGAGGGAAGTTCATATTCCAGACATTTTGAATCATTTTTCATGGACTTGGCCAAAACATCTAGGGATTAAGCCTCGCCCAAAATCCATATCACATTGGGAAAGGCCTTGGCCAATTCCACGTCTATTTGTCTAATGAGACCTACCGATGCATCGAGGGGCTATAGTGGGCCCCAAACATCACATAATTAGTCCAATTAATTCCTCATATGAGTGGGGATCGACATAAACAAAATATACAATAATACTGGAACTATCATATGAAATGTAACTATCTTTCCCCAATCATTAAACATAAAACACAAACTATTCCGAATAATTTGGTGAATGGTTTTAGGATAAATCATCCACAATAGATTTAGTCATAAATAATTAAATAAAATATGGTAGATGAATTCATAAATTATTAAACCCAATAATACCATGTAATCAACAATAGTGTTGAATTATATGAAAACACTCTTGTAAAATCATTACGCAATTCTGGGGATAAATACTACTTTATTTGGAAAATAAGAGTTCTTTTGGAAAATATTTGTATAAAACTAGAAGGGAAGTAAGATAGTATTTTCATAATAAAATGAGTTATTTTATAAAGATAATGGTTTCCACAAACTTATTATAGAGTTCCCTTTAGAATAGGTATGAATTTAATAAATTACCTTGAACCGGGCTTGTATTTTGGAAACAATTTTGAATATTCCTTTTAAAACATGTAACTATACATAAAATAAGGAAGAATTATGTTTTGTAAAAATATATATGATAGACACACCGAATATATTAGGATTAAAAAACAATACATAGGAATTTCATTGAGGTATTTAGACAATGAAAGTATCCCGAATGAAAATGGATGTTCGGGTGGAAAAACACTTACCTTAACTCCAAACTTGTTCTTCTCTTGTACGTAAGCTCATGGAAAATGAAATTATACTTTTTAAAAACATATCTAATGACCAATTATAAATTTATTTAGTTTACCACAATTCTAGTTAGTTCATTTAAGCTTTTATTGAGAAGTTATTGTATTGAATTCCGTCATTCTGGAGTGTTCATTTCCTTTATTTTCATATTCGGTTCACTTGTTTTTATTTAATGATGTTCATGTGGAATGGTTATAAATCGCCAGTATTGGACTTATATATTATTAATGAACATAAATAATTGATAATGGTCATTTCAATCATTTGGTTACATGGAATGAGGATGAACCATTAGATGACCACCACTTCGATTATTCGGCGGTATTAGGAAAATTATGAACTTGTATTGTCATATAACATAATTATATGTACATATTATGGTTTATAAATATTAATTAGATTATAAAACATATATAATTGTCTGGTTAAACCATGAATATGGTTTCATGACCAGTAACGAAGAAAAAATTGATGAACGAAACTTCATCGTCCACGAAGGTTGTAAATCAAAACCTCATGGACGTCGATTTTGTTTATAAAATAAAAGGGAGGGAGTAAGAATATTTATGATGTTTCTTCCATTTACATTGTATAAATCTAGTATATATATGTTACTGGAGTTTTCATGATCATTTGGAAAGAGGAGGTGAGGATAGTATTACAAAAGTAGAAAAATTGAAATAAAACCAAATGAGAAAGAAGGGTGCTTTACCTCTTGAAATAACCTCCATGAGAAACTCCTTAATGCAAGGGGTTTTGGTATTTTGGAAGGACTAATAGCTTCCTGGTCTTGGGGAGTGACTAGGGAAGTGTAATTGGTCAGAACATTGAGGACATTCAATTTATAGAGGTGTGAAGAGTAGAGGTAGTGGTGGGGGTTTTATAGTGGAATAGAGGAGTAATTTTTGAATATTTAATTAATTATTTTATTATTTCCCTCAAGACAACCAATAGTATTGTTTCATGTTACCCCTAATAGTAATAATGGCATGTGATTTCAAACAATGTGGGATTAAATCATCCTTGCATCACCTATGATGCAGTAAATTAAGTATTTAGCATTTATCGTATTTTATCGTATTTTCCTATTCATAAACAATTCTAGAATTTCAGAAAAATCCCAATAATTCACCCCTATAATTTTTAATCATGTAGAATTCAGAAGTGATGTCCATTTTTGAAAAATAATTTTCTTAACATTATTAATTTAACTTTTAAATAAAATTATACTTTATTAAAAAATTAACAGTTCTAATTCTACAACTACTTCTTTATCATAATGAAAAATTAACCAAGATGTTATTATCTTATATCATTAAGAAAATAAAATAATAATAAAATTTAATATTCATTAGGGTAATATTACTATTCATAAGGGTATGTTACTATTTACTAAATAAAATCATGTTTGTTCTATCGGACTCCAAATGACTTACTGAAGACAACTCTAGATGACCATTTTTTGAAATTAAAAAAATAGAAGAGGCAATGTTGGGTTTATAAAATTCCATTGTATATTTATTTTCAAAACATTGGGGTGTTACATTCTCCCCTCACAAAAATTGCATCCTCGAAATTCACAGAATATTACCTAAAAAGATCCAGGTATGTCTTTAACATAATCTCCTCAGGCTCCCATGTTGCTTCCACCATCTTATGGTTTCACCATAGAAACTTTACCAGTAGAGTCGCCTGATTTCTCAATACTTGTTCTCTAGTGTCAAGAATCTTGATAAGCTCTTCACAGTAAGATAAGTCAGGCTCATGTTCAACTTATTAATAATTGATTACATGTGTTGGGTCTGGAATGTACTTTCTTAACATTGACACATGGAACACATTGTGAACCTTGGAGAGACTTGGCGGCATTTCCAAACGGTAAGATATGGCTCCAATTCATTCCAGAATTTAAAAAGGACCGGTGTACCTGGGACTTAACATTACCTTCTTACCGAATCTTATAATACCCTTACATGGAGATACCTTTAAGAAAATGTGATCACCTTCTTGAAATTACAAATCATTCGGTTATCTGCACATCTCTTTTTCCTACATTGAGCTATTTTGATATGGTTATGGATAATCTTCACATTTTTCATTGTTTTTTCAGCATGTTCTGGGCCCACGAGCATTCTTTCACCAACATCATCCCAGCAAGTTGGTGTATGACATCGCCTCCCATATAATGCTTCATAGGGTGCGATCTATATACTTGAATGGAAGCTATTGTTTTAGGAAAATTCTACTAGAGGTAAATACTGATCACACCTGCCTTGAAAATAAAGTGAACAATACCTCAAATTGTCTTCAAATGTTTGAATTTTTCGTTCTGATTTTCCATCAGTTTGTGGGTGGTAGGCAGTGCTCAAACGAAGATCAGTATCTCGGGCCTTCTTAAGACTTTTCTAGAATGTTGATGTAAAATGTGGATCATGATCAGAAACAATCGATAGGGGTACTCCATGATGTCTCACAACATCATTAATATATAGTCTTGTTAGATGTTCAAGTGGTAGATCTTCTCTTATAGAAATAAAATGTGCTGACTTGGGAAGACAATCAACAATGACACATATTGCATTGTTCCTTCTAGGAGTATTTGGTAGTCCCATGACGATGTTCATCGTGATATTATCACATTTCCACTCAGGTATGGGAAGAGGTTGCAATACTTCTCCAGCTTATTGCCTTCTAGCTTTCACTTGTTGACAAACCATACATCTTGACACAAAATAATAAATCTCCTTCTTCATGTTATCCCACCAAAAATGTTCCTTCAAATCTCTCTACATCTTAGTGATACCAGGGTTTCTAGAGAAATTAGTACTATGATCATCATCCAACAATTCCATTTTTAGATCAGGTATATCAGGAACACAATGTCTCTTCCCAAATTTCAAAATTCAATCTTTATATAAGAAGTCACTCAATCTCCCATCATTAACAGCTTTAATCTTATTTTGAAACTCCCCGTCAGCATCCTGAGAATTTGTTTATCATTTCCAGTAAAGAAGTTTTGGAAACAATTTGAAAAAGAATCTATGTTTCACCTTCCATGGTTATTCCCATATCCATCTTTACTAGATCCATGAAAATAGGATCCCTTTCAACTATCATCCTGCTCAAAACTCCATGATCCTTTCTGTTCAATGTATCTTCCACCTTATTTTCCTTCCCCGGGTGGTAGTGTATCGTGAAATCATAATCCTTGAGTAGTTCAAGACATATCCTTTGCCTCATGTTGATTTATTTATGTGAGAAAATATACTTCAAACTCTTGTGATCAGTATAAATCTCACATTTTCACCATAGTGATAATGTCTCCATATATTCAAAGAAAAGATTAAAGAAGCTAACTCAAGATCATGAGTATGATTGTTTTGCTCATGAATTTTTAGTTGTCGTGATTCATAAGCAATAACCCTATCATTTTTCATAAGGACACAACCATTTCCTTTCTTTGAAGCATCAATATAAATAACAAACCCATCATTCCCCGATGGTTGAGTCAATATAAGAGCATTGACTAATCATCTCTTCAGTTCTTCGAAACATTATTCAAAATATTTTTTCCAAAAATATTTAACCCCTTTACGTGTGAGATTCTTTAGTGGGTTATCTAGTTGGGAAACATTTGGTACGAAACGCTGATAATAACATGCTAAGCCAATAAAACTGTGTACCTCAGTTATGTTTGTTGGTGTGGGATAATCTTGGATTGCCTTTTTCTTTGCAAGATCAACTTGTATTCCATCCTTAGAGACAATTTTGACAAGGAAAGAAATCTCCTGAAGCCAGAATTCACACTTGATAAACATCCCATATAATTCATGTCTTCTAAGAGTCTTCAGGATAATGCAAAAGTGATTTTTATAATCTTCGTAGCTTTTGAAGTATACCAAGATGTCATTAACAAATACCACTAAAAAAACATCTATATATTCCTTGAAAAATCTGTTCTTTAGATACATGAAGACATAGGGTTCATTAGTCAATCGAAAAGAAATTACTGTAAACTCGTAATGCCCGTACCTAGTTCGAAAAGCAGTTTTCAGAATGTCTTCCTTCTTCACACTCAACTGATGATATCCAGATCGAAGATCAATCGTTAAAAAGTATTGATCTCTATGTATTTGGTCAAATAAATCATCAATGCATGGTATGGGATACCTATTCATTACTGTAATAACATTTATTTCCCTGTAATCAATGCAAAGCCTCATGGATCCATCTTTCATCATGACGAAGAGGACAGGGGATCCCCATGGAGAAACACTAGGTCAAATAAATCCCTTATTACTCAATTATTCAAGTTGATTATTTAGTTCTACTAACTCCACAGTGGACATTCTATAAGGTGTCTTCGATATGGTCCTTGAACTAGGAATTAAATCAAAGTAAAACTCAATTTCTCGTTTTAGAGGATGTCTAGGTAAATGTAATGGAAACACATCATCAAATTCTCTCAGAATAGGTACATCCTCTATTTGAACATTCCTTTCCTCACCCACGGTTATTTAATTCTATTCCTCCCCAATAATTGAATTTAGTTGATATACTGAATGTGTGTCTAGATAAGAATCAGATGGCGGTGATTATGCTGTAAAGATAAGGTGTTCTTTATCATTGTCATCCAAAATCGTAACCTGCTTCTTCTTAAAATAAATTTTTGCATCATGGTCCAAAATCCAATCCATACCGAGGATTCTATCAAATTCGATCATGGGTAGGATGATGAGATCAACAGATAAAGAAAATTTATATGCCCTAATGGGAACTGATTGACAGAATGTTGTAGCAATGATACTTCCCTTAGGTGTTTTTACTGACAACTCCCTTGTTAAATAAAATTGGAAATATATAATTTTATTAGAAAACTAGGAAGATATGAAACAATGCAATGATCCAGAATCAAATAAAGTATTGGCTAAACTTGAGTAAACAATTAAAGTACATGCCACCACGTCATTAAGAACTTCAACCACTACAGTTGTGTTTGCATAAGCTTGTCCCTAATCCCTTTCCCTTTTTTGTTGCATAATTCCTTGAAATTTTGGACAAACATTAGCATAGTGTCCCATCTATCGACAACTATAACATTGAATATCATTGGATTCTTTCTTCCCTTTGCAATCACCATCATGATGGCCTTTCTGACCACAATTGTATAATACTCTTTTACCTTTTAATCATGCACCAAGGTGTTTCCTTCCACAATTGTCACATGGTAGAAATTCAACTCTTCCCTTCTTCCCCATTTCCTTATTTCCTTTCCCAGGGTTTTTAGCAGCCCTCTTATTTTCTTTATTTCCCTTAAAGTCATATGACTTAGAGAATTATTTTTCTCTTGATGGAACATGAAACTATATATTCATATGATGAAAAACATTGGGAGACTAGTACCCGCCGGAGGAATGGATTTAGGCCATCAAAAAATCAGTCAATTTTTCTACTTGGATTTCGTATGTAGTCTATAGCATGTCTTGATAATCTTTTGAAGTTAGCTTCGTACCTTACAGCATTCTTATCTTCCATCTTCCTCATATTTAAGAAATGTCTCTTCATATCTACTAGCTACTCATGAGGAAAATATTTGTCTACGAATATTTCCTTAAAATCTCTCCATTTCATCTCTACTATCTCTTACTCCTCCTTGGTGTATTGTATTAATGACCCCCACTAATCCGCATCTCCTGATAGACAATATACTAACATTAAAACCTTCTCTCTTTCATTAAATCCCAAAGTGAGAAATATCTTCTCAATGGAGCATATTCACTACTCTACTACAAATGGGTTTGTAGTCCCGTTGAATGATGGAGGTTGTTGTCGCATAAAGCAATCTAACATGGATCCTCCATGTGGTGGATCCGGATGTTCCATATGGGTAAGGTTATTATTCATAACCTAAGTAAGTTTTACCAGTATAGTTATGAGTTGCTCAGCACCAGTCATAGCACCAGAGCCAACATCATTGTCTTGTGTCGGAGGAAAATCCTTATAGGGGACACGTGAATTCATGCGATTTCCATTCCGTCCACTAGGCGCCATATCTAGATAATGGTATACACTATATTAGGTTATGAATCATATTGTATAATCTTAACATAAAAATAATTAGAAAAATTGAGATCCTACACAAATCTAATCCTATATTCAAAAAAATAATTTCTTTGAGGAATATTTACATTGAACTCTTTCATAATGGCTTGTAATGAAAATGTGAATTATCCTAAGAATATCCCCTAGGAGTGTTGTAACCAAGAGTGTAGCAAGACCCGTTGTCATGAAACAGTTCCCATTCGACTCTAGATCAAAGTGGTGTTTTTGAGTTTTACCCCTAGATACATTTGTGCCAGAGCCGCCTCTACCCGCTCTTATCCAGACAGGGATGTATTGCTTGAAAGATCTACATAATCTATTCCTTGCCAAAATACCAAGACTGTAACACCCTGATATTTTATGAGAAGTATATTTTTTATGTCTTATGTTATACGCAACATCAAAGGAATCTTTCATTACACACAACACTATCTTGTCTTGCGTTACACGCAAGAGCAACCTTCCTCGATTGCGTGTGTTGTATGCAATGCCGAGTTTCACTAAACAACGATATGTTGTTAAAATATTATATAAACTAGCCATTATGAATAGTAATACAATCTTTTTTAAATTTTAAAAATTTTATCTTATAAAATTTATTTAATTTTTGGATTCGGAATATTTAAATTAGACTAGGGTGAAATTTTGGTATTTTTCTGAAAACTTTCATTTTATGATGAATACTGAAAAAACTGGGTTACAATTTAAAAATCGCCTTTTTATTTAAATAATTTTTTATTTTATTTAAATTTATTTTAGGTTATAATTGAAACATAATACCTATATACGTTCAATGTAATTCATTGGAGTCATTTTATAATAATTTTAGATATATAAATTTTTTATGAACTTTTCACCGTCTTATACCCACCTCCTAGGAGAATTTTCAAATGTACATAAAACATAATTTTACCGCTTCTGTGAGTGGAATTTCGAAAATCCATGAGACATGGTTAATATCAAGGAGTAAAATTTTGTTCAATAAGATAAAAAAATATTTTGGTGTATAGTAACTTTTTACTTTTATTTACCACGGTTGAAAGTAAATAGGGTAATTAAGGGTAAAAATGATATTATTATTACCATAACACATGTCCTAATTCTATTGGATAAGTGTAATTCGACCAAAAAACCATAAGAATAAAGTATAACCCTTTAAGTCAACATGGATTAGATTAGGAAATTTATTATTATTTTATTTAAAGAAGTGTTAAAATAGTTAAAATCAATGATTAATAAACTAAAAAAATTTTAATGTAGGGTTATACATAAGAAAAATTAGAATATAAATATTCATTAGAAATTTAAATATATTTTCTACAGAATGGTATTTTATTTATAATTTTTAGACATTAAATAATTTAATTTATTTATGACACAATGATGATGTATTAATTACTTTTTTTATTAAATATTAACATAATTGATATTATAAATACCCAAATAAAAGTAATTTGAGAATTTTTATGAATTAAATTAATTTTATAGGTTAATATGACATATTAGTATTGATCTAATTAACTTTTTTCGAAATAATCATGTGGTTATAATATTTACAAAAAATCAATTACCAAATAGTGTCAAAATTGACATAAAATAGTTTATAAAACAAAAATTATATTATTAATTGTTATTCTATTCCAATTAACCTATGGTTCGGAAAAATGACTTAGATAAGGTAATAAATATTAATAATTAACCACTTGGGTTTCATTTGGCTTGTTTTAGTAATTTTATTAAACATATAGTGTTAGAAAACAAGAAGACATGGTAAAAGTTAGAATATTTAACTTAGAGTTAAATCTTAATGATATGGTTAAAATGGTAACCTAAACTTGTCTAAAACCTATTTTTCCTAAGGTGCCCCTCTCCTCCATTATAAAAGGGAACCTCTTCCCTCTCCTCTCCTCACAGAATTTTGAGCCCTCAAGCTTGGCCAAACCCTGCCCATTTCCCTTCTCAAAATCCCTAGAAACATACTACAGGTCGTGGTCTTCTTCAAAGACCAATTTTAGTGCCCTAAGAGGAGGTTTCAAAGAGGCGTGTCGAAGAAGAGGTAATATCCATTACCGATTCTTTCAAATTTATTTCTTTTTCTACTTCCTCTTCTTTAGTTGTTTCATTATGAAGTAATAAAATCTACATTAATCATATACTTATATGTCATTAAAAATATGAAACATCCATGTTTCACATTCTAACCATCCTACGGAAAATGAAATCACTGGGCGTGCATACATACGGAATACCGTCTCCACGCCGTTGTGTAATCTTTTTTCCACCACCACCATACTTGGATTGGTATAATGGTGTAAATAATAAATATATATGATTATTTTAAAGTGATATTGATTCTGAATTACTATACATACACTTCAATACAATTCCATGATCATGGGAATGATATCATCGCTCGTGCGTACGTACGGTCTACCATCTCCATGATTTGATCCGTCTAGTTCTACATGATCTTCATTGAATAATGAATATATGAATAAAATGAATGAATTAATATGATATATATATTACACAAATACCATTCTGGAAATGAAAGATCTATAACCTAAAAAGAAGAATTAGAATTCATTTGACAAAACATGCATAACAATATAAAGCATTGAACACCCGTATAACAAGTAGCAATGAAATATTACCAATAAGAAGACAATAAAATGACCATATATTATATCATAACAATGAATATAATTCTGTAATATGTCAATTATATTATTTAAATTATTATACATGAGGTTCGGATATGTACAAAGCAAATCGGACCTAATGTAAGGGAACATCTCACAATCTAATTTTTACTTGAGATTGTTTATACTTCAGAATATACTGGGGAATATTTATCATCCACATCCATGTTTCCTAAATACTTAATATTATTTATATCCTCCTACAATTTTTTAAATCCAATTTTACCTATTTGTGAATTTTTATTAAAAGATATGAAAGGAATCTATTTCCATTTTCAGTACGAGATACTTTTTGACTTTTCCCGCCAAAGTATGAGAATAATTTTTTTAACTTATACGGAAAGAATGGATTTTTATGATTCCATAGCACATTATTTCCATGAATATTTCTTTAAAATTTTTCATGTTTATTTTTTTATTTACTTCTTTTAGATTAAAATGTTATGACATGATAAAGAAAGGAAAAATATATTTGAAGTAGAAAGGATATATTTCTCAAGAATGGAGTTCAAGTGTTTTATCAAAATTATTTTCCATCAAAGATAATATAGGGTTTTGTTTCCATCCCTATTATTACATTGATTTTATTATGTTATTATGGAATTATTTTTATGAAGTTCTTTTATGGATTATATTATTATGACATGATGTTTATGAATCCCATTTTTATTACATGGGTTATGCTAAGATGTATGATTAATTATTTTGTGGCACACATAATAATGATTTCATTATGAGATGGGTGTGACCTATATCTCCCTCCAATGAATTTGGTAAAGATTTATATCTCATGAGATAGACATGGCTGGAACAACAATTTAAGCTGGTTTAGTGATACCAGACTGTAATGAGGAGTGAACTACGTTCGATATTGGAATTTTTACGATATGATGGTCTTGGAAAAGATCCTTGACTAATATTATATGATTTTCTATGATTATGTGTGTATGAAACAAAGTTTCATGTTTTTTGTTATGATTATTAAGAT
This sequence comes from Viscum album, assembly GCA_963277665.1. NCBI lineage: Eukaryota > Viridiplantae > Streptophyta > Magnoliopsida > Santalales > Viscaceae > Viscum > Viscum album. The sequence continues at coordinate 318,542,016 of OY728155.1, read as the reverse complement.
TACATTTCACTTCTATGATTTATCCCATGTTATGATATTATGATATTTTTTGGAGGTTAATATTTTCAAAATATTATGTTCTTATGAATATGATATGATTGATATTTCTTCTGTTTACCCTTACTGCGAATTTGAGCTCACACTTTTTTATATTTTATTTTCCCCAAGTCAGGAAGAAGGGTATTAAGTTGGATATTCCAAAAGGGAATCTAGATGTGATGAAATAAATGGGAGACAATGTGGATGATTTATGAACCAGTTGGTTATGTTTCCCAGTTTCTAAAGACACTATACTTATACGGTCTAATCCTGGTTTTTTATATGTTTTAATAAGTATGCTTCAATTCTGAAGTAATAACCATGTATGTAATGTATGGGTCGTTATTGGTGGTATTATAGGAAAGGTATTGTCAACCTATGGAAACTAAGATGTGAAAGCCTTAGTAAGAACCCTAAGAATATGTCTAAGCATAAAACAAAAAATTCGTGTTTTAGAAGTGGCCATGAACAACATATGATAAGACCTAAAGAGTGAAGTTATATTCTTGATTATGTGGTTTTCCTATTATGATTGGTGTTTCTCACACTATGCCTCTTGGTTTTAGTCAATGGCTGGAACCCAAAGAACCGTGTTATTGCCGAATGCGATGGGAAATGAAATGATTGTCCCCCTTAGCAACCAAACGTTATAGGAGCTGGAATGAAAAATATTGTAGCCATTCTCACACAAATTTTTCAAGCTATGAAACATGCAAGACTTCCAAACGAGAAAAGGAAGGAGCAACATTCTGTTGAATCCTTCATGAGGCAGCATCCACCTTCATTCAGTGGGTCTTCTGATCCATCAGTGGTTGAACGATAGATTAGTACCACTAAAAAGATATTTTCAGTTATACAATGTTCTGAACATGATAAAGTCATCTTAGTAGTATATCGTTTGGAAGGTAAAGCTGATCAATGGTGGAATCTTATTAAGAATACGAGGCAAAGGGACGAAATTTATTCTATGGAAGGGGTTGAGTTCACGAACATATTTTTCAATAAGTAATTACCTCATATTCTTTGATCAAAGATGGAGAAGGAGTTTCTTGAACTAAAGAAAAAGGATGATGAATGAGTTGGTACCTATGAAGCAAAATTTACAAGACTTGCAAGGTACGCTTCTGGAATTATTATCCAGCCTGAGAGTAAAATCTATCAAATCTTTAGTGTCTTAAAACCAAGTCTTTGAAGGATGTTAGCCATAATGGACTTCAATAGCTATGAGGAAATATATGGATGTGATATCAAGGTTAAGATGTAGTTTTTAGTAACCGATATATCATATGGGTTTGATAAGAAGAGGAAAATGGAATTCAAGGGAAAATCTAAAGACCACACTGAAAAGAAGATTAGTTTTTCCTTATGCTGAAAGTGTGGAAGGAAACATGGAGGGAATTGCCTTAAAGGGACAAGTAAATGTTTTAAGTGTGGAAAAGAAGGCCATCGGGTAGTTGAATGTCGAAATAATGGGAAGAAGATTTCTAATGATGCAAACAAAGAAAGGGATACACAGAATGTACCTCATACACTTCATTGTTTCAAGTGAAAGGAAATAGGGAATTATTCCAATCAATGCCATAATTTAAGGGTTTTTTATGATGATCAACGTCAACAAACTCTTACGGACAAAGAAAAAGGAAATCCACATTCAATTTCTATCGGGGATGTGGAGTATGATAACAAAGTGGTGAAAGGTACACTTACCATTCACTCTAAAGTATAAAATGTTTTATTTTATTCTAGATCCACCCACTCTTCTGTTTTTGAAGAATTTTCTAAGGGTATCGCCATATTACCTCAGTAGTTAGAAATTGAGTTAGCTATTACAACCCCTAATGGAACAACATTCGCATCAAAAGTTTACAATTAATCTCTGATTGAAGTTTGTGGGAAAGTGCTTCCTGCAAATCTTGTGATCCTTCCTATAGTAGAATTTGATGTGATTCTTGGAATGTATTGGCTTTCTTTATATGGAGCTCATATCAATTTTCAAAGAAGGGAAATCAAATTTAATATTCCCGATCAATCTTTTATCATCTATCTATGCAAGGATGAATATAACCTTCCAGTGGAAATTTCTCCCATGTTATGGGTCTTGATTCCAATAAATGAAAGTTATTTATCTCAAATGGTTGGAGAGAAACTCACGATTAAGAATATTCCCATTATACGGGAGTTTGATGATGTCTTTCCAAAGGAATTTCCTGGTCTTCCACCAAATCGTGATGTTGAGTTTTCAATAGAACTCATAACAGGTGCTATGCCTATTTCGAAGAAACAATATAGAATGGCCCCAATTGAGTTGCAGGAATTGAAAAGAAACTCCAAGAGAATATTGATAAAGGATTCATACGCCCTAGTGCATCACCTTGGGGAGCACATGTTCTGTTTGTTAAGAAGAAAGATGGATCAATGAGACTCTACATTGATTATCGAGAACTTAAGAAGATCTCTATCAAGAACAAATATCATATCCCACACATTGATGAATTATTTAACCAAATATGTGGTGCTAAATACTTTTCCAAGATTGATCTTCATTCAGGGTGTCATCAATTAATGGTCAAAAATTAGGATATAATAAAGACGACTTTTCGTACAAGGTATGGACACTATGAATTTATAGTGATGCCATTTTGTCTTACTAACTCCCCATTTATCTTCATGGATCTAATGAATAGAGTCTTTAGAGACTATCTTGATCAGTTTTTTGTAGTCTTTATAGATGATATTCTTGTCTATTCAAAGAGAAAGAAAGAACATGAAGATCACATGAGAGTTTGATGAAAGACCCTAATAAAGGAGAAGATTTATGCCAAATTTACCAAGTGTGAATTTTGGCTTCCAAAAGATTCATTTTTGGGTCACATAATCTTAAAAGAGGGTATATCTATTGATCCAGCCAAAACCTAGGTTATTTAATGATGGTCGAGACCAACAACAATAACTGAGATCTGAAGTTTTCTTGGTCTAGCTGGATATTATTGAAGTTTTGTGAAAGAAATTTCATGATTGTCTAATCCACTCACCAGGTTAACTCGAAAATGAGTTAAGTTCATGTGGACGAAGGAGTGTGAAGAGAATTTCAAGGAGTTAAAAAGAAGGTTATCCAGTGCACTTGTGCTCACACTGCCTTGTAGTGGAGAATGGTTTTTCATTTACAGTGATGCATCCAAGAAGGGATTAGGGTGTGCTCTCATGAAAAATGAAATGCTGATATCTTATTCCTCACTATAGTTTAAAATCCATGATCAAAATTACCCAACTCATGATTTGGAGTAAGACGCGGTAATCTTTGCATTAAAATATTGGAGGAATTATGATTATGGTGAAAGGTGAGATATTTATAATGATCATAAAAGTTTAATGTATATTTTCACACAAAAGGAGATGAATATGCGCCAAAGAAAATGGTTGGAGTTGATTAAGGACTATGACTACTCAATTCATTACGACCCTGGGAAAGCAAACAAGGTGGCAGATGCATTAAGTCGACAAGACCATGCTAGCTTATCCACGATGAGGATCAGAAAAGATCCAATATTTATGGATTTTTTAAGGATGGATCTTGGAATTATAATAGAATGGGAAAATTCTTATCTTTCTCAAATGAATGGTCAACCATCTATACATGTAAAGATTAAATAGGAATAAAAAGAAGATGTAGAGTTACAAAAAAAGTAGAGAAATGTTCCTGAATTCAACCTTGATTGTGATGGGATATTAAGGTTCAGGAATAATGTTTATGTTCTTCCCATACAAGAATTAAATAAGGATCTTCTGGATATGACTCATAGTTCTTAATTCTCTATTCATCCTGGAAGCACGAAGATGTATAGGGACCTGAAAGTGTACTTCTGGTGGGATGACATGAAAAGAGATGATGCTGAATATATCTCTCGATGCTGGGTTTGTCAGCAAGTTAAAGCTGAGTGACAGAAGTCTAAGGGGATGTTAAACCCATTACAGATACCCAAATGGAAATGGGAATATATCACTATGGACTTTGTCACTGGACTTCCAAAAACCTCAAAAGGAAATAATGCTATCTGGGTCATAATTGATCATCTTACGAAGTCTGAACACTTCAATTCTATTAGAGAAGATTTCTCTCTGGATCAGCTTGCCAAGATATATGTAATGGAAGTGGTAAGATTGCATGGAGTACCACTTTCTATTATATCTGATCGGGATCTGATGTTTACCTCGAAGTTTCGGCGAAGTCTTCAGCAGAATCTAGATACAGAGTTGAGTTTCAGCACTGCTTATCATCCTCGGACAGACGGTCATTCTGAGAGGACAATTCAAACTGTAGATGACATGTTGAGAGCTTGCTCTATGGATATTAATGGTGTTTGGTATAAACACATGCATTTGGTGGAATTTTCTTATAATAATTGATTTCACTCCATTATTATATGGCTTCTTATGAAGCACTTTATGGAAAGAAATGCAAGACTCCAACTTGCTGGGATGATGTTGGAGAAAGAAATCTATTAGGACATGATCTTGGTGATGAGATGGCAGAAAAGGTCAGATCTATTCAACAACACATAAGAGCGGCTCAGAGTCGACAAAAAAGATATTCCGACAAGCGATGAAAAGACCTAGAGTTTTAAGTGGGTGATAATGTGTTCTTACGAATATCCTCTTGGAAGAGAGTAATGATATTTGGAAAGAAGGGAAAGCTGAGCCCTAGGTATATTGGTCCTTTTGAAATACTGGATCGTGTTGGGAAGGTAGCTTACCGATTGTTGCTTCCATCAAATCTCTCTCATGTTATTGATGTGTTCCATGTATCTCTCCTATGAAAGTACATACCTGATCCATCACATGTACTAAGCTCAGAAGTAGTACCGCTACAACAATATTTTTCTTATGAAGAACATCCGATAGAGATTCTGGATCATAGTGAAAAACTCCTATGGAACAAGACCACTCTCTTGGTTATTTTTTTATAGAGGAACCACCTATTAAAATAAGCGACAATGGGATCTTTTGGATATGATGAGAGAGAGGTATCCTCTCCTCTTTGTTACGATGTGACGAATTTTGAGGGCGAAATTCATTTTAAGGGGGGTAGAATGTAACACCTTGATATTTTATGAGAAGTATATTTTTTTAGGTCTTATGTTATACGAAACATCAAAGTAATATTTCATTACCCACAACACTAGCTTGGTTTGCAATATACGTAAGAGCAACCTTCCTCAATAGCGTATGTTGTACGCAATATCGAGTTACACTAAACAACGATATGTTATTAAAATATTATATAAAATAGCTGTTATGAATAGTAATACCAAATTTTTGAAATTTTGTAAACTTTATCATTCAAAATGGACTTCATTTTTGTATTTGGAATATCAAAATTAACCTAGGGTGAAATTTTGGTATTTTTATGAAAACATTCAATTTTTGATGAATAGTGGAAACACTGGGTTACTATTTAAAAACCGACTTTTTATTTAAATAATTATTTATTTTATTTAAATTTATTTTAGGTCAAAATTGATACATAATACCTATTTAAGTTCAATTTAATTCATTGGAGTCATTTTATAATAATTTTATATATATAAAAAGTTTATTGAACTTTTCACCATCTTTTACCCACCTCCTAGGAGAATTTGAAAATGTACATAAAACGTTATTTTACCACTTATGTGATTGGAATTTAGAAAATCCGAGAGACACGGTTAATATTAAGGAGTAAAATGTGGTTCAATAAGATAAATTTTTTTTTGTTGAATAGTATCTTTTTACTTTTATTTACCACGGTTAAAAGTAAATAGGGTAATTAAGGGTAAAAATGATATTATTATAACCCTAACACAAGTCCTAATTCTATTGAATAAGTGTAATTCGACCAGAAACAACCTTAGGAATAAAATATTACCCTTTAGGTTGACTTGGATTAGATTAGGACATTTATTATTATTATTTATTTAAAGAAGTGTTATAATAGTTAAAATCAGTGTTTAATAAATAAAAATATTTTTAATGTAGGGTTATACATAATATAAATTCGACTATAAATATTAATTATAAAGTTAAAATTATTTCCTACGTAATGGTATTTTATTTATAATTTTTAGACATTATATAATTTAATTTATTTATGACACAATGATGATGTAGTAATTACCTTATTTATGAAATATTAACATAATTAATATTATAAACAACCAAATAAATGTAATTTGAGACTTTTTATGAATTAAACTAATTTTATAAGTTAATATGACATGTTAGTATTGATGTAATTAACTATGTTCGAACTAATCATGCTGTTATGATTTTTACAAAAAAATCAATTACCAAATATTGTCAAAATTGACATAAAATATTTTTTAAAACTAATATTATATTATTAATTGTTATTATATTCCTAAAAAACTAATGTTTGGCCAAATTACTTAGATAAGGTTATATATATTAATGATTAACCACTTGGGGTTCGTTTTCCTTGTTATAGTATGTTTATTAACCACAAATTGTTAGAAAACAAGAAGACACGGTAAAAGTTAAAAAATTCAACATAGAGTTAAATCTAAATGATAAGGTTTAAATAGTAACCTAAACATGTTTAAAAGCTGTTAGATGAGAAGATTTCGACCCATCCCCATTTTATCTTATAAATAAATCAACTTGGAGCTATTATAACCCGAAAATGACTTTATTATAAAATAATATTTTCTGTTTTTCCTAAGGTTCCCCTCTCCTCCCTTATAAAAGGGAACATCCTCCCTCTCCTCACACCATTTTGAGACTCCACGCTTGGGAAACCCCTTCAAATTTCCCTTCTTATCTTCCCTAGACACATACTAGAGGTCCTGGTCTTCTTCAAAGACCAATTTTACTGCCCTAAGAGGAGGTTTCAAAGAGGCATGTCGAAGAGGAGGTAATATCTATTACCGATTCTTTCAAATTTATTTCTTCTTCTACTTCATCTTCTTTAGTTGTTTCATTATGAAGTAATAAAATCAGTATCACTCATATACTGATATGTTATTATAAATATGAAACAACCGTATTTCACCCCTAACCATCCTACGGAAAACGAAATCACCGCCCGTGCGTACGTACGGAATACCGTCTCCACGCTGTGGTGTAATCTATTTTCCACCACCACCTTACATGGATGGTTATAATGGTGTAAATAATAACTATATATGATTATTTTAATGTGATATTTATTCTTAAATAGTAAACATACACTTCAATACAATTCCACAATCATGGGAACGATATCATCACTCGTGCGTACGTACGGCCTACCGTCTCCACAATGTGATGTGACTCATTCTACATGATCTTCATTAAATAATGATTATATAAATTAATTGAATGCATAAATATGATATATATTACACTAATACCATTCTGTAAATGTTTTATTTATAACCTAAAAAATAGAAAATGAATTTATTCGACAAAACATGCATAAGAACATAAAGCAATGAACACCCAAATAACAAGTTTAAATGAAATATTACTAATAAGAAGATAAGAATATGACAATATATGATATCATAACAATTAACATTATTATTTAATAAGTCATTGCCAATATTTAAATCATTATACAGGAGGTTTGGATACGTACGAAGTAAATCGGATTTAAGTTAAGGGAAGATCTCACAATCTCATTTTTGTCTGAGATTGTTTATACTTCAGAATTTATTGGGGCATATTTATCATCCACATCCATGTTTCCTCAATATGTAATATTATTTTTATCCTAATTCTATTGTTTAAATAAAATTATACCCGTTGGTTAATTTTTAGTAAAATATATGAAAGGAATCTTTTGTCGTTTTCAGTACGAGATAGTTTTTGACTTTTCTGGCCAAAGTACGAGAAGAATGTTTTGTAACTTGTATGGCATGAATGGATTTTTATGATTACATTGAAAATTATTTCCATGAAGCTTCCATTAAAAATTTTCATGTTTTTTTTATTTAATTCTTTTTTTGTAAAATGTTATGACATGATTAAGAAAGGAAAAATGTTTTTGAAGTAAAAAAGGATATTTTCCTCAAGAATGGAGTTCAAGTGTTTTATCAAAATTATTTTCCATTAAGATAATATAGGGTTCTATTTCTATCCCTATTATTATATTGATTTGATTATGTTATGATGGAATTATTTTTTATGAAGTCCTTTTATTGATTATGTTATGATGGCATGATGTTTATGAATCCCATTTTTTTTACATGGGTTATGCTATAATGTATGATTAATGATTTTGTGGAACACATAATAATGGTTTCATTATGAGATGGGTGGGACCTATATCTCTCTCCAATGAATTGGGTAATGATTTATATCTCATGAGATAGACATGGCTAGAACAGAAAGTTAATCTGGTTTATTGATACATGACTGGAACGAGGAGGGAACTCGGTTCAGTAATGGACTTTGTCTGCTTTGATGGTCTTGTAAGAGAGCCTTGACTAATATGGAATTACTTTATTTGATTATGTGTGTATTATAAAAGGATTCATGTTTTATGTTATGATTATTGGGATTACATTTAACTACTATGATTTATCCCATGTTATGATATTATGATCTTTTTTGGAGGTTATGATTTTCAAAATATTATGTTCTTATAAATATGATATGATTGATATTTCTTCTTTTTACCCTTACTGAGTATTTGAGGCCACCCTTTTCTAAGTTTTCCTTCCCCCAAGTCAGGAAGAAGGATATTAAGTAGGATATGCCAAAAGGGACTCTAGATATGATGAAAAAAAAGGAGACAATGTAGATGATTTATGAACCAGTTGTTTATGTTTCCAAGTTTCTAATGACACTATACCTATATGGTCCTATCATGGTTTTGTTATATGTTGTAATAAGTATGCTTGAATTATAATGTAATAACCATGTATGTAATGTATGGGTCGTTATAAGGATGTTATTTTATGTATATCCTCAAAGACTAACTTAGCGGATCTTACCAAATTCTACGTATTCTAAATCTAGTTTCCATGTTTTCTACTAAACTTCCTATGATACCAACTCTAAGGACCCATCCCCAGATGCCCAGAACCAGTGCCTTATTTGATTAAGTTGGCATACATATAAGGAATATGAATCCCGAAGGACCAAGTAATTTAGTATTATAGGAAGCAACTTACATACATTAGTTTATCATTACAACATGAAGGGAAAGAAAAGCACTATTTTATTTCACTAGAAACATCACTTCTTCTAGATTATGCATGCAAGTCATTCATAAATTACTTCTTCATATCCTGAGAAAATGAAATATAAGAAAGGGGTGAGTTCAAACGCTTAGTAAGAGTAAGAAATATAGCAGAAGATAATATAAACATTAGACATGGTGAATAATTTAAAAAACATTCCTTTAATAATAAATATGAACACATTATGGAAGGAAAATGAACTGATTAAATATTGACATAATAAAACATAACCATGGGTATTATACTATTTGAATAACTACATAAACTTTCAATTACTATATAAAAAATAGGGGAAGTGCATATGTTAGACATGATGAATCATTTTGTCATGGCCTTGGTCAAGAAATCTAGTTATTAAGGCCTCTGCACAAATCCATATCACATGGGAATGGCCTTGACCAATTCCACGTCTATTTGTCTCATGAGAACTACGATGAATCGAGGGGCTATAGAGGGCCCCACCCATCACATAATAAGTCCAATGTATTTCTCATATGAGAGGGGATCAATATAAACAAAATATACATTAATATTGAAACTATCATATGAAATGTAACTATCTTTCCCCAATCATTAAAAATAAAACACTAACCATTTGGAATAATATAGTGAATGGTTTTAGGATACATTATCCACAATAGATTTATTCATAAACCATTAAATCAAATATTTTAGATTACTTCATAAATGATTAAACCCAATAATACCATTGAATCAACAAGAATGTTGAATTAGATGAAAACACTCTTATAAAATCATTAAGCAATTCTGGAGATAAATACTCTGTTATTTTGAAAAGAAGAGTTCTTCTGGAAAATCTTTTTATAAAACCAGAAGAGAAGTAAGATAGTATTTTCATAATAAAAAGACTTATTTTATAATTATAATGGTTTCCAAAGACAGATTATATAGTGCCCTTGAAAATAGGTAAGAATTTGAGAAATTCCCTTGAACCGAGCTTGTATTTTGGAAACAATTTTGAATGTTCCTTTTAAAACGTGTAACTATCCATACAATAAGGAAGGATTATAGTTTTTAAACATATATATATATATATATTATACTCACACATAATATATGAGGATTAAATAACAATACATAAGAATTACATTGAGGTATTTAGACAATGAAAGTTTCCCGAATGAAAATGGACGTTCGGGTGGAAAAACCCTTACCTTAACTCCAAACGTGTTCCACTCTTTTACATAAGCTCATGGAATATGAAATTGTACTTGTTAATAACTTATTTAAGAACCTATAATACATTTATTTAGTTTACCACAATTATTGTTAGTTCATTTATTTCTTCATTGACAAGTTATTGTATTGATTTCCGTCGTTCTGGAGAGTTCGTTTCCTTTATTTTCATATTCGGTTCATTTGTTTTTATTTAATAAAGTTCATGTGGAATGGTTATGAATATCCAAGATTGGAATTATATATTATTAATGAACATAAAGAATTTATAATGGTCATTTCCATCTTTTGGTTACATGGAATGAGGATGAACCATTAGATGACCACTAGTTCAAATATTCGGCGGTATTTGGAAAATTATGTACTTGTTTTGTCATATAACTTAATAATATGTACATATTCTGGTTAATGAATATTAATTAGGTTATAAAACATATATTATATTTTGTTTCAACCTTTAATATTGTTTCATGACCAGTAATGAAGATGAAATTGAAGAACAAAACTTCGTCGTCCACAACGGTTGTAAATCGGAACCTCATGGACGTCGATTTTGTTTATAAAATAAAAGGGAGGGAGTAAGAATATTTATGATGTTTCCTACATTAAGATGATATAAATATAGTATATAGATTTTATAGGATTTATCATGATTATTTGGAAAGATTAGGTGAGTAGAGGATTACAAAAGTAGATAAATTGAAATAAAACCAAATGAGAAAGAAGGGTGCTTTACCTCTTGAAATAACCTCCTTGAGAAACTCCTTAAGGGAAGGGGTTTTGGTCTTCTTGAAAGACTTATAGCTTCCCAGTCGTGGGGAGTGAAAAGGGAAAGGTAATTTTGCATAACATTGAGGAGATTCAAGGCGTAGAGGTGTGAAGAGAAGAGGTCGTGGTGGGTGTTTTTACAGTGGAGGAGAGGAGTAATTTTTGAATATTTAATTAATTATTTTATTATTTCCGTCAATACAACCAATATTATTGTTTCGTGTGACCCCTAATAGTAATAATGGCATGTTATTTCAAACCATGTGGGATTACATCATCCTTACATCACCTATGATGCAGTAAATCAAGTATTTAGCATTTATCTTATTTTAGCTTATTTTACTATTCATAAAAAATTCTAGAATTCCAGAAAAATCCCAAAAATTAACCAATACCATTTATCAACATGTAGAATTTAAAACTGAAGTCCATTTTTGAAAAATAATTTTCCAAATATTATTAATTTAACTTTTAAATAAAATCATACTTTATTCACAAATTAACAGTACTAATTCTACAACTTCTTTTTTATCACAATGAATAATTAACCAAGATGTTATTATCTTATAGCCTTAAGAAAATAAAATAATAATAAAATTTTCTATTCATTAGGGTCATATTACTATTCATATTACTATTCTTAAGGGTGTGTTACTATTTACTATAAAAATCAACTTTGTTCTATCAGATTCCAAATGACTTACTGAACACTACTCTAGAAGACCATTTTTCAAAATTCAAAACATAGAAGAAGAAAAGTTGTGTTTATAAAATTGCATTCTTTATTTATTTTCAAAACCTTCTGGTGTTATAATAAAATATCATTATTATGTCATGAAACATTTCCAAGCCATGAATCATGATAAACATACAAACGTGATATTGAGGGAACAAAAGGTTTTTGCGCCCATTAAGAGGAAAATTTAACCTTCGTTTAGTAGATCCTCTGATCTACTTGTTTCAGAGTAATGGATCAATACCACTAAAAAGATATTTTCTATTCACTAGTGTTTGAAACATAAGAAATTTATTTTGGATGTCAATAGTTTTGAAAGTGAATAAGATCAATGGTGGACTCCCATCAAGAATACAAGGTAAAATGATTAATTAAACTCCATTGATTGGGTTGATTTCATGACCTTTTTTCAGTAATTACATTCCTCATATTCATCGTATGAATATGGATATTTAGTTACATGATATAAAGGAAAAACGATTAAAAATATTAATGCACCTTGAGGTAAATTTTACAAGACTTGAGGGGTACACTTCATGTAATTTTATCAAACATTAATGTAAGGTTGATCAACTATTCAGTGTCTTAAATGATGTATATAGAGTGTGTTAGAAATAATGGGAATTAGTATCTATGAGGATATTTTTTAAGGCACAATCATAGTTTAAATGTTAGTTTGAGTTACATATCAATCTCATTGTTTTGATTAGAATATTAAAATTGGAAATTAAATGGTAATCTAAAAACCTGGATTATGAGAATATGATCTTTCCATTATGATCAAATTGTGGGATGAATCATTGAGTAATTTCTTTAGGGGACTAGTAAATGATTAAATTATGGAATGAATGGTTGTCGGGAAACCGAATACCAATGTGATTGGATGAAGTTATCTAATGATGAAAATAGATAAAAATCTCCATTAAATGTACCATACACACCCTGCTGTTTTGAATTCAATGATTATGAGAACTATTCCAACCAATGAAAAATATATATTGGATAAATATAATGATCTATTTTTGTAAACTATTATGTCAAGGTACTAATTATAATATCATGTGATCAATTTTTCTTGAAAATGGATGTACTAAAAAATGGTGAAAGCTACATTTACCATCCACTCTAGAACTGATCATATCTTATTTCAGTCTCATTCTACCAATTATATTATATATGAATAATATTATAAGGGTATAAATATTCCACTCAAATTTTTTATATTCATAATTAGTAGTGAATACGTGAAACGACATAGTGATCACATCTAAATTATATGACTCCTATATAGTATAAATTTTGGAGAATTTGATTCATATAAATCATTTCATTCTCCTGGTTATTGAATTTGATGTTATCATAGGAATGAAATAAATTTTTCTACATAAATTCCACATAAATTATTGAGGATGGTAAGTCATGTTTGATATTATAAACCATCCTATGATCCTCTATCAATGTGATGAAAAGTAATTGAAATCACTACCATTAAATTTGTCTGACTCCCATTCATAAAGGGTGTTTTATCGTAGATGGTTTGATAGAGACTCAACATAAATGATATTCTTACTGGGTAGGAATTTTTTGATATCTTTTAGAAATTGTTTCATGTCCACCCACTAAAATGTGAATTCATGTTCTCAAGAGTATTCATAACTAATACCAAAAATAATTAAAATAATCTCTATATAATGACACTGATTGAGTTCTCGGAATTAAACACCCTACTCCAGGAGAAACCTTAAAAAGTATTCATTTAGAAATATGTTCCACCATGGGGAGAACTTTTTAATTTTTTTAAATAATGATGTATTGAGGGGATTATATATTTATTTTTAGGATCTTAAAAGGATGAAAACATAGGAACAATTATCCTATACAACATATTGATGAACTATTTGATCAATTACTTGGAGCTCAATAATTTTTCATGATCGAACTTTGTTATGGATAAGAGAAATTCAGTTTAAAGAAGGATAATATAACAAATACATCATTTCATTCATGTTATGGAAACTATTAATATATAGTGATTCCATCAGGTCTCACTATTCCCCCTATATTTATGTATTTCATGAATATATTCAATAGTGATTATGATGATTAGTTTGTGGTAAACATTATAGATGGAATTATTATCTATTAAGAGATCAAATAATAAAATGAGGATCCCTTGATAATTGTAATACATACACAAATGAGGGATAAACTATATGAAAAAATATATTTATAGTGTCAATTATGGATGCAAAAGGTTTCATTAATCGGTATTATAATCGTAAGAGATGGTATACCAGTAGTTCCATCAAACACAGATTCTATCGAGTGTTCTACCAGACCATCCATCATGATTTTGATCCATAGTTTTCATTTTTTTAGCTATATATTGTAGATATTTTATTGATAATTTCCCATTACTATATAATTATCCCAGTATGTTAACTCTGAAGGGTGCCAATTTCCTATGAAAAAATTTGTGTAAGGGTTATTTCAAGGAATGAGATAAAATTATTAAGTTCAAATGTTCTTACATTACCCTATAATGGATAATGGTTCATAATCTGTTCTGATTAATCTATGTATCTATTGATTTATATTATTATATCATATGATTTGGTTATAAATTATTCCTCATGATAATTGAATGTTCATAAGAAAAATTACCCCAACTCATGATTTGGAGATATCTATAGTAATCTTCCTAGTAATGATATAGAGGAATTATTTTTAATGATAAATGTGTGATATATATACCCATAATAGAATTTTAAGTTGATATTAACACAAATATAGTTGAATATTCACTAAAGAATATAGTTAGAGCTGATTAGATATTATGATTGTTCAATAACTAACACCCCAAGAAAGAGAACTAGGTGGTCATTATCTTAGTAGAAATAATCATTCTTGGATATCAATGATTAATATCCAAAATAATAATTTATTATTGGACATTAAAAGGATAGATATTGAAATCCTAAAAGATGGTTAGAATGATTTTCATTCTCAATTGAATGGTTTACCATATATCTAGGTGATGATTGATCAGGTGTTTAAAAATTATGTAGACCATCTAAATAAGGTTAAAAAATTCACTAAGTTTAACATTGATCACGGTTAAATAAAATGATTTTAGAACCATATATGTGTTACATTAATGCTAGATTTGATATAGGAGTTGTCAAATGATGATCATAGTTATTTATTATATATTCATCTTAGAAGTTTGAATGTGTACAATGATATAAAATAGTATTTCTAGTGGGGTATAATCAGGAGAGTTATAACAAATTATATATCTCTGTTATTGATATATCCTCAATTTAATTCTATGAGACAAAGGTATAAGGTGACCTCATATCTATTACTTATTCCAGAATAGAAATTGGAATATGTATCCATGTAATATTTTCATCAGACTACCAAGAATTTCTAAAAGGAATAATGTTATATGGGTTTTAGTCTGTCTCCTCACAATGTAAAAACATCTCATCATTATCACATATGACTTCTCTCTTGATGAAATTTACAAAATATATATTATGTAAGTGGTAATGTTACATGGATTAAAACATTCAATTATATATAAATGTAATATGATGATTACCTTGATGTTATACAAAATTCGTCAATAGGATCTAGATACATAGTTATGTTTAATCACTTCATATCATCCATAGATAGATGGTCAACCTAAAAGGTCAACATTGACCCTATATGAAATACTATGATATTTTTCTATTGATTTAAAATGTGATTGGGATCAACATATTCCATAATATTAGTTCTAATAAAAAAATATCTTTAACTCAACCATCTAGATTTCTCTAAAGGAATCCATCTATTGAAAGAACTATAGATATAAAACATGCTCCAATAAAGTTAGAGAAGTAATTTTATTGATACATAATATAGCTAATGAAATGGAAGAAAATGATAGATCTATTCAATTACCCTTCAATGTATCCAAGATTCGATAGAAATGTCATGTTGACAATTGCTGATGAAATCTAAAATTTGATGTTGGTGACAAGTTGGTTCCTTGAATTTCTCCATGGAAAAAGGTTATGTGATTCAAGGAGAATGGGCAAATAATACCTAGGTATATTAGTCAGATTGAAATTATTTATTATATCAGGATAGTATCCTATCATTTGGAACATCAACTAAATCACCCTCAAGTCCTTTATGTGTTTCATGTATCTATCTAGAAAAAGAACATACATGATCCTCCAAATTTAAAAAATTCATTGGTTTTACCACTAACTAATGATCTCTCTTATGAGGAACAATTAATGGTGTTTTAGGGTCATCCATAGGAATTTTTTTAAAACAAGGCAACTCACCTGGTTAATGATTTTCTGAAAAGCCACCAGTTTGAGTAAGTTATATGGGAATTTGAGGATATGATGAGATAGAAGTATTCACATTTTAAGTATCAGAGTAATTAATTTCAAGTGATAACTTAGTTTTATAGGTTTAAAATGTAAAACCATTATTTTTTATGAATTTTTATTTTTTAAAATAAATTAAATTTCATTGATATTTTTTGTTATATACGACACTAAATTTTACTTGCATTACACCCAATACCGAATTTAAAAAAACCATTATATATTACTAATATTATTAGTTAAATGCATCCATGTAACCTATACCTTAAACATAGTGATGTTAATAGTAATAAATCAATAAATTTTATATTTTTTTTAAATAATTACTACATATTAATAAAGACATAATTTTCAGTAATATAATTATATGTTTAAAAAATAATATTTCATTAAAACAAAATCTTATGGAGAAAAAAAATAATTTTTGAATCATTCAGAAGATTAATTTGAAAAAATGAAACTAATTTTTGAAACTATTATGTCAAGATTATCATTGGTTGATTAATTATAGATTTTTCTAAAAAGAACTACTTTTATTTTAACAGTGAAAAAAAATTGATGAAAACTTCTTTTCTAATTAAATAATTTATAAGGATCATTTTTTTATTTAAAATGTTTTTAAAATTAACATTACATAAATTTTATACCAATTAAAACAATTTATTGCATTAGAATCATTTTGATATTGAATTTTAATATAAAACATTTTTTATTTCTTTACTTTCTTCCCTTTGAAACACACATTCTATTCATTAAAGAGGGATTAATTTTAAATTAACAAATAAAATTATTGTGAAAGGAATTTAGAAAAAAAGGATTTCAATATTTAAATCAGATTAATTTATATTAGTTTATAAGGTTAAAATTTTTTTCTACTATAACGTGTTGTGAAAACAATATTAATTAATTAATGTCATTAAAGTAAAAAATGTATTTATAAGGGGTTAAACTCTAAATATAAGGGTTAAAATGACCAAAATTATGAAAAATACTTTTTATGGTCATATTACCATATTATAATACCATTTTTATAATATTTTGTCATTTGGAATTTTTTAAATGTTAATTTCTTTATCATTTTGGATTATTCTGGGAAATTTGGAAGAAGTTTCTAAGTGGGTTCCATTACACTGATTATAGTTGGCCACTACCAACATTTAAATATTGAAACATATATATTAATCTAGTTTATATGAAACATTCAGAAATACCTCCCTATCATTTTTATGCATGCTATTGAGCTACTACCCATCCCAAAATACTGAAACTATGTCTGTTAAAAATAGATCCAAAGGAGGTTCTTCTAAGTGTAATTAATTTTCATCAATAAGATTATTTCATTTTTTTCAACATAATATATGTCATTATAATTCCAATATAATATAAAAAATAACTCCAAAATAGTTAGATGTTATTATATTAATGTAAAAAATTATTCTCTTCTCCACTTTCATTAAATGGGAACAAAATCAACAATTGTGTGTACAATATACTACATCCTCATAAATCGGTGTTATTTATTTCCCATCAATGGATCCCACAGATAGATATAATAATGTATTAAATTTTAATATACAATATTTATGAGACAATTATACTTTATTGCTATTATACCACATATACCTTCTTACATTTCATTCGATGGATATATGACAACGTCGTACATGTATACAGTGAACTATCATCTCATGAGGCACTATGATTCATTCAAACATTACATGGAATGTAATAGGGATAGATTTAATTTAAATATGTGATATATATGAAATAAATATTATTTTATAATTTTGAAATATTATTTACCATTCATATAACATCCATTCTCTTTATTACATATTTAAACATGATTTATTACATAAACATGAACTTAAAACAACTTCAAGGATCGATAGGTCTAGTTCCTTGGAAAACTAGGATCATTACATTAAAATGTAAGACACAAAATACAATATATTTATTAAAAACTTCTTTTACATGACCCCAAAATTCCTTCATATATAAAATTTCAAGGAATAACATAAGGACTTACATAAGAAAAGGGGTGAGCAATAAATCCCAATAAAAGAGTAAACAAGGAACAATATAAAAAATACAGTACATGTTTGTCAATATTCATATCAATGGAGAATAATATAAACTTGAACATAAAGGCATGATATAGCATAATTGTCATAACATAGAAATATGGAAATAAAATTTAAGATGATATTAGCATGATCCAGGTCTCATTACCCAAAGATCATGAGTGAAACCTTATATGACATGAATTACAATGATTAAACCTTGACTGCACATGAATTAGATATTGTGTCAATAAGGGTTTCCTTATGAATTTTTCATTATTTGTCATTTTGAAAATCACAAACACCTTATACATAAGAAAATCTATTTTTGTACTTCTATAAGAAAATTTTCTTTCGCAAAAGAATTTACACCTATCATATTTTCATTGGTCATATCAATATTTTTCTAAATTATAAAAATCAGATTCATACCTAAAACCTCGGAATCATATAATACTTAGATATGAAGCATTCTATTTTAGAATCCGAATTCTAGATACAAACTCTAATGAAGGTCCATTCTGAATTCTGGATATAAACTCTCATAAAGCTTCACTCCGAATTATGGATATGAACTCTCATAAAGTTCCACCCCGAATTCTGGATACGAAATCTCGTAAAGTTCTACTCTGAATTCTGGATACAAATTCTCATAAATTTCAACTCCGAATTTTGAATAAGAAATCTCACTAAGTTCAAATCTGAATTATGGATACAAAATTTAATGATTTTGAATCTGAACTCCTAGAAGTTCGACTCTGAAATTCTATGAGTTAAACTCCGAACTTTTACGAGTTCGACTCCGAACTCTATAAGTTCAGATTCTGAATTCTAGTGAAACCAGACTCCAAATTTCCTTAGAAATTCAGTCTCCAGATTTCTACCGAATTCAGGATTCGAATTTCTACAAAACAGAATCTGAATATCTCTTTATTATAATCTCTGAATTCCATTTTGGTTAGACTTAGAACTTTTATTTACTTACATTTCAAACATCAGTTTTACTTATGCTTACACTTGTTTCATTACAAAACGATGTCGTTCTTTCAGTTATTAACTAAACATTAGTTTATGGACACATGTACTGGTCCCTCCAAAATTCAAGGAGAAATATGACCATTGGAGGAGGGAGCCGACCTTTGGAGCTTCGCCAATAAATAAGAGCTCATTTGAAAATAAGCTACATGTTTTGGAAGTTTTGGAACTTTTGGGACTTTTTGAATTTCGATGATCAGAACTTCCTGAAGTTATTTCTAGAGAGATATGCTCTTATCAACTCTCAAGCTTCGTGCAGAAAGTTTCAATGGATTGTTCAAACTTTTCCTTGTTCAGATTTATTTCGTGAGACTTTGATTTTTGCTGTTTACAATCGAGGGCTTCCGAGGATAGGAAGATAGAGGTTCCGACACCTTGAAGTTGAGGGCTTCCTTGCTGAGGAAGGTAGAGGTGAAAACTACCTGATAGTTGAGGGCTTGTAGGGATAGCATGATAGACTCCAATATTCGTATCGAGGGATTACCCTGGTGTGGGTAAGACAAATGTCTTGAAAGTATAAATCAAGGGACCTTTATCCATGGTTGTTGGATACCCTTCTCTTTGGGTTAAAAGAGTTATTGTTTGTTACTTGTAGTTTTACTACATGTTTTTCCTCTGCATTTTGTATTCTTAAGGAAAGTATAACTTTCTTATACTTCTTTACTTGTACTCTGATTTAGTTAGATTCTATACACATTAAGGGAGAGAATATTAATCTTTTTAACTTTTTTTAAGTTTCATTTCTGGAATAACTATTCCGGAATCTAGCAAGCCTTTAGAACTTTGAGAGGTCTTGTGAATTATCTTTTTTGACCTTGTTAAACATAACCATCCTAAAAAAATTTAAAGGAATTTTTAAAAGGTACAATTCATCCCCCTCTTGTATATGAGAATATCATTCTTATTTCGAACCTAAATTTGTTATATCAGAGTATATCATACTCAGAGTCATAACATCCTAATAATTGGTATTAGAGCATTTGGTTCAATCTGAATTAATCTCATGGTTCGATTCAGAAGATAATTCTCAAAATTTCTTATCTGGATTCATATTTCTGGATTCATACTTTTTAGAATCTATTTTTAGGAATCATAGTTCGTATTCATTTTTTTCTTAGAGATAAAATTTTTACTTTCTTAGAATATTTTCTCTTTTTTAGAGACCTATACATTAAATGAGTTCGTGTGCCAAATATTTTCTTAAGGATGAAAGGTTTAAATTTTGGTTCTATTAACAATATAAATCATACTAGACCACCTATCTTTGATGGTAATGATTATGAATATTGGAGAGATTTTATGATGACTTTCATTATTAATACTGTGGTAGATAACATCGTTATCCTTATCGGAGGATACAAAATTCCTCATAAGTAAGTTAGTGATTTTGCTAATCAATAAAAGCATCAATACCAAGTCAATTATAAAGTACGAAATACTTTACTTTGATCAATGACTTGAAACATATATAGCCAAATTTTTTCTTCTGAAACAGCTAAATGTATATGGAAGATACTTGAAGTTACACATTTTGGTACATCTAAAGTGATTGAGACTAGAGGATCCATGCTCAAAGATGAGTATCATGTTTTTAATTTTCCTTATAGAGAACAAATTTTCAAGGTGAAACAGAGATTAATGACTATCGTGAATAGATTACAATATATGAGAGAGAAAGGTCTAGATTATGGAGAACTTGTTGACAACATCATTGATATCATTCCAAATGAGTGGTAATCAAAGAGAACTTCAATTGATGAGAACAGAAAGGTTACTCAAATTTCTATTGATGAACTATTTGGAACTCTTCTCCAACATGAAACTAGAAGGAAGAGAGATGTCGACAACATAAAGAAGAAGAATGAAAATTGTAGTGATTCTTTTACTACAACATCAAATCATATGAAAGTTAAGAATCCTGATAGAGTTACAAGATCCAAATCTAACAAGGTTATTAGTCAATCCGAATCTAGTGAGGGTGATGTCTCAAAAAATGAGTTAGCTAATCTTGCTCTATGGATGAACAAGATAGCTGGACAGAGAAATTTCCATTCCAAGTATAAGAAGAAGGAAAGGAAAGATAAGAAAGATTCAGAGGTCACATTCTATGAATGCAAGAGAGATGGACACAAAAGACCTGATTGCCCTATTCTCAAAAGAAAAGAGAGAAAAGAAAGACATTATGAAAGGAACAAAAAGAAATATTACAAGTACAAAGATAAGAATGTTATAAAAGCCAATGACACTTAGGGTGCTAGTGGTGGCGACTCTTCAGATGAATATTCGGATTATGAATCTTCTAGATGAAAGAATCTTGGTCTTATAACCAAGATACCTATTGATAATCATTTCTTGATGGCTAAGGTACCCAATGATGATTCATTTACCAATGTTACTTTAAATGCTAATTATAGTAAATATTATAATTCTTAGGATGATGAATTCTCTTTTGATTAAGATAATACATTACCTACCTATGAAGAAGTTTCTAGGTTAGCTGAACTTCTTGAGATTGATAATTCAAAACTCATAAAAAAACTCGATAAGGGAAATTCTAGGAATACTATTATTACTAAAGAAATATCATATCTATCTAAATATCTTGATAAGAAAAATGATGATTTTGAAATTATTTCAAAAACTCTTAAGGAAGTAAGTTCCTAGAAGAATAAACTTTCAAAAGATCTAGAAAACGTAATTTCTATGAAAGTTGTTTTGAAGCCTAGCTCTAGTTCAAATGAATTTGAAAACAAGAACATTGTTATAAAACTAAAATCCTAAATATTTTCTTTGAGAAATTGTTTGTCAAAATTTACCTTAGGTAAGGAAAATTTTGATAAAATGTATTCACAAATTCGACCTGGAAGGAATACTTCTGGTTTTGGTTGCACAAGTTCTAAATCAATTTTTAGTAAAAACTACATTGTTCCTCAAAGTGCCCATTCTATAAAAAGTGTCAATGTGGTGGTCACTGGGAAATGAATTTTTCATTAAAAACCCAATCTTTAGGATTTCATAAGGATTATTTTTCTAAAAAGATGTGGGTACCCAAAATTTTACTTTCTGAAACATTCAGATACAAGAAAGTCTGGATTCTGAAAACCTAATCTTTTTCATATTTTAATGAAAACTGGGAAAGTACCAATAACAATACTTATTACATGGATAGTGGATGTTCCCTGCATATGACTTGTAACAAAAACTATTTTGAAAAGATTTTCTAGACGAAAAGAGGAAATGTAAATTTCGGTGATAATGATCAGTGAAAAATTATTGGTATAGGTAACACTGTTCTTCTTGGAAAAACTTTGATTTCAAATGTTTTGTTTGTTAAGGGTCTTAAGCACAACCTAATTAGCAGAAGTCAATTATGTGATTAAGGCTAAATTTTATATTTTAGGAATGATAAGTGCTTAGTACACAATTAGAAGGAAGAATTTATTCTTTCACCAAATATGCAAGAGAATGTTTACACACTAAACTTAGAAGACCATAAGATCCAAAACATACCTTGCCTTAGTGCAATGGAAGATCATTCATGGTTATGGAATAGAAGGTTAGGACACTATAACCTTAGGAACTTTTGAAAAATCTCTAGGAATGTTTTAGTTAAGGATCTACCAGAGCTTATATTTGATTCATCAAAAGTATGTAAAACTTGTCAATATGGAAAGCAACATAATTCATGTTTTAAATCAGTCGGTGAAGTCTCAACCACTGATGCATTACAGCTAGTTCATATGGATCTTTTTGGTCCAACACAAACTGGAAGCATTGGAGGCAATTACTATGTATTTGTTTTTCTTGATGACTACACTAGATTTACATGGGTCTATTTTCTAGCAAATAAGCCTGATGATATTTCTTATTTAAAATGTTTTACTGCCCATGTTAAAAATGAGAAAAACCTTCCATTGAAAACTATTCATAGTGATAATGGAGGAGAATTTCAAAATTCTGATTTTGAAACTTTTTCTAGTAGAAAAGGTATTACTCACAACTTTTCAGTACCCAGAACACCTCAACAAAATGGTGTTGTTAAAAGAATAAATATAATTCATCAAGAGATAACAAGAACCATGTTGAGTGAGTGTTCTATAGCTAAACATTTTTTGGCTGAAGCTATAAGTATTGGGTGTTATACTGTAAATCGACTTTTAATTAGACCTTTTAATAATAAAACTTTTTAGGAGTTGTGGAATGGTATAAAACCTAGAATTTCCTACTTTAAGGTTTTTGGATGCAAGGTATTCAATATGAAAACAATTGATAACTTACACACATTTGGACCAAAATCTGATGAAGGAATTTTCTTATGCTACTCCACAACTTCTAAGGCTTATAGATTTTTTAACAAAAACACTTTTATTTCCAAATAGACAATAC
Organism: Viscum album; assembly: GCA_963277665.1. Classification (NCBI taxonomy): domain Eukaryota; kingdom Viridiplantae; phylum Streptophyta; class Magnoliopsida; order Santalales; family Viscaceae; genus Viscum; species Viscum album. The sequence continues at coordinate 318,518,177 of OY728155.1, read as the reverse complement.
ATGTAAAATTTGATGAAACTGATTCTTTTGTTATTAAAAAACCCCAACTTACATCTTCGGATGTCTTTTCAAAAACTAATTATCAACCTTTGATTGAAAATCTTTCTGATAAAGAAACTGTTCAAGAAGATTCTTCTGAAACATTTACCCTAAAAGATTTCATACCCTATGTTGATGAATATGTTTTACAAAACCCAATATAGACATTTCTAAAGAATCATCCCAGTTATAGTATCATTGGTGATGTGAATCAACCTGTAAGGACTATATGTTCCGTACGAAATGAAGTAAAACATCTAGCATTCCTTTACCAATTAGAACCAAAATTCACTAATGAAGCTTTAGGTGATGAATATTGGATTAAATAAATGCAAGATAAACCAAATGAATTCAAAAGGAATAAAGTCTGGACCTTGGTTTAAAGACCTAAGGAAACTTCTATTATTAGAGTAAAATGGGTCTTTATAAATAAATGTGATGAAAATGGAATCAGCGTAGGAAATAAATCTAAATTGGTTTGTAAAAGCTATAATCAACAAGAAGGAATAGACTATGAAGAAACCTATGCTCTAGTAGCTAGACTTTAATCTATTCATATTTTACATGAATTTGCAGCATTCTTCAATTTCATGTTTTTCCAAATGGATGAAAAAATGTGCATTCCTTAATGGTTATGTTCAAGAGGATGTTTTTGTTGAACAACCTCCTATATTTGAAGATACAAAACATCCTGAACATGTTTTTAGAATTACCAAAGCTTTGTATGGCCTTAAACAGGCCCCACGAGCATTGGATGATAGACTTAAAAGATTTTTTCTTCAAAATAACAATGTTAAGGGAAATGAAGATCCAACTCTTTTTATAAAGAAAGATAAGAAAAATGTTTTGATTGTTCAAATTTATGTTGATAAAATTATATTTTGTTCAACTTAGATATATTTAACTGATTACTTTGCGGATCTAATGAAATATGAGTATGAAATGAGTATGATGGGTGAGTTAAAATTTTTCTTTTGGTTTTCAAATTTCTCAAAAACCAAGAGGAATTTACATATCCCAACATAATCATATTAAAGATCTTCTTAAAAAGTATGGATATGACAATACTAAGAGTATAAGAACTCTTATTGGCACCTAAAACACAGTTGATCTTGATGAAGATGGGAAACCAGTAGATCAAACATCTTTTAGATGTATGATAGGAATTCAACTATACTTTACTCCCATTCGACCAAACATAATGTTTTCAGCATGCTTATGTGCAAGATATCAATCCAATCCTAAGGAATCTCATTTAAAGGAAGTGAAAATAATTTTTTGCTAATTAAAGGGAACCATGGATCTAGGACTATTTTATACTTCTGGAAATGATTTTTTTTAAAGAGTTCATCAGATGCTGACTTTGGTGGATGTATAATGGATTGAAATAGTACATTCGGAACATGTCATTTCGTAGGAGATTCATTAGTTTCTTGGTCCTGTAATAACCAATATTTTGTATCACTCCCCACTACTGAAGATGAATATATAGTAGCTGGAAGTTGTTGTGATCAAGTGTTGTGGATGCAACACACACTCACAGATTGTGTCTTGAGTTTTACTAAGACTCAAATTTTGTGTGATAACACATGTTCCATTTCCCTTAGAAAAAAAACCTGCACATCACTCCCGTGCAAAGCACATAGACATTAGGCATCACTTTCTTAGGGATCACACACTTAAAAGAGATATCATTTTTTAGTTTATCGAAACGCAAGATCAACTTCTTGACATTTTCAAAAAATCCTTACCCTCTTATAGACTTTAATACATTAAACAGAAGTTAGGGATGATAACCATGAGGTAATCTTCCTTTATTAAATTCTTGTTGAACAATTTTCTTTATAGTAACAAACTCCTTTTCATAGGGGGAGTATATCTGTTATGATGTTTTTCAAATTTTTTCGTAATGATGTTATATTTCTTTGTCTTTCATAATGGTTTTTTTTCATGGTTGTTGTAATATGGTCTTTCAAAAATTTTGTAATGATAATTTTTCAGAATCAAAATTTTCGTAATGAAGTTTTCATACTAGAAATTTTCATAATGATGTTTTCGTATTGGAAATTTTTGTAATGAAGTTTATGAACTGGAAAATTTTCATAATGATAATTTCCGTAATGGGAATTTTCATACTCAAACATGTTGTACTAGAGTTTTCGTACTCAAATATTTTGCAAGAAAACATTTTTGTAATGAGTTTTTCTTAGTCAAATTTTCATCAAGAAGAATATCACCTATTACGAATAATATTCCTAGCCAATCTGAAAGGTATTATTTCCTTACTTAATTTTCCATAGTCACTTTTTCTTTCTGTTAGTTTCCTATGTTTTTAAAAAAAAATTGGATTCGTTTCTTCTTAAATCTGAATGTTTTTATTAAAACATCAAAAGATCAGATTCAATATTTCCTTGCAGTTATGTTTTCAACTGTCAGATCTGATCAAAGAGTTTTTCAACAGTTAGATCATTTTAGAAGTTGAATGTTCACCTCGATCGCCTATATAATGGGGACCCCCATATTTGTCCAACATCGATTTCAAAGACCTCTCGTGTCGAAGCTCTGTCTCAGTTCTTCAAGCCCATTCTGAATCTTTCAGTGCTCCTCCATTCCGAATGTATGTAGAGGAAACTTCCCAAGATATGTCTTCTATGAAGCCAATCTCAAAATGTTTAGTATACATGGAAAGTTTTGTCCATACAAACGTTTTCAGTGAGTATGATTCTCTAATTTCAAATAATATCAAACTCAATGGAAGGGATGATTTTTGCGTATCGAAACCAGGGGTTCAGGATGTTGTTTATATAGATTTTCTTGTAGAATTTGATGAATCAGTTTCCTTCATTGAAGAAGATGGCAGAGCAAAATTCTATTTTAAGAGCTATGGTAAGACTTAAAATATTTCTTACACCAAGGCTGCAATCTTAGTGGAGCTCTCATACGATGGTGAAGCTAGAATTTGATCACATAATTTAGCAGATGTGCAAGGATGTTTCAGCAATGTGAAGGCAATGGAATGTCCTGGACTTAAAGATGATGAAACAACAAAGATTTCTCATCCTTCCACCAACAATCGGATACTGCAGTTGTGGGTTCAAGGGTTTTTCGTTCTGAGAAAAGGTGATAAGGATAACCTAAAGAAAAGTGATATTTAAATCTTGGATTTCTTGGTAAATATAATAAAGATCAATCTGATGAGGCACATTCTTATTACAGTTCAGAACATCAACAATGGGTCCTTAAAAGCATAAATTATTATGTATCCTGCTCTTATCTTCATGCTTATTATTTGGTGTCTTGATTCTTTCAAGGTTGCTTGAACCTCCTAGCCGAGAATTTGTAAGATGATTCTGATAAGTGAGGAGACCTTAAAGAGGATGAAATCTGGTTTTTCAAAAGAGGCAGGTGAGTTTTACGATTTGCTGGAGGAGGAGGTATAAGACGTTCTGGAAAATGTGGAGAAAGCTGAGCTAGTGAATATGGTTGGTAAGAAGAGGAAATTGAAACATGTTGTAGCTGAAGGCAAGACATCTAAAGCTATAGAAACCCAATCCACACCTCCCAATCCAAATAAACAGAACGTATATCTAGATTTTGTGGCTGCTAAATGGAGGGAAGATATGGAGAAAAGAAAAGAAGGGGAACCTCAGTTCGGACTGGACCCTGCTGAAGCTAAATCCTTAAGGGAGAAGACCGCTGAATACGCAGAGAAGGTAGAAAAAAAGAAGAATATGAAGAAAAAGATGTTTAAAGCTAAAGTTGTACAATATCTTTTGGGAGACACATAAGTAGCTTCAGAGTATATTCTCATACCGGAAACTTTTGTTGTTCAACCATTACCGGAGACCCCTGGAATGAACTACTTCACTCCAAGAAAATATTAAGAGAAATAAGTTGTTGAAGATGTATAAGAATAAGTTTTTGAACATTTTCAAGAAAAAGAGAAAGTAGAAGAAGAAGAAGAAGAAGAAGAAGAAGAAGACACTGTTGATCTAGATGACTTGATTAAACAAGTTGAGGATTTTCAAGAGAAGGAAAACCTATCAGAAGAACAACCACTCCGAACTTATGAGGCTGAGTCCTCAAAGCTCGTTACTCTCGGAAAGGGAGATAAGAAAGATGGTAAGAGAGATGATGAAAAAGAAAGAAGAGAAATAAAATGAATTATCTAAGGAATAATGGTATGAGAATCACTTTCTTGAAGAAGTAGCAGAGAAGGAGAAACCTGATGAAGACAAAATATTTCAACTATCTGAAAGTGAGGAAGGATCTCTTGATGAGGAACCCATTCTGAGAGTTAATAAGGGTAAGCAAGTTCTTATAGACACCCCAAGAAAAGATATAATATGGAAGAAGGATGTTGTTGGATATTCAAGAAGAAAGTTGGTGGAAATTGAAGAAGAACAATCCCCAAGAAAGGTGTCTGATTTGGAATCATCAGCACTGGGACATGATTTTTTTGTTGAATCTATAAAGAAGTTGGTGGATACAATTCCAACATTTCCCACCATAGACTCCAGATGGCAGATGATTCAACACAATCTAAATCAAAAATCATAATTCATATACATGGTGATGGATAAGTGTGTGAAGATTGAGGCTGAGCATATAAATTTTCTTATCAATTATCATGTTCATAGAAAATAATGCAGCAAAATGTCTTTATGGTCAAAGAAAATCGATGAGGATTTTTCAGAGCTTGATCAATTTCAGAATGATGTTCAAGAATATTTTGACACCGAGGATGCCAAAATGAAGAATCTTCAGGATAAGCTAACCCTTGAGAAGAATACTCAGAATCAACAGGTAAGGGATCTGAATGGGAAGCTTAACTCGGTTGCTCAAAACTGGAAAGGGGAAAGAGATCTCCAGATTGAGATTGAAGATAAGCTTGTAAAGAAGGATGAAATTCTTAAGGCACAGTCTGAGGATCTAAAGGCTCAAGATGAAAGGATTAAATACTTAGAAAAAGAAGTTGAGGTGGACCAGAAAGACTTGAAGAAGCTGAAAACCCTGTTGAAGAAGTTAATCCCCAAGGAAAAGGAAGACAAATAGACCAATCTAATTTTTTGTTGTAATGTATTTCCTTGTAAAAAATATTTCAATTCTAATGAAATATCTGATTTTTTGTATCTTATGTTATTATGTACTAAGGTTTCAAGTACTTTATTTCTTTTCCATTCCCTTTTATTATTTTTGAAAATCACAAAGGGGGAGGAGGAAAAATCTAAAAGCGGGAAGAAAAATTTCTATGTTAAGAAATATCTTTATGAAAGTGGGAGTTTCTCATTATAATGTTTTTCATTACCATGAAAATGAAAACTCCATTCTTGAAATCCAGAATAAAATCCTTAGAGTTCCTAAGCCTATGGGGGAGTTAGTTTTATTCACTATCATATATGAATAAAGGGAGATAAGTTTTAATTTCAAAGTCTAAAGATATATTTCTATGTCCTTATATTTATTTTTCAAAAGGTTGTTTGTGATTTCCAAAAATGGGGAGATTGTTGAGTCAATAATGTTTTCCTTATGAATTTTCCATTCTTTCTTGTTTTGAAAATCAAAAACACCTTATACTTAAGGAAATCTATATTTTACTTCTATAAGGAAAATTTCCTTCACAAAGGAAGTTACCCATACCATATTTTCATTTCTCATATCAATATTTTTCTTAAGTATAAAAATAAGATTCATACCTAATACCTCGGAATCATATAATACTTAGATATAAAGAATTTTGTTTTAGGATCCGAATTCTAGATATGAACTCTAATTACGTTCCATTCTGAATTCTGGATACAAACTCTCATAAAGTTCCACTCCAAATTCTGGAAATGAACTCTCATAAAGTTCCACTCTGAATTCTGGATACAAAATATCATAAAGTTCCACTCTAAATTCTGGATATGAACTCTCATAAATTTCCACTCCGAATTCTAGATACGAACTCTCTCAAAGTTCAACTCCGAATTATGGATACGAACTTTAATGAGTTTGACTCCGAACTCCAACTAGTTCAACTATGAACTTCTATGAGTTCGACTCCGAACATTTATGAGTTCGACTCCAAACTCTGTAAGTTCAGATTCTGAATTCTAGTGAAACTAGACTCCAAATTTCCTTAGAAATTTAGACTCTAGATTTCTACAGATTTCAAGTAAGGAATTCCTAAAAAATAGAATCCCAATATATCTTTATTATAAACACTGAATTCCATTTTGGATAGACTCCAAATGTTTATTTGATTACATTCTGAACTTTAGTTTTACTTATTCTAACACTCGTTTCATTACATACCTATTTCATGCTTTTATTTATTGAATAACCGTTGGTTGAGTGAAACATGTACAGGTCCCTCCAAAATTCATGGAGAAATATGACTATTGGAGGAGGGAGCCGACCATTGGAGCTTCACCTATAAATAATAGATCATTTGAAAAGAAGTTAAAACTTTTTAAAATTTTGGAACTTTTGGAACTTTTTGAATTTTGATGATCAGAACTTCTTGAAGTGATTTATAGAGAGAGAGGCTCTTATCAACTCTCAAGCTGCATGAAGAAATTTTGAAAGGCTTGTTCAAACTTTTCCTTGTCCATATTTTCTTCGTGCAACTCTGATTGTTGCTGTGTACAATCGAGGGCTTCTGGGGATGGGAAGATAGAGGTTACAACACCTTGAAGTTGAGGGCTTCCATGCTGAGGATGATAGAGGTGTCTACAACTGGATAGTTGAGGGCTCGCGGGGATAGCAAGACAGACTCCAATCTTTGTATCGAGGGCTTACCCTGTTGTGGGTAAGACAGACTTTCTTGAATGAATAAATCAATTGACCTTTATCCAAAGTTGTTGGATACCCTTCTCTTTGGGTTAAAAGAGTTATTGTTTTTTACTTGTAGTTTTACTACTTGTTTTTACAATACATTTTGTATTGTTAACGAATGTATAACATTCTTATACTTCCTTACTTGTAATCTGATTTAGTTAGATTCTATATGCTTTAAGGTAGAATCGTAATCTTTGTAACTTTTGTTATGTTTCATTTTCGGAATCACATTTCTAGAATATAGAAAGTATTCAGAACATATAGAGGACTTGAGAATTATATTGTTTAACCGTCTTAAACATAACCATCCTAAAAATTTCCATAGGGAATTTTTAAAAGGTATAATTCACCCCACCTCTTGTATCTGATAATCTCATTCTTATTTTGATCCAAAGTTTGGTATATCAGAGTATAACATACTCATAGTCATACCATCCTAACTTTAGAATGACTCAACACCCATTTCACATTATGTATCATGATACAATTCATTACCCAATGCGTTGGAGCGCTATCAGGGCGCACCCGTCTTAATCATTTCGTTTAATGAATAATTGTTCCACATAGATCCTACAACATTGATTCATTCAACATCATAAATTATTCGCCTAATAAGAGATCTGGAATAAATTAATTTAAGTCCATATTAAATAAGTACATGTACATAAAGGTGAATAAAATTGATAGTGAAATGGATATGGTATTCACATACATGATGATTTTAGAATGGGAAATTTTGGTGTAACTTCGGCAGCATAACTACGTCAAATAGAAATCATAAAAGTGGTTGATGAGAAATAAAGTGGTATCTCATTATTAATAAATTAAATGGGAAGTAATGGGTACATGTAACATAATATCCTAGAATATGCAATGGAATTTATATTTTAAATATAAAAGAATTGCATGAATGTAAATGAGGAGAGAAAAATCTATTACGAAATTATGGCATGGTAACAGGTGTACACGAGAGGCATTAATGAGATATAAAAGGGTATATAATCATTAAAACAAAAACTAGGTCAGAATAGGGTGGCGAAAATCATTACCCATCATTTTTAATTGAAAATTAAACGCCAAAACAATATAGGGAAACATGTACATAAATATGGAAGGAAGAAAGTGAGGATCCCTTACATGTAAGTGTGATACCAAAGGCTTGGGAGAGGCTTCTTGGGAGCTTGGGGGATCTTGTGGAGGACTCTAATGAGCTTGGGGAAGAGGTTGGTCGAGTATAAAATGTTTTAGTGAAGAGGAATGGGAGGTTGGGTGTGTTTATATTTGAAATGATAGGGAATTATTTATCATTTAGTTTTTGCACACTAAGCATTAAACTAATCAAAACCATTAACCATCCCATGGTTATTAGTCATGGTGTCTACCAAAGGAAAGTTCCATGAAATATTTTATATGGCTAGGGGACGAACATATTAAAATAATAGGCTTGCTTATGTGGAGGTGATTCACACTCTCAAGGATATCATTTTTAATTGTAAACATATTTTATATGTCTTGGAGGGTCCACTAAGACATTATAAAATTAACCAAAAAAATAAAAAATCACAATTTTTAAAATTTAAAACATATATTGGATGATATACCATTTATAGTATTTTATTACATCACTATTGGGACATTATGATGTCATAAAACACATTATATATTTATTCGTTATTTATATTTTACAGATAAATTAGATTGTCTAAGAAACATATGGAAAATTATCCATTCGATAACTTTGACGTCCTGAATCCAAAAAAATATTTAATTTTTCCAAATAAATTTATAAATATTTTTATTTTAACTTTTAAAATAAAAAATTCATTTACGAAAATTTGATGGGATTTGAAGAAAAATAGATTTTATCCTTAAGGAAAATTACATTTCAGTTCATAAAAATTATATAAACATTTATTATTCGTAAAATTAAATTAATAGTAATATTTTATTAAAATATTAATTAATTTATAAATTTATTAATTCATAAAAAAATTATTTAATTACGAATAAAATTTCTATTTTTTAATATAAAAAAATTATTCTTATCAAGATGAATAAATAATCCTTTATAGAGTAAAAATAATAACTATAATCATCATTAATAACTAAAAGGAGTGTTCTTATAACACTAAAATAATTATATTATTAATAATTTTTTTAATATAATAATTTATATATTTCTGAAAAGTACAATTTTTCCAAAAAAGAAAATTTATCTATTTAATTGTATTTTTAAGAAAAATTATACTCATAAAAGAATCGAAAAAATATTGATTTTATTTATAAAAGGGATTACAAAAAATGTATCTAATAACTTGTTACATATCCCCTTATAATACATGTGTAATATCTAAAGGTATGGTGTGTGATTGTGTAAAACTCTTCAAGAGGCTCAGATAACATTGCTCAGGCGATAATTTCTATTAACTTATATTTATCATGTAGGTGATTCCGTCCAAGATTAATGTGTTAAATTTATGCTTGGTCTTGGTTGTAATGACCAAATGTTTTATAAATGGAAATTAATCTCTTATAAATATTTCATATAATTACATGAAATCAATACATAATGAACTACTAAGTTCTATATGACCTTTAAACATATTTTTTTCACTTCTGTGTTTGGAATTTGGAAAATCTGACATACACGGTTGCGTTCAAGGTGATTTTGGGAGTCTAATAGAACAAACCTATATTTTGGTGAATAATAACCTACCTCTATGAATAGTAACCTACCGTTACGAATAGTTATATACCATAATGAATAGTAATCATACCTATGATAATATAAAAAATATTAAAGTGAAAATATGATGTACTAATATTTTAGAATACGTAAATGAATGTTTTAAAACTGGTTTTTTAAAAATAAATTATTATTTTAATTAAAAATTGAATTAATCCAATTTAAAAAATTATTTTGGAAAAATGGACTTCATTTTTTGATTCTATATATCGAAAAAAATTTAGGGTGAATTTTTGATATTTTTCTAAAATACTTGAATTTTTGTGAATAGTAATATATATTAATTTTCAATATAAATACATTATAATTTAATCCCACTATTCATAACATCACATGTAATGTAAGTACCCAAATCTCAAACTCACATGTCCTATTTACTATTCTTGGTTCTGGAAGACACAATATTTCTTATCTTGTAAAGAAATAATAAATCAAAAAATATTATATTAAGAAATCCCCTCTCCCCTCCACTATAAATACCACCCTCCACACCCTCATTTTCTCACACCTCTCAAGCTTCAAGATTTGTCTATACTCTGCCCAAACATCATTGCTAGCCCCTCCCCCACATCCAAGAGCTTCTAGTCTCATGAAAAGACAAAGCCTAGCTTCCTTAAGAATGATCTCAAGAGGAGGATTCAAGAGGAAATAAAAGAGAAGAATTTGGATACAAGGTAAGGGGAAAATCTCAAACCCTACATTCTTTCTTCGGGTTCTCCCTCTTTCACTACATTTTCGGTATGGTCAATCCAAAAAAATAATTTTTTTCAAAATTTTCTTACCTTTTTTGGGATATACATGTTTTCTACTAGATTTTTATGTCAAACAAATGTTTTCCTAATGAACTATTCTTTCAAAAACACACCTTTAACTTCTCACTCAATGATGATGGTTATGGTGTCAAGTATGTTATTTCCACTTTATTTGAGGAAGCCAATGTTTATTAATGTGTTCTTATGAGATGAAACCCATTCCTTTCCATTGGTTATTTATTTTCATTTTCGATATATGTTCATTGTGGATGGAATGATAATGATAATGTTATGATGTGACGGGTGCACTCGGAATTATATAGCACAATATGAATGTTTCAATGTGATGGGTGCACCCAGAATTATACAGTGGTCCAATGCATTGGGTAATGTGATAAATCTTCGGAGATTAAGTGAAATTATATTTGAACAATATGATATCTATGTTCACAAGTATGTGTGGTATCTATCCACTAAGGCATGATGTTTCATTTTTTAGGCATTGCTACATTTCAAGTCTTTTATTAATGATCCCTCTCATGTTCATGATATTTTTACAATTTTATGATTATACTCACCCCATGCTATATTGTTCTTATCTATCATTTTACTGGGCTTTTATCTCACCCATGTTTATGTAGTTCCTCAGGTGATTACATGTACTTAGGAGTGGTCTTGTGTCAATAAGATGGTATAGAAAAAGAATTCAATAAATATTTATGCTTGGTGTTGTAATTGTTTTGTACAGTCTTAGTTTTCCCTATAAACTAAACCTTTGGATCCTCTTTTTGTAATCCTATTTTGTTTTTTATCTTTAAAATGAGGTTGTATTAATGTAAGAAAATGTTGGGTCTCTATAGTTGGTATCAGAGGTTAGGTTTAGTTAATTTTGGAATTATGATTAGTGAACCCTAGAAAAATCCTCTTGCATGAGACTAAATACAAATATGCACACAGGAATATTTACATTGGGATCCCATATAATATTATTTTAATATAAATTGTATTAATGAATAAATTATTCATGGCTTGTTTACTTTTGTTTTATTCTATCATTTTCTATTTTAGAAAATGGTGGGAACTAGGAGAAACCGGGCCGACAACTCGTGTGATGGTCAATGAAATGATAGACTGATCGACATCCCCAATGAATTGTGAGGTGGAGATCAGAACTTCATGGTGATTCTTACCCAACTATCTCAGGTTATGAATAATGACTAGAATAATGGGGAACGTCCTCCTTCACCAAATAGGGGGAAAATAGCTCTCAAATGTTTTATGTGAAAACGACCAGATGATTAATGGATCTTCTTATCAACTAGTTTCTAAACTGTGGGTCAAATCCATAGAGAATATCTTTTCTATGCTCCAATGTTCTGAGACAGAGAAGGTGAATATAGTTGTTTATCGTCTAGATGGAGAGGTCGATCAATGGTTGGATTTGAGAAAGAACACCATGCTAATGGAAGAAATTGAAGAGATAGTATGGGAAGACTTTAATATCATGATTCTTAATAAGTATTTCCCAATAACTATTAACACAAATATGGAGAGTGATTTCATAGAGCTCAATAAAAAAGGAGAATCTGTCACAACCTGAAAATATAATTTCAAAAGGCTTGCAATAATTCATTCGGTTTTTGTTATCAACAATGATATCAAAATTGATAGATTCGTTAGTGGATTAAAACCACACCTTCGAAAGGCTCTTGGAATTAGAGACTTGGGAGTTTGGAATAAGTTGTTTTATTTGATCTCAAAGTGGATATGGAGTTAGCATAATGGTCCCATGTCTATGGTGATAAGAAACGAAATATGGAGTTTCAAGCTAGAGGATCTATTGACAAAGGTGGAAAGAAAACTCAATGACCCACATGCCAGAAATGTGGGAAGTTTAACTATGGGAACTAAATTAATGGGATGGGGAAGTGCTTCATGTGTGGGAAATAAGTAAACCCTACTCAAGAGTGTCGAAAATACATGATAATAAAGGAAAATATAGCTAAAGAAAGGATCATACCACCCATGGATCAATACTACAACTATTGGGAGCAAGGTAAAAATTCAAGACAGTTCACTAAAACTCGAGTTCTTGAGGGTAATCATCATTAAAAACCACCAAAGACCAAGTAACAAGGTATGTCTTTTTCCATCACTACTATGGAAGTGGAGCAAGATAATGAAGTTGTACAAGTTACACATCTTATTCACTCAATAATGGAAAAATTATTATTTGATTCTGGATCTATGTATTCCTTTATATCTATCAAGTTTTCTAGAACTATAGAATCGAAGAAAAGAATCCTTGAAGTATATATATCTGTAAAAACACCGAGTAGTGAAATCATCACCACCCAAGTGTTTGAGTCTTCTCCAGTTGTCGTATGTGGGAAGATACATCCAGAAAATATCATAATACTTCCCTAGGTGGTATTTGATGCTATAATGGGAATGCATTGACACTCATTATATATAGAATGTATCAACTATTGGGAAAATAAAATATATTTTCATATTCTAAATCATCCCATGCTCCTACAAAAATGCAAGGAGGATCATGAATCTCCTTTGAAAAATACTTCAATGGTGTGGGTGTTGATTCCCTATGAAGTAGTATACCTCACCCAAATGGTTCAGCCAATGGATAGTACCAACCTTGTAGGAACACCAATCATGAGTGAATACGGTGATGTATCTCTGGAAGAGTTACCCGGAATTCCCCCAGATTGTGAGGTAGAGTTCTCAATAGAACTCATACCCAGAGCTACACCTATCTCAAAGTGTCTATATAGGATGGCTCCTATTGAACGAGAAGAGTTAAAGAAGAAGAAACAAGAGCATCTAAAAAAGGGTTTGTATGCCCTAGTGCATCACCTTGGGGTTCCCCAGTGCTCTTTGTAAAGACCAAGGATAGAACAATGTGGTTGTGTATCGATTATCGGGAACACAACAAGATCACACTAATGAACTAGTATCATCTTGCAAAGATTGAAAACTTGTTTGATCAGTTAAGAGGTTCTCAATACTTCTCAAAGGTGGATCATAGTTCTGGATAACATCAGATAATGGTGAAGAAGGAAGATATTCAGATTACCGCCTTCCGTGCTAGGTATGGGAACTATTAGTTTTTGGTTACACCCTTAAGAATTATTAATTCCCTTGAAATCTTCATGGATTTGATTAATAGAGTATTTATACATTATATTGGAAAATTTTTGGTTTTGTTTATTGATGATATTCTCCTCTACTCTAAGGGAAAGGAGGAAGATGAAGTATATATAAAACTTGTGTTGGTGACATTGAGAAAGGAGAAGTTGTATGTCATGTTCATCAAGTGTGACTTTTGGATGAAGAAAGTCACATTATTGGGACATGTGATAAAAAGTGAGGGAATTTCTATAGACCCTTCAAAAAAAAGTTATTGAGGAATGGAACAGGCCATCTAGTGTTGAATAAATCTGTACCTTTCTTTGATTAGCTGGGAACTACCGATGTTTTGTTAGAAATTTCTCATGACTTTCAATCCTGCTAACTAAGTTAACAATGAAATGGGTAATGTATGTCTGGATGGAAGACTGTGAGTTAAGATTCAAGGAGATAAGGAGAAGGCGAATCACTGCACATTTACTCACAATACCAAAAAGTGGAGAATGTTTTGTGATATATAATGATGCTTCAAAAAAATGATTTCGTTGTGTACTCATGAAAAATGATAACATGATAGCCTATTCTTCACGATAGTTGACGATCCATGAGAAAAACAACCCGACACATGATCTAGATCTAGAAACTATGGGTTTTCCCTGAAATTCTGGAGGCACAACCTTTATGGTGAGAAGTGTGACACATACACTATCCACAAGAGCCTACTGTATATATCAACACAAAAGGAGATAAATATGCATCTAAGGAGATGGTTAGAGATAATCAAGGATTATGATTTCTCTATTCACTACAATCCTATAAGGGAAAACAAGGTAGTTGATGCTCTAAGCAGAAATGAACCTACTACTCTATTCATGTTACAGATTTAGAAAGATCCTATATTCTTGGATATGATAAGGATGGATTTAGAAATCATCAGGGCAGGGGATGCATCCTACCTTTACCAAATTATTGTGTCACCATCCATTCAAGAAATAATTAAGTAATCACAAAGGGATGATTTGGAGTTACAAAAGAGGGTGAATGTAGAAATGGAAGGGAAGCTACAAGAGTTTCATATCGACGATGAATGTGTGATTCGGTTAGGAATGCAGCTTTGTGTGCCTTCATCACCTTGGATAAAAAAGGATCTATTTACAATTCACATAGCTCAACATTCGCTATCCATCCTCAGAGTACAAAGATGTATTGTGATCTCCAAGAACAATTTTGGTGAGATAACATGAATAAAGAGATTGTGGAATATATCTCAAGGTGCTTGGTATGTGAGAAAGTTAATGTAGAGTGCCAAAATTCAAAATGGATGATGCATCCAATGACTATACCAATGTGGACATGGGAGAATGTTTCTATGTACTTTGTCATGGGTCTTCTGAAGACGTCGAATGGAAATAATACGTTATGGTTTTTGGTTTACTGACTCTCCATGATTGTCCATTTCATCACTATTCGGCAAGACCTCTCACTTGAATAACTTTCAATGATATATATGTAGGAAGTGGTGAGACTTAATAGAGTTCCACTCTCTATTGTCTCTGATCGTGATCCATGGTTCACATCTAAATCTTGAGGGAGTCTTTAACATGCTTTGAGTACTAAATTAAATTTCATCACCGCATATCACCCCCAAACTGATGGCCAATTTCAATGTACCCTTCAAATGCTTGAAGATATGCTAAGAGGATACTCTCTATAATTTAAAGGTGGATGGGATCAACATCTCCCATTGGTTGAGTTCTTATAAAAAAATATCTTCCACTTGAGTATTCAGATGCCTCTTTATGAAGCTTTTTATGGACATGAATGTAGAACTCCAACATATTGGGGTGAAGTTGGAGAAAGGAAGCTACATGGAACCAATATTGTGCAAGTGATGATGAATAAGGATCAATTAATCTAGATATACATCAATTTTGCTCAGAGTCGACAAAAGAAATATGAAGAAATCCATCAAAGGGACATGGAGTTTGAAATTTAAGATAAAGTCTTCATTCGATTATTACCATGGAAGAGAGTTGTGCGGTTTGGAATGAAAGGGAAGATAATCCCAAGGTACATTGGCCCCTTTGATATCCTTGATCACCTAGGAGTCATGGCCTATCAGATTGAACATCCACCAAATATTTATAAAGTTCATGATGTGTTTCACATATCACTACAGAGGAAGTACATACCTAATCCACCACATGTACTTAACTTAGAAGCGGTCCACCTGGAAGATGATCTCTACTATAAAGACCAGCTAGTGGAGATTCTAGATGGGAGAGATAAGGTTCTACGCAACAAGACATCCAACCTTGTGAAAGTGTTTTGGAGGAACCATAAGTTTGAAGAAGCAACTTTGGAATCGAAGGAGGCGATGAGGGAGAAGTACCCTCACATGTTTGTGTAAAACTGAATTTTGAGGGAGAAATTTCATAAGGGGGGAAGAATATAATGACCCAATGTTTTATAAATGGAAATTAATTTCTTATAAATATTTCATATAATGACATGAAATCACAACATAATGAACTACTAAGAGATATGTTACCTTTAGACATAATTTTGTCACTTCAGTGTTTGGAATTTTTAAAATCTAACATACATAGTTTCGTTCATGGAGATTTTTGGAGTCTAATAGAACAAACTTAATTTTTTGTGAATATTAACCTATCCTTATGAATAGTGACCTACCCTTATGAATAGTTATATACCCCAATGAATAGTAACCTTACATATTATAGTATGAAAATAATATTAAAGTGAATGTATGATGTACCAATATTTTATAATAAGTAAATGAATGTTTTAAAACTTGTTTTTTAATAATAAAAAATGATTTTAATTAAAAATTAAATTAATCATATTTTAAAAATTATTTATGAAGAAAAGAAATCATTTTTGGATTCTACACGTCAACAAATGGTTACAGTGATTTTTTGTGATTTTTCTAAAATAATTAAATTTTTGGTGAATAGTAAAATACATTAATTTACCATATAAATACATTATAATTTAAACCCCCTATTCCAGACATCACAAGTGATGTATGAACCCAAATCTCAAACTCACATTCCCAATTTACTAATATTGTTCATGGAGGACTCTCTATTCCTTTTTTTGTGAGAAAATAATAAATTAATGAATATTATATTGAGAAATCCCGTCTCACCTCCACTATAAAAATCACCCTTCACAACCTCATTTCCATACACCTCACAAGCTTAAAGACATCTCTAAAATCATCCCAAACATCTTTCCTAGACCCTCCACCATGTCCATGAGATTCTGGTCTCATCAAAAGACTAATCCCAGCTTCCTTAAGAAGGATCTCAACAGGAGGATTGAAGAGGAAATTAAAGCAAAGAAACCGTTCGAATACGAGGTAAGTGGAAAATCTCAAACCTAACATTCTTTCATCAGGTTCTCCCTTTTTCACTCCATTTTTTGTATCTTCACCCATTAAAAAACATTTTTTTCATCATTATCTTACCTTTTTTGGGACATACATGTTTTCTACTGAAGTTTATGTGTAACAAATTTTTTCTAAAATAACCCTTCTTTAAAAAACACATTTTACTTCCCAGTCGAGGTTGATAGTTATCATATCAAGTATATTATTCCCACTTTATTTTAGTAACCCAATGATTATGAACTTGTACTTTTGATTTGAAACCCATTACTTTCCATGTGTTATTTATGTTCATTTTTTATATATGTTCATTGTGGAATGCAAGATAATGATAATGTTATGATGTGACGGGTGCACCTATAATTATATAGCTCAATATGAATGATTAAATTTGATGAGTCTGCCCAGAATTATACAATGCTCCAATTAATTGGCTAAAGTGATTAATCTCATGAGTTAATGTGAAATGATGTGTGAAAAGATGATATCTTCATTCACAAGTATGTGTAGTTTTTCACCACTAAGACATGATGTTTTACTTTTTATTCATTGACACATTTCAAGTCATTTATTAACGATCCCTCTCATATTTATGATATTTTTCCAATGTTTTGATTATGCTCACCCCATTCTATATTGCTCTTATATATCCTCTTAATATGATTTGAGCTCAATAATTTTTATGTATATCCTCTGGTGACTATATGTACATAGGAGAGGTCAATGGAATATATGATGCTAGAGAATATTGAATTAAATTAATGTTTATGCTTGGTGTTTTAATTGTTATGTATGGTCCTAGTTTTCCAATGACACTAAACCTCTGGATCTCTATTTGTAATACTATTATTTTGTTTATATTTAAAATGATGTTATTGTAAAATATGGAATGGTTGGGTAACTATATTGGTCTAGAGCGAATCACAGTGACACTACCTCCTTTCCAAGCACTTACAAATGAGCTTCGTTCAGACTGAGTTTACTAGATGTGGCCATCGACTCTTCTTTCTGAATTAATTTTTCCATTATCATTTCTATTTATAAATTATAATTATAATGTTAAAATTAATATTGTTTACAATGGTCATATTGATCATTGATCGTAATTGACCAGTGGTCATATAAAGGTCCAAAACTGATAGTTACATTTCGATTTATACGCATATAGTTTTTAATAATGGGACATAGTGAAACATACATTTTCATGAAACAAAATATTTTCCGAAAGATCAGGCCATTACATTCTTCCACCCTTAACGAATATTACCCTCCTCCAGTGGCCCGAAGGCCTTCATTTTTTATTGATTTTTGACAATCCACCTTTCAAGGGGTGAGGTGGAACCCTTAAAAGGATCGTAGGAATAAGTATTACATAGACCATAGGCCTTAGAGTAATTCACTACTCGTAGGCTTCAAACATTACATACAACCCAGACTAACTACTTGGAACTTCTCCTCCCCAACATCTTCATCGTGAAATCAGCTCTCCACCTTCGCATGGTTGTTCAGCTAGGCATTCTCGTGCATGCACTGGCTTGTCCTGATAGCAGGTGTTATACCCTCTCATTCTATCAATCTTTTTAGCTTCTACTGTGGTGAAATCTCTTTTCTCATCCTCCTTGTAGAGCTTGTTCTTTGTAGGTTGTATGGATTTTATCTGCACTTAAAGGTGGACTGAAGGCCTTGAGGTGGCCCTAAGGCCTTACTGACCCGAAGGCATGGGGGGACTGAAGTCCTTAAAGGACTCATGGGACAAATTGTTGGCCCGAAGGCCCAAACGAGGATATATTCCTGGCTGTAATAGTGCCAAATTGTGACCGGTATAGTTCCTACTGAAGTACCTGCAACCGTCTTGCATATTTTCCACTATTTTAACTGTTATAGTACTGCTATAGTATTGCTACAGCACCCCAGAAATTCTTCCTCCGCCTGGATTTGATCCCAGGTTGCTTTGATGCACATACGGAGTCCTTAGAAACTGGGATAAGGCTCATGTGAAAAAAAATTTCCCTCAAAATTATGTTTTACATACTATGTCAAAAACATGTGAGTTTACTTGTCCTTCATCTCATCAATGAGGTCTTCAGTCATTATTATTAGCATTTCCTTTAAGAAGAAAGGGTACATGATTCACAATGATAACTCAAGATATTTTCAAAATTGTCTATTTCAGTTACTCAAAAACACCTCAAGTGTCTTGGATTATATCAATAGAACCACTTATAAGTCATTAAAAAGGTATCTATTATATATAATTTTAAAACATCTTCTTGAAAATGTTTTTAAATATATATAAATATTAATGAATCTTATTCAAAATTTTAAGCACAGTGTTTTGGAATATCAATTTTGGTGTCTACCCAAAGGTAGAAATTTATAATTTGATACATATAAGGTGTTTGTAGGTCAATCTCTTGTGTAGAATCTATAAAATCATCTAGTGATTCATCATTTCGAAATAAAAAGTAGAATTTGAAAAGACCATGATGGTTCTTTCCACGCTTATCAATGTATGAAAGTTGAGATCCAAAGATTCGCTAATAGATGGTCCATGGTCATTGAATGAATCGTGCAATTATAGAGGTATTGGAAGCCTCATAATGTATTTTTTTCATGTAACTTTTATATTTGAAAACGTTTCAAAGTCATCTGAGCATGACTTCGTGATAACCTCTCAACACAATTTTTCAGGAAGAGAGAGAAGTGTTTCTTGTGATCTTCATCCTTCCATGTTTTAACTAATAAAAAGAAAACACAATTAGGGAGTATGAATACATTGGTAAAAATAATGAAAAAAATAAAACATTTTACATAAAATAATTATCTTTTATAGTTTATCTTAACTTATGATACCCAAAATTTCAATCTATGTTATCCATGATTTATTTCATAACTCATATTCTTATGTGATTTTTATTGTTCCATTAAAAATTGTTCATACTAAGATTATGATTTCACAGAAGCATGTCCATCAAGAGGGTTGAACCAAGAGTACAACAAGACCCATTTTTGTGCACCAGTTCCCGTTCAAGTCTAGGTCAATGTATTTTTTATTGTTTTACACCCAGATACATATATTCCAGATCCACCTCTTCTGGTTTGTATCCAGATAGGGATGTATTATCTTTATTAAAAACATGATCTATACTAACTAATTTTTATGGATGTTTTCATTATACTTATTCTTATTCCTAAGGATTTCACAAGGGTTTTCTCATACTAATACCAAAAAATTACTAAACCTAACCACTCATACCAACTATAACAACCCTTATCTTTATTTTATATTTAAACAAGATTTATTACATAAACAGGCACTTTAGACAACTCTCAGGATCGGGAGGTCTAGTGTATCGTGAAATTTGGAACATTACATGACAACCTAAGGCATAAAATAGAACATATTTATTGAAAACATCATTTACATGACCACAATATTCATTCATACTTAGCATTGCATGGCATAACCTGAAGACATACATTAGTAAATGGGTGAGTTTTAAAGCCCGGTAAGGGAGTAAACAAGGAATAACATAAATAATACAGTACATGTTAGGAAATAGGCATATCAATGAATAATAAAAGAAACATGAACATAAATCCATGATATTGCAGGATTAGTATAACCTGAAAATTTGAAACAACATTTAACATGATATTAGCATGCGACAAGGCTCATTTCACATAGGGCATTATTAAACCCTCATTTCACATGAAGTAGCATGTCTAAACCCAAATTTCACATGAATTCTCATGAGTCAAAACTCATTTCACATGACGTATCATGAAACTATTCTCTACCTAATGCATTGAAGTGCTATCAAGGCACACCCTTCTTAATCATTTAACTTTTGTGGTATGTACAAGGTCTAAAGCTATTATATTTTAGGAGTTCGATTCTCCCTCTCGAAAAGAGACCTCAAATCCTATGGATAATACTGGGATGTATTTGTGTGAATGATTAAGTTCATCATTTTGAATGCTTGTGGCCTAGGGGTCGGGTGGTGTCGGAATTCTTAGCTACAAATTTGAAAAGGCACATAGCATGTATTGTCGTTGTTTTGGAGCACAAACAACACCCTACAAAAGTAGGAGAGTTCACTAAGAAAGTTGGGAAAAAGGCTAGATTGCATACTGATCCGACCAATCATCACATATGGATTTCATAGAGGTAAGAGGCGCTGGTTAATTTTATCCAGGAAAGTGATCAGTTTATAACTATAAAAGATTCCATGGGTGTGGAATCTATTTTCTTTTCATTGGTTTATGAGAGCTATGATTTTCAATGGAGAGGGGTGTTGCGGTAGGATCTCTATAGCTTTGACCCTGAGGAATATCCCGGGTTTGTGGGAAGAGATTTCAACATTATCGTGGATCTAGAAGAGGAGAAAGGTATAGGTTCTTTTCCTCATACGGTCAGATCATGATTTCTATAATTTATGATGGGAAAGTGTCTTCTTGACTTGGGGTATTCAAGAGATAGATTCTCCTGGTGTAATAACTAGAAAGGGAGATGAAGATGTTTGAGCCGTATTGATAGGTGTGTTGATAACATAAATTACATCCCCGTATTTCCCAATGCTATGGTGTCCCATCTCATTCGGGGTGTCATTAATCACTCTCCCCAAAATTTATATCTATGTCTCCTGATCCAGATGGATATCAGTGGTTTCTCTTTCAGGCCCATCTGATTTGCTCCCCCAGTTATCACCAACTACTCAGAGAGTTTTGGAAGGCTATGTCTCCCGGCTTCTCCTAGGTGGCCTTGCACAACAAATTGATATATCTCAAACAAAGCTTATATTATTGGGTGAAGGACATTCCCCCTCTGGAACAAGATCTTTAAAACCATGAGAATGAGGTTGAGTACCTGGATCTGAACCTTGGGGATTCATGAGATGACACAGTTTTTTAGGGGTTCTTCAAAAAGAAGTATGCACTGGAGAGCTTGTGATGAGGCAGGAACACATGGCTTGAGAGTATGCGATGGTGAAGTAGCTTCAGGAAGGGGAAAAATCATCTTACATTTACACCTACATCAAAGAGAGAATAAGGCTATTGAATCCCAATGTTATGATTGATAATGGATCATTCTCAGTTGACAGAGATGTGGTTTGGGGAATGGCCATTACCTTTATCAACAACAATCTTATAGGCCCCAATCAGGATCTACCTATTGGTTACCCATGTGAAATTTCAGATCTTTTAAAAGGGATCTTTGACATGATGTCTGGTCATGATAATGCAGTATTGTAAGTGATTCCTAATGAGAAGGAGATTTGTGTTGTGGTAATGATCCCCAACCTAGAGAGTGCTCTGGGTACTGATGGTTTCCTAGGCTCATTCTACAGGGGGACATGGGTCGTGATCAATGCTGATATCATCTTGGTCATCTAGGACTTCTTTTGGGGTGGAATTATTCCCCTTGTGTCTATAGCCACTACCCAGGTTCTCATAACCAAGATCAACGACCCGTTGTCTATCCATGACTACAGGATGATTAGTATGTGTAACGTTTCCTATATAATTTTATCAAGCATTGTTAATTCTAGGATATCGAGTCATATTATTTTGTAGATATACTTAGAGAATCATGGTTTTTTCATGGTTGGGTCGTTTCAGGGGGAGGTGTCATTGGCCCAATAATTGATTTGTGACATCAACATCATAACCCATGGCTACAATATGGCCTTTAAATTGGATATTAATAAAGCCTAGATAGAATGGAGTAGGGATTTATCAATAGGGTGTTTTGAGGTATGGGCCTCTCTACTTGTGTAGTGGATATCATTTTTAGATGTTTCATCTTTTCTAGGATAGTTGTGTCCTTCTAGGGAAAGACCCATGGTTTTTTGAAGCTATCTCGGGGTCTCAGGTCAGGAGACCCTATTTCCCAGAAAACTTTCATTATTTTGAAAGACAAAAATAGCCATCTTATCAAAAAAATGATGTCCTTGTGGTACCTTCAGCAGTTTCATATGTGAATGTAAGACCCCCATATTTTTTGAAAAAATATTTTGTTAATTTCATTGATGTCTTGTGTTATAACCTACAACATGATTACCTTGCACTATACGCAAAACCGTATGATCTTGCAGTATACACAACAATATTCTTGGATCATGTTACACACAATTTTGATAGTAGTTATTCTACGAAACATTGAGTGTATATATATATAAATATATTTATTTATTCAATGTATAAATTTAATATGGTTGGATTCTATTATACGAAACAACAGAGAAGTCTTGCACAACACGCAACCCTAACTTGGCTTGAATTACACACAATCGTGACCTTCCTCGATAGCGTCTGTTGTACGCAATACCGCGTTTTACTAAACAAAAATATATTATTATAATATTATTATGAACTAGCCTTTATGAATAGTATTAAATAAATTTTGAATTTGATAACATTATTATTCATCTTACACATTTTCTAGAACATGGTATGAGAACAAAATAAATTTTTCATGTAAAATAAGTATTTTTTAAAAAATGCAGTTTTGCCGCCTTTTATTGGCACTCCAACATTAAATCTAGTTTTTGACATGTTTATAAGTTCAATTTTACAGAATAAAATTATTCTTTTGAATCAGGATATAAAAATTTACATTGGATAATGTTTTGATATATTTCCGATAACTTTCATATTTTAATGAATAGTAAAAACACGCTATATTTTAATTAAAAACAACTTTTTTCATCGTATTAGTTTATATGGTTAAATTATAATATTTAATGGTTTTAAAGTATAAATAGAATATATTTTTATCATTTAATATAATGTATTTCATTAGCATTTATTTTACCTTGAATTTCTAGGTTAAATCAATTCAATCTATTGCAATGTTTTAAACAAAAACCCATTTTCTTTCGACAACTGGATTAATTTTAATTTAATTTCTACAACTTTTGTGTATTGAATTTGGAAAAATAGATTCCATATTTGGAATAAGTGGGTCCAAATTATGTTAATAAGCTACCTTTTATTTTTGGGCATCATGAATAGTAACTGTGGTAAATTTTATTTACCATAGTTAAAGGTAAATCGGGTAATTATGGGTAAATATAAGATTATAAAATTACCCTAACACCTGTCAAAATCATATTGGATGACTAAAAGTCGACCCATATCACCTAAGGGTCTGATTATAATCATTTAATGGACTTTTGTCTATGAAAATAATTTAATTATTATTAAAACCAAAGAAAGTGACAACATGTCCCTTTCTTAAATCTTATAAGTATAATAAATTTAATTTAGTGATAAACTTCATGAAACATCGAATATGAATAGTATTCAGAAAGATAATAAAATTATCTACATCACATGAATTTATTTATAATTTTTAGGGATTAAATAATTATCATTAATTGTGACACAATAGTGATGCAGAAATTGTTTATCTAGTGAAAAATCAAGAATATAGTTATTATTAAACTAATAGTGATCATAAAAGGCACAAATACTAGACAAAAAATTATTGGTCATGTAAATTTAAACCATAACCATCCAATGGTCGAATATTTGACCATTTGGAGGCTTATAAAAGTGATTATGACACTTATATTATTTTATTTTAAATGATTCCAATGTTGTCACCTTCATAATTTAATAAATATAATAGTTTAAATATTGTGATTTTAAGATGCTAAATTCGAGTAAAAGTATTATTTTGAAATTTAATAGATATATCTTCATCATAAGATTTTATTTTTATTTTATTTTTGAAAAAATATTATATTAAATAATTATACAAAAATGTTGTAGTAATTATATTATTAAGAGATAAACCAAATAAATGGTTTTAAAAATAATAAAATAAATATTATATGAACTATTTAATGTGATAAACTAATTTAGTAGATAAATATGACATGTTATGAATCTATTAAAGCTTTTTTTTAGAACATATGTTCTATATATATTTTATTTAAATTCAAATAAATGAATAGTGTCAAAATTGACACTATTGTTATTTTATAAAAATATCATATTATAAAATTGTTTAAAAATCACCAAAATATTTAAAAATTATAAATTTATATTTATATGTTCTAAATGTTATAAAGTATCCAATTATAGAAAATTCACAACAAATAAGTAATTATTTGTTATAATTTAAAATTTATAATGTTATTACCAAAAATTAATTTAAATTGATTAAATAAGTATAAATCAAGTTGATAATGGTTAAAATAAATTCCTAACATGTCTAAATTTTATTGGTTGATGAGATTACAACCATATCTCATCTAATATTTGTATATGAGTCATTTTGGAAGTTCTAAAGTGGGGTTGGGATTTAATATAAACTAATATTTCTTATATTTCCAAAGGTGCCCATGTCCTCCCTTATAAAAGGGCACCTACTCCCTCTCCTCCTCAAACCAATTTGAGCCTTCAATATCGTCCAACCCCTACCCATTTCAGTTCCCCACTTTCCTATAAACATCCTAGATGTCCTGGTCTTCTTCAAAGACCAATTTTAGTTCCCTAAGAGAAGGTCTCAAAGAGGCGCTTAAAAGAAGAGGTAATGTCCGTTACCGATTCTTTCAACTTTATTTCTTCTTCTTCGTCTTCTTCTTTAGTTGTTTCATTATGAAGTAAGAACATCAGTATCACTAGTATATGTATATGTTATTATAAGTATGAAACAATCCTATTTCACCATCTATCCATCCTATAGAAATTGAAATCACCGCACGTGCGTACGTAGGGAATACCGTCTCCACGGCGTGGTGTAATCTATTTTCCACCACCACCTTATTTGGATGGGTATAATGGTGTAAATAATGACTATATATGATTATTGTAAAGTGATATTGATTCTGAAATAGTATACATACACTCCAATACAATTCCATGGGAACGATATCGTCGCTCATGCGTACGTACGAATTACCATCTCCACGACGCGATGAGATTCATTTTCCATCTTAACTATTCAAGAATGATTATAAAGTATATATAATAAGTAATAATGAAATATATGACATAATAATAATACTGTATTTATGTACATATATATGTATGTCATATAATTAATTCCATTCAATTCAATAAGGAAATGAAAACAGTGTTCATGCGTACATACGACCTACCGTCTCCATGAACGGTGTATTTCTTTCCCTTTATCGATCTATTATATGTATGTATATTCTGAATATATATTATATATAAATCCTGTTTTACATTCTGGATGTAAATAATTATGATCTAAGTAATCATATGGATAATTACAAGTTATCACATGAAGGACAAATGAAACGATTTTACACAAAACGCTACTTTAACATTAATTTATAGAAGAACGGGTAATATAACGTCATAAGTGAACCATATATGATATAATAACAATGAATATGATTCTGTAATAAATAAATGATAATATTTAAATCATTATACAAGAGTATTGGATACGTACGAAGCATATCAGACCTAAGGTAAGGGATAATTATGCAAATCTCATTTTTATCCGAGATTGCTTATTCGTAAGTATTTACTGGGGTTATTGCTATCATCCATGTCCATGTTTTATGAAAATGTATTCATGTATGTTTAAATTACTTTTTACCCATTTTACTTTTACCCCATGGTATTGAAGGAATCTTTCTTTTATTTACCTTACAAGGTACATTTTGACTTTTCCGACAAAAGTATGAGAAGAATGTTTTTTTAACATATAGGGCATGAAAGGATTTTTACGGTTTTATAAAGCCTTATTTTCATGAAGCTTCCTCCAAAATATTTCATGACTATTTTCAACAAAATCCTTTTATTTTAAAATTGCATGATGTTTTGTGAAAACAAATTGATTTTGAAGAAGAAAGGACATTTTCCCCAAGAATTTATTTCAAGTGTTTTATCAAAACCATTTTCCATCTAAGATGACATTATTTCATATGTGTATGTTTCAAGTATAATGTATCTATGATTTTCATGGTTTCACTTTTATTATTATGAAATTATATCCATTTCTTTTATATGGATGATGTGAGGATGGGATGATGTTTATGAAAGCCATTTTATTTATTGGGTTATTATGAATGATGTATGTTTATTTTGTGGCACAAGTAAGAATGATTTCATTATGAAATGGATGGGACCTATATATCCCTCCAATGGATTGGGTAAAGATTTATATCTCATGAGATAGACATGGCTGGAATGGTAAGTTAATCCAGTTCAGTGTTACAGGACTGAAATGAGGAGAGAACTCGATTCAGAAAGGGACTTTGTCCACTAAGATGGACTTGGAAGCAATGCCTTGGCTACTATGGAAATCATGAAATGTGCTAAATGTTTTCCAAAATTACATGTTTTACTCACATACTATTTTATCATGCTTATTGTTTCTTTATGATCTATGCCTTATACTATTCCATGTTTTCTGTCATTGCTCAAGCTTTTGATGTTTAAACAGTATGTTCAGGTTTTTAAGTTCAAATGTATATGATTTGTTTTATTTTATACATGCTTACCCTTACTGAGAATTTGAGCTCACCCTTTATATGTTTTCTTTTCCCCAGGATATAAAGAAAGTTTTTAGGTAAGAAAACAAAAGGGGAAGATCTTTATGAGATATGTTGAAGATCTTTCACCACGATTAGAAGATTACGTTCAATGCTTCCAAAGACACTAAACTATTACAATCCTTGTGTGTCTGTTTTTGTTATGTATTAAGTATTCCGCAAAAGTAATGTAATGTCCATGTATGTCAAGCTTCGGGTCACTACAGTTTGTATCAGATGAATGGTTTAGTCAACCTTTGGAAACTAGGATGCGATAACTTTAGTAAGATCCCTAGAGATATTTATAATGTATGTATAGGAATGTCCCTAAGGTTAAGTATAAGTATTGGTTATAGTCGTAGAATTATGGTAACGATATTAGATGAAACCTAAGATGTTAGATATTGAAGTTACTCCCCCATGATTATGATTTTTGTCTCTCACACTATTCTTTTTTGGTTTTAGAAGATGGCTGGAAACAAGATGATCCACGATAATGGAGGATATGATGGACAATGGAATTATATTCTTCATGAGCAACCAAATGAAATGGGATTTGGAAGTCCAAACATCGTTGTTATGCCGAATCAGCAATCTCATAATATGATCAATAAACTCAAATTTGGTATGTTTCCTGACTCGGAAAATAAGAGAAAGATGGAGTTTCATGATGATCATAGAGGAAAGAAAGTTCAATTTCCCTCATGTAAATAATGTGGGAAGAGGCATCGAGGAGATTATTTCAAAGGAATTGGAAGATGATTTTTGTGTGGAAAAGAAGGACACAAATCCAGTAAGTGCAAAGGAAAAGGTTCAGTTAACACCATGGATGAGTATAATGGTATTGCTACGACATCAACAATGGTTAAAATTTTTAAATGTGGAATGTACGGGCATTATGTAAACCAATTCCCTAACGGAAAGTCTCATGAAGAGAATCAGTACGGTCGTATGGGTAGTATTTATGTTGATGATGACGAAGAGACTACAAATGATATGTGAGAAGAAAGAATTGTTGAAGCTCGGTCAATGGTTTAAGAAGGTAGTGGAATGATTACAAGTTTATCAAGTGTAATGTTGTATAAGTAATCTCCTGGTACTATGGAATAAAGATACATCTAAGGATTGTTACATTTTTGTCTTTCCTTAAGTTTTGAAAGTGTATGATTAATGGTACCAGTAACCATGAAAGGTTATTCAGATATTTTTGGAAATTAGATGATATACACATAATGTATGGATAAGGAGAAAATTAAATGTTTTATAGTATTCATGACCTAATGACTGATACAAGGACTAAGTGATATTATGGTTTGAGTATATAGAATTTTTGGGATTTTGGTATGTGGAAAGTATTAAAATTTAACAACATTCATGTTTTCACTAAGGTTCAATGGGTATTCATTTTTCAATAGAATGCATGATTAAGGTATTCACATGATTGGAATGTGACCAACAAGATATATGGGGGATAAATGATGGTATTCACATGCTTGGTTGATGACAATTCAAGTAATCGTTTTCTTTATACTATGAGCTTGGACCGAAGTATTTTAGATAAGCCTAAAGATTGGAATGGATTATGTTGGACATAAGTTAGTATTGTTTAATGATAGAACATTTTTTGATATTATTGATGGGATGTTATAGTGATGTAGTTTTAGAAAAAGGACAACCTGCAGGACGGGTGACAACCCATCGCGTCGGACAACGCTGTGGGAATCGAACCCACAACAGAAGTGCGACTGGCCTTTATCACATACCACTGGCCTACAGGAAGTCCATGTTTATTAGAAAAAAGTTTTATTATATTAAGCAGTATGATATATAAAGTATAAGTCCATTTTAGGAACCATATATGATTAATCACATTATAGATGGACTTATGTATTTTTGATAACTTTTCTATCCTTTTGTTTGAGACAGATGGAATGACCCATAATTCTATCACATGATCTGCTAACACTTCACGAATGACAAAATCAACTTCATTTCATTAAGATATGAAGTGGAAATTTCCCAAAGAACGACCAACGGTGAGACTGTACCAAAATCACGAATGTATTTCTTCTAATTCCAATTTCATCAACATTAGGGAAATGATCTTGAAAACCAAAAATGGTTTCCTAGTACCCTTATATCTGATGAATCATATGGAACCTTATATCATCACAAATCTATGGCTTTGTGATTGTTGGATTTTACATAGCCATGTTCTCTACCACTCTCCATCAAAACATTATGGTTAGATTTTTCTTCCATATCCATACTTTCACCTATGTTCTCATATGTGGAAACCCAGTGATGAGTTAATTTGGGTAACCGTTACGTTTCATACTTTAGTTTTTTAAGCCAAGTTTTGGTATTCCTTTTTACGATGTGGGTTTCTATTAAAGAAACTTTCGAGTAGTAAACCATTTATAACTCCGATGATTTTCAAGGGCGAAATACATTTTAAGGGGGGTAGAATGTAACACCACGGGATTTTATGAAAAAAATATCTTTTTAATTTCATTGATATCTTGTGTTATAAGCTACAACAAGATTACCTTGCGCTATACCCAACACCGTATGAGCTTGCAGTATACACAACAATATTCTTGGATCACGTTACACACAATTTTGATAGTAGTTATTCTACGAAACATTGAGTGTATATATATAAATATATATATATTCAATGTATAAATTTAATATGGTTGGATTCTATTATAAAAAACAACGGAGGAGTCTTTCACAACACGCAACCCTAACTTGGCTTGCATTACACGCAATCGCGACCTTCCTCGATAGCGTCTGTTGTACGCAATACGAGGCTTTACTAAAAAACAATATATTATTAAAATATTATTATGAACTATCATTTATGAATATTATTAACTAAATTTTGAATTTTATAAAATTATTATTCATATTAGACATTTTCTAGAACATTGTATGAGAAAAAAATAAATTTTTCGGGTAAAATAAGTATTTTTCAAAAAATGCAGTTTTGCCACCTTTTAATGGCACTACCACATTAAATCTAGTTTTTGAAATGTTTATAAGTTCAATTTGAAAAAATAAAATACTTCATTTGAATCAGTATATAAAAAATTACATTGGATAATGTTTTGATATATTTCTGATAACTTTCATATTTTAATGAATTGTAAAAACACGCTATATTTTAATTAAAAACAACTTTTTTTCATCGTATTAGTTTATATGGTTAAATTATAATATTGAATGGTTTTAAAGTATAAATAGAATATATTTTTAGCATTTAATATAATGTATGTCATTATCATTGATTTTACCTTTAATTTCGTAAGTTAAATCAATTCAATCTTTTCCAATGTTATAAACAAAAACCCGTTTTCTTTCGAAAACGAGATTAATTTTAATTTAATTTCTGCAACTTTTGTGTATTAAATTTGGAAAAATGGATTCCATATTTGGAATAAGTGGGTCTAAATTATGTTAATAAGCTACTTTTTTATTTTTGGGAATTATGAATAGTAACTACGGTAAATTTTATTTACCATAGTTAAAGGTAAATCTGGTAATTAAGGGTAAATATAAGATTATACAATTTACCTAACACCTGTAAAAATCATATTGGATGACTAAAAGTCGACCCATATCACCTAAGGGTCGGATTAGAATCATTTAATGAAATTTTTTCCATGAAAATAATTTAATTATTATTAAAACCAAATAAAGTGACAACATGTCACTTTCTTAAATCTTATAAGTATAATAATTTTAATTTAGTGATAAACTTCATGAAACTTATAACATTAATAGTCTCCAGAAAGATAATAAAATTATCTACATCAAATGAATTTATTTATAATTTTTAGGGATTAAATAATTATCATTAATTATGACACAATAGTGATGCAGAAATTGTTTATCTAGTGAAAAATAAAGAATATAGTTTTTATTAAACTAATAGTGATCCGAAAAGGCACTAAACCCTGACCCAAACTTATTTTTCATGTAAATGTACACCATAACCATCCAATGGTTGAATATTTGACCGTTTGGAGGCTTATAAAAGCGATTATGACACTTATATTATTTTATATTAAATGATTCCAAAGTTGTCATCTTCATAATTTAATGAATATAACAGTTTAAATATTGTGATTTTAAGATGATAAATTCTAGTTAAATTATTATTGTGAGAGTTAATATATTTATATTCATCATAGGATTTTATTTTTAATTTTGTTTCAACAAAAAAGTGTATTAAATAATTATAAAAAAAATGTTTTAGTAATTATTTTATTAAGAGATAAACCAACTAAATGGTTTTAAAAATAATAAAATAAATATTATATGAACAATTTAATGTGGTCCACTAATATTTTAGATACATATGACATGTAATTAATCTATTAAAACTTTTGGTTAGAACATATCTTCTGTATATATTTTATTTAAATTCAAATAACTGAATAGTGTCAAAATTGACACTATTGTTATTTTATAAAAATAACATATTATACAATTGTTTAAAAATCACAAATATATTTAAAAATTATAAATTTATATTTATATGGTCTAAAAAGTTATAAAGTATCCAAATATTGAAAATTCAGAACAAATAAGTAATTATTTTTTATAATTTAAAATTTAGAATGTTAATACCACAAATAAAATTAAATTGATTAAATAAGGATAAATCATGTTGATAATGTTTAAAATAAATTACTAACATGTCTAAATTTTACTGGTTGATGATATTAAAACTCTATCTCATCTAATATTCTGATATGAGTCATTGTGGAAGTTTTTATGTGGGTTTGGGATTTAATATAAACTAATATTTCTTATATTTCCAAAGGTGTCCCTCTCCTCCCTTATAAAAGGCCACCTCCTCCCTCTCCTCCTCACACCAATTTGAGCCATCACACTCAGCCACACCCTGTACATTTCACTTCCCCACTTCCCTAGAAACATCTTAGAGGTCCTGGTCTTCTTCAAAGACCAATTTTAGTGCCCTAAGAGGAGGTCTCAAAGAGGCGCTTCAAAGAAGAGGTAATGTCAGTTACCGATTATTTCAACTTTATTTCTTATTCTACTACTTCTTCTTTAGTTGTTTCATTATGAAGTAATAACATCAGTATCAATAATATATGGATATGTTATTATATGTAGGAAACAACCCTCCTTCACCATCTATCCATCCTACGAAAAACGAAATCACCGCACGTGCGTACGTACGGAATACCGTCTCCACGCCGTGGTGTAATCTATTTTCCACCACCACCTTACTTGGATGGGTATAATGGTGTAAATAATGACTATATATGATTATTGTAAAGTTATATTGATTCTAAAATAGTATACATACACTCCAATACAATTCCATGGGAATGATATCATCGCTCTTGCGTACGTACAGATTACCGTCTCCACGACGCGATGTGATTCATTTTCCATGTTAACAATTCAAGAATGATTATAAAGTATATATAATAAGTAATAGTGAAATATATGAAATAATAATTCTACTGTATTTATTTACATATATATGTATTTTATATACTTTAATTCCATTCAATTCAATAAGGAAATGAAAACAGCGTTCATGCGTACGTACGGCCTACCGTCTCCATGAACGGTTTATTTCATTCCATTTATCGATCTATTATATATATGTATATTCTGCATATATATTATATATAAATACAGTTTTATATTCTGGATGTAAGTAATTATGATCTAATTAATCATATGGATTATTAAAAGTTAAAACATGAACGACAAATGAAACAATTTTACCCAAAATGCTACTTTAACATGAATTTACAATAGAACAGGTAATATAAAGTCCTAAGTGAACCATATATGATATAATAACAATGAATATGATTCTGTAATAAATAAATGACAATATTTAAATCATTATACAGGTGTTTTGGATACGTACGAAGCATATCGGACCTAAGGTAAGGGATAATTGTGCAAATCTCATTTTTATCCGAGATTTCTTATTCGTAAGTATTTACTGGGGTTATTGATATAATCCATGTCCATGTTTTATAAAAGTTTATTCATGTATGTTTAATGTCCTTTTTACCCATTTTACCTTTACCCCATGGTATGGAAGGAATCTATCTTTTATTTACCTTAAAAGGTACTTTTTGACTTTTCCGACAAAAGTATGAGAAGAATGTTTTTTTAACGTGTACGGCATGAAAGGATTTTTACAGTTTTATAAAGCCTTATTTTCATGGAGCTTCCTCCAAAATATTTTATGAATATTTTCAACAAAATCTTTTTCTTTTAATATTTCATGATGTTTTGTGAAAAGAAATTGATTTTGAAGAAGAATGGATATTTTCCTCAAGAATTTATTTCAAGTGTTTTATCAAAACCATTTTCCATCTAAGATGACATTATTTCATATGTGTATGTTTCAAGTATAAAGTCTCTATGATTTTCATGGTTTTAGTTTTCTTATTATGAAATGATATCCATTTCTTTTATATGGATGATGTGATGATGGGATGATGTTTATGAAACCCATTTTATTTATTGGCTTATTATGAATGATGTATGTTTATTTTGTGGCACAAGTAATAATGATTTCATTATGAGATGGGTGGGACCTATATCCCCCTCAAATGCATTGGGTAATGATTTATATCTCATTAGATAGACATGGGTGGAATGGTAAGTTAATCTGGTTCAGTGTTACAGGACTGAAACGTGGAGTGAACTCGATTCAGAAAGGGACTTTGTCCACAAAGATGGTCTTGGAATCAATGATTTGGATACTATGGAAATCATGACATGTGCTAAATGGTTTCCACAATTACATGTTTTAATCCCATGCTATTTTATCATGCTTAATGTTTCTTTATGATCTATGCCTTACGTACTTCCATGTTTTATGTCATTGCTCAAGTTTTTGATGTTTAAACATTATGTTCATGTTTTTAAGTTCAAATGTATAAGATTTTTTTTCTTTTATCCATGCTTACCCTTACTGAGCATTTGATCTCACCCTTTATATGTTTTCTTTTCCCCATGATATAAAGAAAGGTTTTATGTACAAAAACAAAAAGCGAAGATCTTTATGGGAGATGTTGAAGATCTTTCACCACGATTAGAAGATTACGTTCCCAGTTTCCAAAGACACTAAACTATTACGGTCTTTGTGTGTCAGTTTTTGTTATGTATTTCGTATTCCGAAAAAGTATTGTAATGTCCATGTACGTCAAGCTTCGGGTCTCTAAAGTGAAAGAGTCAACCCCCTATTTCCCACCTTATGTTTATAGATGACTC
Organism: Viscum album; assembly: GCA_963277665.1. NCBI lineage: Eukaryota > Viridiplantae > Streptophyta > Magnoliopsida > Santalales > Viscaceae > Viscum > Viscum album. The sequence goes on along the minus strand of OY728155.1, from coordinate 318,483,452 downwards.
TTTTATATTTATGAATGCCAACAAATGATCAGTATATAAGTTGTCTGAAATTCTAGATGAATATCGTCGCTGGAGTGGATAGATCCTTAACAAATCCAAGATCTATTTATATCTCTTAGCTCAATGCCACCAACACTAAGCCACGTATCCGTGTAGTAATTTTGGTATGGATATATGTTTATTTCCTTTTTCCTACCTTGGTTCTCCTATATCATTAGGCCGGATCGTGGTTCGTTATAATGATGGTATTGTGAATATGATATCCAGTTTTATGTTTAACTAGATGAACCACTACCTCTCCTTTGGAGGGTGAATAACTCTGGTCAATATTTTTCTCTTAGCTATTCTTGTACATGTTCTTCTGGCATCCAAAGTTCCCAAGGGAGTTATATCCTCCATTGATAAGATTATGGCCAATTTTTTTTGGGATTCTCATGCTAAGGGTAAGGACCATTGGGCCTCATTGAGGAGGCTTATGAGATTAATTCATGAATGAATTATCAACTTTCGGAGTCTGGTTGACTCTGTCCACTATTTCCATGAAAAGTTTGGATTGGAGTTTGTGAAAGAGCGCACGCTTTGAGGGAAAATTATGTCCTCTCGGAGTAGAGGGTTTGAGTGGGATGGCGGTCAATAATATAATTTTTGGGATATTATTTATATTATTATCCCAACTATTTGGAAACATTCCCAGTGTATTTTGGATAGGGTAGACCTCTATTTCTGGTATCACAATTGGGAGGGGGAGATCATATGATTTCTTGGATGTCTTTCTCTAATGATCTATTTTTAAGAGGCCAACTTGTACCCCAGTTTTACCAGCACATTTATGAATGCGAAGAAGTATGGGGTCTTGATCTTATCTATCTAAACTCAAAGCTTGGTATTTGTGTGTTTACTACATCTACTCTAGGGACGTTTTCCTCAAGGGATTTCTAGTGGATTTCACTCCCCCACGAGCAACGTGACAATTGGAATTGTTTGGTCATGCGTGAGAGGAGCCCAACTAATTGCAACATCTTACATAGAGGGTTAAGAATAATTTGGCTCCTATTGATGAAAACATGAGGAGAATGGGGGTCATCATGGCCTCTAGGTGTAATTATTGCGTGGCGCATAGGGAGGAGTCCTCTGATCACATGTTTTTTGAAGGAGAATAATATATGGATGTCTGAAGGTTATTCCGAATTTCACTGGTCTTCTCTTCTCTGATTCTTCTATGTCTTCGTTTCTGGATAGATGGTATAGTGGAATGACGGGTCTGGGTCCGGAACACATGGCGAGATTATAGATCATATGTTCTGGCTGTTGGAGTCTATTGAAGGGCCACAATAAAGACATATTTGACTGTGTTGCAACCTCTAGAAGATATGTGGTTGCTTGTTTGTGATACATGCTTGTTGATTTGGTATGTGGTTTAAAGAACTGGTGTGACACTCTTTCTCTGAGGGATCTTCTTGATATTGTTTTCTCGTTACAGCGTATCTTCACTAGGCCGAGGGGCCACTGGATGTCATGTAAGCCACTTTCCATGGGTCTTAAGTTGAATTATGATGGGTCATTTGTTGCAGGTACCATGTGTGGGGGAGGGGTGGTCTGGGATCACATGGGTAGTGTGTTAACTTTCTTTGTCGTACTATGGGGTGGGAAGCTCCATCCAGGTGAAGGAAAAGGTGCTTTTGACGATACTGGAGCTGTACAGGCAAAAAGAGATATCACTTCTTCAAGTGGAAACAGTCTCAACGATCATTCATGATTTCTTTCTTGGTATGACCTCCCCTCTATGGTCGATTTCTTATATTATAAAGAGATGAAAATCCATCCACAGTGACAACAAATTCCTGGTTATTCACACGTGTCATGAGGGTAATAAAGTAGGAGACCATTTGGCCTCCATGATGGTGGAGGACCAGGCCTGCTGCGTCAATTTCATTTCAAATGTTATTCATCTGGGTAAATAGGGCATTAACCTAATAATAGTGGATCAGCTTGGGCTTCATTAAATTCGACCTCAATAGGACCTTGTTTTTATGGACTTGACCTTGGTCATATCTTGTGTATTTTTCTGGCAGAATAAATATATAACCATGTTATGTTATGGATGGAAGGAACGCGATGATCCCTTACATGAAGGTGTGATACGAAGGATATGGAGAGGCTACTTAGGATATTTGGAGAGTCTTTGGAGGACTATATGCAGTATGGGGTAGAGGCTGGTCATGTTAGAAATGGTTTTATTGAATAAAAATTGGAGAATGAGTGGGTTTATATTGGAAATGAGTGGAAATTTTTTAATATTTAGATTTTGGACACAACACATTATACTAATCATAACCACAAACCATCCCATGGTTTTTACCCATGGGTTCTACCAAAGGGTAGTGGTATACAGTATTTTATAAGGCCAAGGGCCTATTATATTGATACTTTTGGCTTTCTCTTGTGGAGGTGAGTCCCACTCTCAAGGAAATCATATTAAAATTTTCATATACTTTATTGGTCTCAAAGTGTCCACTAGGACATTATAAAATTAATCATACAAATATAAAGTCAAAATATTTTAAATATAAAACATAAATTTTCAGAATTTCCCTTCTTTAATATTTTATTACATCCTTATTGGGTCATTATAATTCCATAAAACACATTATCTATTTATTCAGTATTTATATTTTAAAAAAAATTGATTGCCTTAGAAAATTATGAAAAATTAACTATTGGATAATTTAGATACCATGATTCCAAAAATAATATTTAATTTATCTATTTTTTTAATAAATATGTGAATTTTATATTTTAAAATAAAAACTACATTTACTAAAAATTGGCAGGTTTTTAAAAAAATAGTTTTAAACCATAATAAAAATTTCATTTGACTATACAAAAATTATTTACTCATTTATTATTCAAAAAATTAATATCATAATAATATTTTAGAAAAATATTAATTATTTCAAAAATTAATTAATTTATCAAAATAAAATCATAATTTAAAATTTCAATTTCTGTTTTATCATATAAAAATATAATTATTTTCAAACTGAATAATTAATATTTAATAAAGTATAAACAATAAATATAACCATCATTAATAATTAGATGGATTATTATTATAACACTATTATAATATTTTTATTAATTAAAACTTAATTTAATATAATAATTTATAAATTTTAAAAAATTCCCATTTTTTCTTAAGAATTAAATTTATAAAAAAATATCAGTTTGAGTAAAACCTCTAACCGTTTATTAAAATAAAGGAAAATTACAACAAGAAAGTAAAAAAACAAGAAAAGAGACCTACAGATCATAAGAATCATACCCATCACCACATCCATGATAGATTTCTTCCTTCGTAACAGTTGATTCCCACTTTGAGATTTCATAGTGCTACAGAATATTGGCATACTTATTTCTATGTTTTAATTTATCCAATGATAGAAACTACATATAATATTGCATACCCTTTTTTACACTCGCTATAAATCAGCATTTCTTGATAGAGGACTTAGTAGACATCTGATTTGGAAGATAATAACAGTTCCTCCTCGACCTTCTTGTTAATGGGACTATCATGACTTCCTCATTTCAAGACACATTCTTCTACCAACCCTGAACAATGTTATTTTAGGAAGGTCTTCCCATACCACTATCATTTTCATTATCACTATCAAGGATATCCCTTCATCTTCCCCAAAAATGCACTTCTTGGTAACCATCACGCAATCCATTTTCCTTCTAATGTTGTCTATTAATATTAATGATGGATAAAAATTATGGATCATCAACTCCAAGAACTTAAAAACTATTACATAGTTGAACTAGAGTCCAGGATGCCTGGATGGAACCCCTTGTATTTATATTATTAGATTGGTGAGTCATGTCCGGAATAAACCCCTATAACCCCTCCATATTAATAACATAACTACCCACCTTTAAAAATTCATCAACGAAAACTTCTTTGACTGGGAGATAGTAACTATATTTCATCCCCTCTCCATCATCCTTATTATCACTACATGCCACCCTAGTCGCAGTAACATTACTCACATCCAATTGAACCTCGCTCAGAGAAGCGTTTTCATGGATGGGGCCAATATCATCCCTAATCAGTGTATTAAATTCAGAAGTACGAGACATGTCTGTCCACAGCCTGTTAAAAATATCAGATACCTTTGGAGTATAAGCTGGAACCCCCTCCTGTCTCTTGGAAATTTCATCTGTCGTGTTACTCAAACTCACATCCCTGTCGTCCTTACAGATCAAACCCCCACCAATGTCCATTAATATACTTCCATCCACTTCCATTGTATCACTAACAAGAGTATTAGGTGAATATCGAATCACCGAGTTACCAGTAACCAAAATTTTCAACCCCCTACATCTGCAAACCTATTCACAATGACCCAATATTATACACAATGAGAAGAACTGAAACCAGGACTCAAACATAATCCTTTTCTTATACCGTAACTCCCCACCCACAAAAATAAAAAAAATTACTTACAGGGTGGTTTAGAAACATAAAATTCATCAAAAATATGAGAAGATATCGAATGGCATACCGCCTTCATCCTACACTCTGAACAAATGTATCTTCCATCTAAATTACCAAGCATTCGTAGAATCTATGGGTTTTGAAAAGGTAGAGGAAGTTCCAGAAATCATACCCATACAGACATTTTTGAAGAATCCCTCTTCATATGGAAATCCTAAGACCAGTTGAACAGGAGAAAACAAACTCCTCCACCAATGTGAGGCACACTCGACCAGGAAAGAATCGGATGCTCCTCAGATGCAAACCAGATCATGATGCTCCTGGAATCAACAAGCCCATCTGTTCCCCTCTCCTACAGACCCCATGCTTCAAAGATCCACTGATCAAATGAATCCACAATTGGACAATGGTTTTTTGAAATGTTCAATTAAGGTTGCATTTAGTAGTGAGGTTTCATTTTTGAATTCTAAAGTTGAAATCAAAACATTCAGGCTGCCTTTGAAACATTCAAGAACATTAGGGAAAAGGGGAATCAATGGGAAGGAAGGTAAGAACTCAAGGTTGTATAATGGGATGAATGATGTCTGATTGTAATAGACTATTTGGGAGGAACAGATAACATCACCCAGGTCGTAATCTCTGTTAACATGTACTTCTCCTAGAGGCAATTCCATTCAAGCATAACTTATTGATTCTCGGCTTGGGCTTGGTCAAGAGCGAAGCCTAGTAATGCTAAATCTTTTTTGAGCTCTGAAAAATGAGCTTCATACATCCCAAGTCTACTAGATGAGGTCATCATCTCTTCTTTCAGAATTAATTTTTCTATTATCATTTCCATTTTTAAAAAATAATTATAATGTTAAAATTATTATTTTTTCCAACAGTTATATTGATCTTCGATCAGAATTGAACAATGGTCATATAATGGTCAAAACAATGATAATGAAATTTGAATTTATAATTATATATTTTAAATTATTGGGACACAAAAAATCATACATTTTTAAGAAACAAAATTTTATTCAAAATTTAAGGTTGTTACATTTCATTCTCTAAATCCATAGATAAAATAGAAAGAGTTTTAATGCATATAAACAACAAGACCTCTATATGAATGGTGTATTTTAGTTTATATCACTATCACATATGTATTACTCAAAATAATATTGAATAAATATTATATTTATATAATGTTTATATATTTTTAGATTATTTACCATGATTAATGTAATGGGGTGAAAATTGACAAATCAAAACATACACGAATCGTTAAGTAGTTATTGCCTGAAACATGACTTCAATATGAAATTGTTAATAAAAATGTAATGTAATTCTCTAAAAAAACCATATATGGTTTGATATATATATATATATACTATTTGTTTTATAATATCTTTATAAGAAATTAATATTTGTTCTATAGGAGGTTTGAACTTGTATGACAGATGTTGGGAGTAAAGGTAAGAAATTTTTATCTAACTTTTTTACTTATCTAATAATCATGTCACATTCACCACATATTTATTTTATGTGTTGTAGATAATAATCATGATTTTTTTATAAAATTATTGTCCTGATAATTATTATTATTTATATATCCATTCAATTATCTCTCTTTCTTGTGCTTTATTGTTCCATAGTTACCAAATTCTTAATGGATTTTTGTCATAATTTTTTTCAATGTGGTATTTATTATGTTATGAACCTATCATATTTTATTAAGGTTATATAAATACCCATTTATATTTAGTATAATGTATATATTTATTCCTATGATATTATAAGTTTTATTTAATCTTATACTTTTATATGGATTATGAATCAATTTTACCAAATATTTATGGGTTTTATGTTACAATCTCCCTGTTTATTAGAATACATTATAATTATACATAAAATAATGATATATTATCATCTATATATTAAAAAAAATTATGTATTTTAGTATCTGTTCTTTATAACATGATAATACATGATTTAATTTAAAATTTTTTACTTTATGTACTCAATATAACTAATGAATGTTTTTTAAAAAATTCAACTATATTTTACTCTTCAGTCAAAATTAAATTTCATTAAAATAAAATGCCTTTTAAAAATGTATTATTTTTCCAAAAAAATATCCAAATTATTTTTTGAACACATTTTACCCATGTTTTATTTCAAAAAAATTAACGGAATCTTCATGTCATTACTCAAACAGGACCCATTTGGCTTTTAATTAAATTTTAAAATGAATATTTTTTAATTAGTAAAATAATAATGGTACTTTCCACAATATTAAACAATAAATTTCTCAAATATTACTTTGTATTGTTAAAATTTTATTTTCAAATAATATTATTTTGAATAATAAAAAATGTTTCGTATAATTCTTTTCAATTTAAAAAGGATATTTTTTCATGAAATTTTTTATATGATATTTTATTATTTAATTATATTTCTTTAAATATATTTTCATTTAAAAATATTTTGAAAATGTTTTAATATTAAAAATAGTTTTTGGAAGAGAAAATTGTGATTTCCTCAACAAATGTTCCAATTAATATTTAAAGAAATTATTTTTCATCTTTGATTACATACTTTAGTGTAACTTATTATTTGATGAGAATAAGATCCAAGGACCTAATTATTATTATATGTCTAAATTGATTAACATAATGGTTAAAATATTTTTATTATACAAATTTTTCTTCCTTGGGATAGAAAATGCTAAAATTGAAATGAAATATTAATTTTTCCCCCAATTTATGATATGATTAAATTATAGATCAATTATGTAAGTGGTTTCTTTTCCATATTTTATTCTATAATGGAATGTTTATGAAACCTACTTATATTCTTGGGTTATGTTATAGGGGAATATTTATGAAAAAAATATCTTTTCATTTGTTCTATTGTAATTATATTCTTTTGAATCCCATTTATTTTCATTTGTTCTGATATGATAAATTCTTTATTATCTATTAAAATACATATATATATATATGAATACCATTGAGTTATATGTCAGACCATGTATCCCTCCATTTCATTGGGTAATGATTTGTATCTCAGGATATAGAAATGAAATGAATGAGGAGGGAACCTAGTCTATGAATGGGGAATTTCCTATTACGGGGGTCATGGGAGTGAACCATGTATAATTTGATGGTTTGGGTAGTGAACCCATTACAATATGATCACCTTGGAAGTGATCCCTAACAAATATGAAATGATTTTCTATTCTTCTGTGTATACAAAAATTCCATTCCAAACATTAGAATTTTTCTCTCAAGACTCATTCTCTTTGATTTACATATGATTAATGTATTATGAATAACTAAAATTCATACAGTGACTCAAGAGTTTTATATTTTACATGTAGATTTTTTTTTAAATTTTTAGGCTCAAATAATGATACCCTTATTCTAATGTTATGATTTCATATATCTTTTTTTGAAACTTACTATGCATTTAAGATAACACTTTCTTATGTTCCCATTACCTATGTTACAATGTAATTTATTATGTATGATATGTATAAGAAGAGTACTAGTAATGAATAATATAGAGGGATATTTTTTATATTACATGTGAACTAGTTTTCCATGTTTCTATATTTTTGAAGGCTTTATACCATTATGATCGTTAGGCATTTTTTTCATAATATATTGAATAATATTATAAAATATGTAATTTAAATGTATGAAAGGATTGTGTTGTTATTTTATGTATTATTTTTTATTATTATACATAGGGATTATAATACTCCCCATCTCCCCCTTAATTCAATAATTTAGTTCCCTATATATTATTAAAAATCAGTAGTAATTAATAGAATATGGAGGGGTTTTACCATAACCATAAATAATAGAATCAAGGTTCAATGTCATATCTCAAACCTTATCATCAATTATTATTATATTTTCAATTTTTTTTTCACTTCATGCTAAATTTTTAATGGGTTTTCATATTCTAAACTTTTTATAAAACATGGTTTTCTTCTATTTGTTTAAATTTTATATAATTTGGATTATGATTATTTTCTATTCCTAATAATGAACATTATGTTATTATATCATTGCTTTGGGTTTATATCTATTATAGTATTTCCTTTTATGTTGTAAATATAGTTGTATATCTATTTACATTACGACCAATTATTTTTGATCTATTTCATAACACTTTATGTTCATCTTAGATCAACCTTATTTGGAAACATCACTTGAGATAATTGTTTATATTCTTGTGAACCAACCAAATTACCTTTATCATGTAAAATAGTTTCCTATTTATAAATTTACCATTGTTTCTCCCACTATGTATCCCAAAATAAAATGCACTCAATTTTAACATATCCATTTGTCATTGATTATTCACATGGTTTATTCAAAATAAATTCATTTTTAGTTTTGACTTATATTCCCTTTAAATAGAGATATATAAAATATCACATTCTTGAATAGTATAAACATATTAAATTATTTAATTGGACATTATTTTTTGGTTCCTTTTTTAAAGTATTGGGTGTACACTTCTCAACTCTATTATTTTGTAAAACTCCTCTCTTCACATGATTTTCTAACAAGATCGCTTCCTCTTATTTCAAGACCCACTTTTACCCCTATTATGGATTTATTCATCAATAAACTTGTTAATTGTTCTTTTTTATTATATAATATCAACAATTATAACATTGGACACTTCTATAGAAATAAATATACAATTATCAATATATTTATGTTTTTTTCATTGAGTAGAATTCATCATTTCTCTACTTTCTACTATAATACCAATGTTTTTCTTATTTATTAAACCCAAACCCTCCCCAATCAATTCCACTTATAGATTTAAAATGATGAAATTTTGTGATTATAGTTGATTACCTAGAGACCAATCACACAGGATCTCCAATAATAGGTCATGAACCTCCTCGATTTTCTTTTTGATGTACTCTTACCAAATTTAATTTAATTCTATTTTTTTATAATTAAGATTAGATTTAGATTAATATTATATATATATTCTTATTAGATAATATGAAACCACCCTTGATACATTGGTGGTATTAATAGAAATTGTTTACCATTTATATTTTCCTAGAATATTATTTTTTGATTTTTATAATAATTTTAAATAGATATAGTACATAAATTGTTTTTGGTTTATTGGAAACATTATAAGTAGATATTCTTAAGGATTTATTATATGAATATTTCATATAATAATATCAATTAATTTGTGTTTTATTGGATAAATCCCTCTCAAAAAAATTGTACATCAGAGTCTTCCTTCTATGAAACATGGGATGTTTTATCTCTTATGATATCTATATTTATTATTCCTAAATCTATCATTAAGAGACAACATATTGATAGAGTTGTTATCATCCTCAATATTTATTTTTATTTCTTCTCAATTATTCTCCATGAACATACATATTTATTCATGTTTATATAATTCATTTTAGAAGAGTTATTTCAAGGTATTTAATTCTTTTTATTTTGATGTCTACAATTGATAATTTCTAACATTTATAAAGTATTTTTGGGTTTTCTAGTGCATGGATAACATCCAAAAATATAATTCTAGTCACCAATTTTTAAAAACCATTACATTGGTTGATTTATTCAACAATTTAAATTATTTTATTATGAATAGACATAAATTATTCTATTGATTCAACTAGTACAATGAGAGAAACTAACTTTCAAAACATCTTACTCTTTGTTTTCTATAATTCTTAACATTTTTTTGGCTCTAAAATTTCCTCAAGAAGATCCTTGATAGAATAAATATAAAACTAAATAACTATTTGGAAATTTAATGAAATCATCATTGATTCCATGTGGAAGTATTTCATTATTTTATGGTCTCGTACTCCTCATACTTTTCCCTGTGTGAAACCTTTTCATTAAAAGGATAATTCATAATAAAATATACGGATGAAACATATCACTTTTAGAAGCAATTTTTAATGAAAGATAGTTATTTTCATTGGAAATATTTCTCAACTTATTAGCCTTCCATTTATACTCATTCGTCATGATTTAGGCAGACACCATAAAATATTCTTAAACAGATATACAAAATGAGTTCTCCATTTTTGGAATCTCAAAATATTTTTGAATCATACACTTTTTATAAATCTATTAAAATAAATTATAAATATTTATCCAATTATAGTGAATATAGATAAGCATTGATGTTAATTGAAGTGTTATGACCATTGATACCAATAGATATGTAATTAAAAACCCATTTTTTCTAAATTTATTCTTTTTAATGTACCATATATTACTGGTTTTTATTTGGATCTCTTATCATTATCCCCCTATGGATTATTGGGATTCATTAATAAAAAATGGAACAAGATACATTGATTTTAAAGGTTCATCATTGAATGCCTTATCTTTTTTAGGATTATTTCATTCCCCAACCACAAATTGTTCAATTATTTAACCAAATAGTTATATTCCACTATATCCTACCTTGATTACATGATGTATCATCATGTAATTAAATATCCATGTATATGGTCTTTATATGATAGCATAAACATAATGTTTTCTAATTCGTTTGATCATTTCCATATGGATTTTCCTCGCAACTGAAATGTGACTAACTCAAACAGTTCATTAATGGATAATTTAATGAAAATTTATATAGGTATTCAATTAGAACTACTTTTTAGTGAATAAAATGTAGTAATTAATATTCCACTAAATATTCATTGGATTATGTTATTTTATAACCTTATATAATACATGTCTATCATATGAATTCTATTTTACTTTTTTTCATCAATGTTTTTTATCTTTTAAGAAATGGTATTATTCTACCCTAACTCTTATTTGACTATTAATATATCTTATAGACTTTACCTATAATGTATGTCACATATTCATCATCATATTATATATTATTATTCTTAAAATCATTAATGTTTAGTTTCCAGTATCGAAAATATATAAACTCCACAAATATCGGATAAATTCAATCACCTCAATCATGATGGGGAAAATATTATTTTTGATTCAGCATTTAAAATATTCCCAAATACAAGTCAAATAAATTTATTTAAATATTATTATTCAAAGTATTATATTCATTAATTAAATTCTCAAAATATCCATAGGTTTTATACTTTTTAAATATCTATACATGTGTTCTTGGACTCAAGAAATATCACATGGTAGTGTGTCTAGAGGTGTGGAACTTATAAACACAATATTATCCATTAGAAAGGTTTTTCAAAATATAAAATGGATGTAATTATAATCATATCTGATTGTGATTTTTATTCAATAAAAATCATTGCAACAACATCTGCAGGTTTATTTACATTATAGTTTAAATATTCTATTCTAAAATTATTATTTTTTTCATCTGGTATAAATTCTCCAAATTTATCAAATTAAATATCTCAAATGAATAGTCTAGAATCACTCATATGAAACCTAGAATGGGTTGTATATATCCTATAAATTTCTCATAAATTGAACTACATTAACACATAATTTGTTCTATAAACCACAAATAAATCATACATAGTCTAAAAAATTAATCAATAAAAGTTAAAAATTTTCTATTTTTCACATCATTAAGTCTGACCTAGTAAAACATTTGTCATATGTAATAAAAAAATAACTCATATACAGATTTAAATGAGTCATATAAATAATTACATTGTCTTTGAAACGACTCATTTGTGGGATCAAATGACTCATACAAAATCCTAGTGGTATCAATTACTTGGTTTTTATACTAACATAGAATTATTGATATTATAAAATGTAGTTAAAAATTTAATTAGTTTCACTCATGGAATTCTAAAACACATGAAATATCTTCAAAAAATCACTAAAATTTTATTACCATCCTGATATTGATGAATCCATGTTTCATGATCCATGAATGGATTCTCCAACCCCTAAACACCTTCTTCTTCCCCAATATAGATCTTCAATTTACCTCTCAATTTGTCCTTCACAAAACCCATATGAAATGTTTTAAAATATTTTATTGTTAATTAGAACATATATTTCACAATATTAATGACACATCAATAATATCATATGAACAGATTTACCCTTAAATAATTATTAATGTATTCTTCAACAAAGAAACATAGAATTATTATTACCATTTAAAAGTATATTATATCACTCATAAATTCATTGTTTCACTAACAATATTGATATATTTTTTTACCTAAATTGTTTCCTATATATAAAATCTTCACTTTTCAATCACATATAAGTTATTAATTTCCATATTATATCATTAAAACAATTATTTACTTCCAAATCAAAATGAATATAAAAAAAGTTATAACATGATATAAAATATAAAAAATATAATTTAAAATTTTTTCATATAGATTAATTAATTTAAATTATTCATAAAACTAATATTAAATAATATAAAAGTGGACTAAAAATGAAATTAGTTCATTCATAATTAAAAATTTTATCCTCACCCACTTTCATTAAAATGATTTCATCATATTCACCATTCCCAACATGAACTATTACTTAAATATCATTATGTAATGATAGATAAATTTCTTGTTGATGTCGGGGTTCTATATAAAAAAAATTCTCAACATTATCACACAAACCGTTCACATCACATTACCTAAAATTTTCTACAACACACTTCTAATCCATAACACTATCATCTACATTGTATAATATTTTATAATTTTAGTCCAAAATACATTGATGTGATTATTCATGTCCACTATTATCATCCAACCAATATATGTAAATATAATAAAAGAATAACCATTCATTATATATACACCTTTAAATACTCACCCACATAAAATTAAAGAACTCAGCTAAAATATTCCTTGATAATTTAATTTGATAAAGTTAATAAACATTTCAAAGTACCCCAACTCTTTAAATTTTGTGATTATTATAATATATTTTATCATAAAAACCTCCTCAATAAAAAATATACAAAACATAAATCCATTATTATTTAATTCAATGAAAAAAAAGAATTTTTCAAAATCCATAAGACTATAAATTTAAAATATTTTTCAACTACATATTGATTATAAACATCAATGTCCAAAATATATTAAATATTATTAGTTACATATGTTCATTATATAAACATACTATAAATATACAATTGATTTTTTTCATACAAAACCTATAAACCAATAAACAATGTATTTTTAATGACATTTTTATCTGTTTATAATATCATGTTCAATACCAATGTAATATTTTTTTACATTATAATACTTTGAGTGTAAGGATCTAAAATATCATTATTGCGAAGGTCAAAACTATTTTCTTATACAAACAATTTTTTTGAAAACATATTGATATTTTCTTAACATGATGGAATGAAATTGGATGATTAATTTCTATAATGTATGAAGAAAATTGATATGCTTTAACACTAAAATATGTAATTAGATTGAATTGCCTCACAATATTATTCATATACCTCAAAAATATATTTAAAATATTAACCTAGGTAACATTCAGAAATAGTGACTTCTCGTTGTAATTATTTTTAAATTGATACCTCATTTAAAAAGGATCATTAAAATTTAAACCATATATTTAATGATATTTGAATTGTTATCATAGTAAATATAAAATATTTTTTCGAATATAAATCTCCATGGTAAATATTCATCGATAATTTATGGGCCCCCGAAATTTAACATCCATTGAAAAATGCAGGGTTATAAAACTAATTGTAGTGAAAAAATAGAGAACTAAAATATTTAAATCAAAATGTTTCAATAAACTTATGAATTATTGTTTTTCAATCTCAATAAGGCTTATACTTTTATAACAATGCTATCTGGATAATATGCACAACTCAATTGCAATATATATTTTTATGATGTAAATATTTAAGTAACAAATAATGTAAAAATTGATTAATTTCAATATATAAGGAAATATTTTCAAGGAAATATATGTTATAATGATTTTTTACCACATATATAGAATATTTACTTAATGATATATCAGATACATTCAAAATATTCAACAATTGATGGAACAAATCATTTTCATGAATTCTTAGTTTAATAATAGTATGTGATAAATTACAAAATAAATTTATAAAATATCATGTCGTGTATAAATTTCATCAAATACCACAGAAAAATTAATATTACAATTTTATTTTTCATTTATTAAATAGTGTAAAATATAAATCTTCACATACCATTATTTCAATATGCCTCAGGTAATGATTATAATGAAACAATGAAATTTCAAAAAATATTATTTTAAATAAATACATTGTTTATTCCATTATTCTATACCAACTATATCTAATGAGAATTGAACTAATTTTTACAAACATTCATTTAATACTCTTTCCAAAATTGTGTGCCACCCATTGATATTTTTGAATTGATTTTTAAACTTAATAATAATCTTGGTGGTTGCCTTAAATAATTTTTTTACACTAGATCATGATTTAATAAATCTATAACCATCAAATTTTTCTAGGAATATACAAGGAGAAATGAATCATTTATTTATACTATATTGTAGACTTCTAGACACAAATTCAATGTTATAAACTAGTCAGTACATGATAGTGTTAAGTTTTATGTAGATTATTTTTTTAATCTTATGAATTAATAAATCATTCACATTATATCATCAATTATTTAAACATAAAAATTTCTGATGTAATATATATATCTACATAATTTCACCAAATGTTAAGATATATTTAATATGAATCTGAAGGAATACATAAATTACTTTTCCTATAAATTTTCCATTCAATGATCATCAAAAAAATTATGTAATTTTTCTATATAAATACAAAGAGTTACATGTTAAGGAATTGTAGTATCTGTATATATGATATAAGTTTCACTTAGAATATAAAATATATTAAATCCATCAGTATTAAATTTCATTTTAAAAATGACAGGATTTCAAAAAATATTTAGTAATAAATAATATAAGGATATAAATGTTTAGGTATCTATAATTTAATCTAAAACTATTGTTTTTTACATGACCTGAAGAATAATTTTCTCTTCTATTTTACAATACAAGAACATTCCTTAAAATAATTCTTTTTAATTAAATGTAGTATTGAAACATTATATAATATTTATTTATATTCTTATATGTTTAAAATTTAATAAATATTTCATCATTATTCACTTATTTTGATAGAAAATAATAAAATATTTCATAATATACTATATATCAATATTCTCCAAAATACCAAATAAATTCATTTGGAAATGAAGGTGTTTCTGACAAATACTATGATGGTTTTTGACTCAATTATATTTTGATGACACTGCATACCTTATTTTATATGGAAGGAAGTCACTAGGTTTATCTATATAAAAAGTAGGGAATGTGTTTTGGTACATAGGAGGTAAAGACGAGTTCATCATACCCTTAATAAAATAATTATTTCGTAACCTATGACTCTCTTATAAATTTATGTATTTCTTCAGAACCCTTCACAAATACTAGTTAAATACTGGTTACCCTTATTTCAACATCAAAAAAGAAACCCTATGGAGATATGAAGACAGATATATATATATATATATTAGGGGATCTAAATATATATATTAATGATTAGTTATATTATTATTTATATATATAGTTTGGATCCCATTAATTTATTTCTATTCATGTGGTGATTTATGAGTAGGGGTTGGGATGGTCCCTTATAAAGGGGTTCCTATATATCATTGTGAGGTGAATCAAAACCCTTATAGTTTAGTTCCATATAATGTGACACATCATTTCAAATAAGGATACATAATAGGGACCATTAGAGTCCCTTTCAAAAAAATATTCTATGAGCTATTTCGTATAGTTTAATGTATTCCTATGTGGAATCATAGTGTATGATTACTTGAAATGATTGGTAAAAAATATAAACCCTTTTGTGATTATCCAATCTATTAGTAACTAGGGAGGAGAAACTGTGGTTGGGAATTAAATTTAATAATATTGATAGATATGGTTTCACATCCCCACACAATTTGTGTTGGTAACTACAAAAGTAATGTAAACTGAGAATATTTGGTCATACACATAATATGATGAAAATGTAAGGAACAAAGAGGAGTAATTGGAATAAATATATGTATACTGAAAACTAAGAGCATCTCACATCATGTAATTTTGTATACAAATATGGGAATCTCATATAAATGTCGTTATGGAAGGGTCGATATCATATGCTGGTATGGTTGAGTTGATGCCTAATTTTGAGGATTTGGTGAATGAATTTTTCCAAGTAGGAAATAAGAATGGTAGAACATGGGTGATAGAGTTCTTTCATGTTGTGGTGGATAGCTATTTGATCTAGGTATTTGATAGCTCCCTAGTAGGGTATCCTAGGTATGACACATTATAGAATGGGTTTTCTTTAATAAGGGAGCTCGTGTGTATGTACATAGTGAATAGGATCTCCATGGTAGGTCTTCCAATTTATGAGACCTAAAAAATAAGTTATTCAAATTATGGATTTCTAGGTGAAGGTACATCCTTGTATGTATTGGGAACAAATCCATATGATAGGATCATATTAACCAGAGTGTTTTACTATAGTTTGGTTCCCTAGGAGAAATATCTCCCCAGTTGAGTCTTGTATTTGGATACTATCAAAATCAACCATGGGTATAAGAATTTCTCAATTCTAATGGGATTTCACAAAGTATTGATCGGTTGTGAAGACCTAGGTGAAGGTTCTCCGAAGAAGATGATATATTGAAATGGTCTACTTATTTAAATTACTTATGTTAATTATATCCAATCCATGAAGACATGGAATATTTATTTCCCAATTCAACATCTCTGAGTATGAATATAGAAGATTGGGACCATGTACATGATCCATGGTGTTAAAAATGTTGCATGACACCCAAATATGGTTCAATAAATTATTTAGGGATAATTATATATCATATCACTTCATCATTTTGGAATCCATATATGTGTCAACAATTCAAGGTCAATGGTGGAATATTTATATACCTTGGGGTCCTGGGAATTCCTAAATAGGTGTGCATAATTATATGTAAAAACCTATCTTCATAGAACAGGGTGTAATAAACATGGTTTTGTGAATATGGAGCGATGACCTAGCTGAAAGAGATATGTTAAGAATAAATATGTTTGTGTAACATGGGTCCATGACCCTAAACACAATATAGTTGTTATTCATTAAAAATTACCATATTTAAGGAATTATAACATTCTATATTTATGCTCATTAGGCTTATATGATAAGACAAATCAATAATTTTGAAAATATCTATTCCCTATGATTTATTTATACCTTATATTTTTTGTTTTCCATGAAATAAAATAATCAATAAGACCCTAAAATCATGTATAAAACATCGACATCACTTTTTAAATAATCGACAAAATACATGGAATACTCTCAGAAAGAGATTATCACAACTACAACACCAAAAATGGAATTTTTTTGAGGAATTTATATCCCTTATAGTAATATAAGTCATATAAAACATTGAAATCACATTATCTTTTTCTCTGGATATAAATATTGTTTTCTACCCAATATCGTCTTCTTTTATTTGATTGAAAAATGAGTTATAGATAATATCGAAAATTTTAATGGATGAATTAACCATTTAACAAAAATACACCCCATATAATAGAATTCATTAAGAATTAAAATATTCTAAATAAAAGCTAAATGTGGGTTTCATATATACATTCTTAAATATTAGGTGTTATTTTACTATAAACTATCCAATGGGAGGATTTTACAAGAAGAAATTATAGATGGGGGGTTTATAATATGGGTGGACAATTAAATCATTGTGTTTGGATCACCAAGAAAACTAAAAATATTAAAAAAATTTAATTACCATAAAGAGGAAAATGGGTTGTTTATTTTTAATGCCTCCAAAATGTGTATACAAATTAAGGAATTAAGGTTTACATGAAAAGTATATCTTTTCATATCATTGGTCTCTTGAATTGGTAGAAATAATATTTCTTTAGTAATGGTGGTAATAGGGTGAACATAGAGTTTTTTATTGGATCTACTATAGGAGAATTTTATACCACTATCTCTCCTATATGAATTCATGTCATGTCACATTTAGTTCATAAAGTGGAACCTTTAATGAATTGAACCCTATACCCTCTGTGAACTAGTACCTGACCCGCCATATACTCAAAGGGAGTTCTTGATCCCCACTAGATAGATAAAAGAACCTGGGTATCAAACTACAATAAGAAGTAATAATTTATCCCATCCTTAATAAACAACATGGAATATATACACATGGTAGAGAGAAATAGTTGGTTATTCCGATATATTCCATAATAAATAAAAAATGTCAAAAGAGATAGAACAAAAAGTGGTGGAAAAAAATCTTGAGAAAAAAAATTCAACTAAAAAAAATAAAAAATCATAGATAATCTGATAGCACCATGTTATATTATAGGAAAACACCCACCACCTCACCACCATTTACCCAAAACCAACTTGATAGATAGCCTGACCACCTCACTATGGATCCTTTCCCTTCATTGCATCAAAATAAATACAATTATCTATGCCTTTCTATAGGGGTGCACAATGTGTGAGCTAACTGGATAACTAGGATACTAGTTACTCCATACAAAGACATTGAAAAATAATCAAAATAAGCAAAACATTTATAAATAAAAGGTAGGATAAATGTTTAATCGTTTTTTATATCAAAATCATGAAAAAACAATTAAATTTCACAAAATTCCACATTTACAATTAATTTAGGTAAACAAGTTTTAAATAACATCCTATACGTATATCAAAACAAAAAAAACACACACACACACACACACATATATATATATAATCAAATCAAAGCATGTATCACATTTCATATCAAATCCATGGTAGTACAATAAAAAAAATACTCAATCCAAAAGTATCCCAAATCTTCCAAAATCATAGGTAACATCACACAAAGGATCATACTAAATTATGAAAACTTGTAAACTCATACCAAATATAGGAAATTACATATTCATAAAACTTCTATACATAATCATTGAGTATATATAGTAATGTAAGAACCCAAAAATTGAATTCCCCAATAGTTCTAACACGTCCTTAGAACAACGATCCAATGAAGCATATGAATGCTTCATTAGAATACCCAATAACAGTATATGAGACCCAATAATATACCTTACACCTAAGAACCCATGGATTATCATGTTATCTTTCATTTAAATCATTTCACTAATACATTTTACAAAAACCATTATTTTAAAACCATTTAAAACATAACAATTCTTTGAAAACTCTATTTTATTTAACCAAAACTATGGGAAATCCAAATTTTATAAAAACACATTTTCACTCCCTCAAAAATGAATTAGTCAATCAATAAATTTCATTTATTAAAAAAGATAAAATGGATTTATAAATTTAGTTCAATAACATATGATGGTAATGTAACCACCTACATCAAAACATGGGTCGCACACATAGGTCTTAATGGATGTCATCTTATGGAATTTACGGGGTATCTCTAACTCTGGAAATATTCCTACTCTTAGAAGAACAATTTTGACTCACAAACCAATACTTTTTGCTCTTGCTGAACCAAAAGTGAATTTATCTTTAAAATTTTGGCATCTTTCTCCCTCTGATTATAATTTTTTAGGTGCCTGCACTAATAGTAGTATGGTTTATTCCCTTTGGATTATTTATCATGCTTCTCTGAAAGATGTTAAAATTCACAATTTCACTGTTCAAATTATTACTTGTGATTATGTTTTTAATAATCTCCATATGTACTGCACTTTTTCATATGCTAAAAATTGATACCAGGATCACAGGCCTCTTTGGGATGACCTGTTACATTTAGCTGGTAATTTCTCTGACCCCTAGTTAGTTCTTGGAGATTTTAATTCCATTCATTCCCCTTGTGAAAATGTTGGGCCTTCTCATTCTCAAATATCTTCTAGAGAGTTTAGATTCAGAATTGAAGATTATAATCTGGTTGAGGTTAATCTCACAGGTGCTAAGTTTAATTGGTATATAAAACACTATAAAGGATGGTTGCTAGTAAACTAGATAGGGCCCTAGTGAATTGTTGGAACCATGGTCTTCTATGCATTATTTTGAGTATGGTTTGTGTTTGTTCTCAATCAGCAATGGAAGTTTGGATCGTGTACCAGCAAAGAGATCATACCGTTCAAGTAGACAACAGTATTGAAGGTGGCGATGTTTTCCAGTGTTTGCCAATTTTTTGGGGTCCGAAATCTGGAAGATGGTGAGCATCGCGAAAGGTGGATTTCCATGAAGATAATAATTAAATATGGAAAAGGCATGAATTTCGCGAAGAGTGGATGCATGGTTTGGAAATCGCGAAGACCAGAAGAATGGAGGCGGTGAGTCTTCGCGATTACGTCAAAGCTTCGCGAATGGCAGAGTTGAAGCGCATCGCGGCGATGAAGGGCTTTACGAGGGAGCTTCGTGGCGAATGGCGATGGAATGATGACGGTAATACTCTGCAATTACGATGAGCTCTGCGAATGGAAAATTGCCGTAGTGCTTCGCAATTTTGATAGAATTTCGACGGGAACTTCGGAGCTTCGTGATTTGAGATGACGTGGCGCTGACTTCGCGCGGAAGGGTCGAGGGTCGGTGGAATCGCCTATAAATAGAGGCCGACCCCCTCGAGAGAAGTAGAGATAATTTTAGAGAAATTCCTTTGCTCTCGGTTCGCAAAATTCTCTCGCGAAGGCAGTGTGATTCGCGAGAGAGGAGCTCCGCGGCAGCTATTCTAGCTCCGCAAAAGTAGTGTGCCCCGCGTTGGCTCAGTGAGCTTCGTGAAGAGGCAGGATCTCCGTGATAGCCAAGCATTGCGAAGACTGGAGCATCACGAGAGTGAATCTCGATTGAGCTTCGCGAAAAGGTAGGGACTCCGCGAAGGCTTGTTTGAGCTTTGCAAAATTGGGAGTCTTGCGAAGTAGGGTACTTTTTGAAGGCCTTTTCCAAAGGTTCTTTTCCCAGTGGACAAGGGAGAGGGGGGTATTCATCAGTGGTTGGAATTTGGACTTCAACAGAGCATTAACTCAGGACTCTGATGCAAGAAAAGTCTCATCCTGAACAGGAGACAATGAACATCATGTCTGTCTATTGAAGAGACCTTCACGTCTTTAAACTGAGTATGACTTCACAAACGGTAGTGAGCCTGGGGGAGTCAACAGGAGTGACCCGAGGGAAGCAGTGATTTTTCCCTGAACCTTTGTAAAGGAAGTGAGCCTGGGACAGAGTGACTATGCCCGAACTTTTATATTCTCCAGCTAGTTAAGCATAGTGGATTTTTGTACGACCGACAACTTGTCGGCGTATTCTCCTTGGACGTAGCCCTTAGTGGTGAACCAAGTAAAACGGTCTATGTCTTCTCTGTGCATGTGCATGTTTTCTCTCTGATCATTTTCTTCATACAGGTTGAACAAGTTCCTACCAACGTGGGAAAAAGATCCATCACATTAGATGAAAAAGTTGTCCCCCTGATTCACCCCTCCCCTCTCAGGGTTTCATGGGGTTCTTCAAGTGGTATCAGAGCGTAAAGGATGCTGGTGTTGAATCTGACCTTTTTCGTCATGGAAAACGCGGTCAATGTCAGGGGATTCCCTCCCTTCGATGGAAGAAATTTCCAGATCTAGAGGAACGGAATGAGATCTCATCTAAGATCTCTTGGAATGGAAGTTCTCTTTTCTACTGTGCAAGGAATACAAGTCACTGATCCAACATGCCTTGTTATGACTGAAACAGACAGGAAACTTCATGATGCAGATGCTAAAGCACAGAATGCACTCACTACAGCCCTTTCTGATCAGATCTACCTAAAGGTGATGAATTTCACCTCAGCAAAATCCATGTGGGATAAAATTTATAATATTTATGAAGGATATAGAAAAGTGAAGGAGGTGAAACTACAAGTGCTGCACAATCGGTTTGATGATCTGAAGATGCATCCAGACGAGAATGCAGACTCTTTCTTAAATCGAATTACTGAAGTAGTTGGAGCAATTCGGGGTCTAGGCGAAGAAATCAAAGACATTGATATTGTAAAGAAAATATCGAGAAAACTTCCACCTCTGTATAATGTGAAGGTGTCAGCCCTTGAGGAAAGAGATCTTTCCAAACATTCTCTGGATGATCTAATGAGTATCTTGGTAGCATATGAAATGAGAGTCAAACCAGAAGATTCTACGACTCATGTGAGCAAGGAAATGGAATTCAAGGCCATGGATAAACTAAAAATCTCAAAGGATAGTAGCGGTGAAGATGATGAAGAAAAAGAAATTCTTTCTCTCATTGCAAATAAGTTACAGAAGGGGAAACAGAAATTCAAAGGGAAGTTACCTCTCGCATGTTTCCGTTGTGTAAAAGTTGGGCACATTGCCTCTCAGTGCTTAAAAATTATCAATGATGAAGACAGTGAGGATGAAAACCTCAAGAAGCCTTAGAGAAGGTTCTTCAAAAAGGGAGACTTCAAATATGGTAAAAAAATGAAAATGAAGAGTTTTTTCTATGAAGAGGACGAAGATGATAATGAATTATGTGAAGAAGAAGAACCAGAATTAAAAACTGGGAACCATGATTCTATGATGGCCACTGTTGAAAAGTCAGAAAATATTGATGGAGAAAAACAACTGAGAACTTGTGTAGATCATGAGATGAAACTTAAGGATGCAGTTAGTAAGCTTAAGATTAAATGTAAGAGCTGCAATAAGTGGAAATCAATTGTAGAAGAATAAACTGAATACGTTGATCAACTTGCAGCTGAAATTGAACGGCTGGAAGAATTTGTGAGGCTACAGTCTATAATAATTGAAAGCAATGATGATGTAGTATATCTGAAGCTGAGAATTGAAGAGCAGGGAAAGGTCATCAATGACCTCACCTCCAGACTAGATGAAAAATCAAAGACTGCTGATGGTCTTGAGGAGGAAGTTGTTACTCTAAAGAGTAAACTGGAGACTGAATCATTTCCAAAAGAATCGAGTATGAAAATACAGTTTGGAAGATTCTCAGATGCAGAATTACTAGCAAGAGCCAAGTGTGGTTCAGATGGGGTTAGAAAAATCTTGAGTGATCAAAGACCTGCTTGCATGGGAAAGAGTGGAATTGGCTGTGAGGCTGAGACATCAACAGCTGGAAGTTAAAATATCCAAAAGAAAGATAAGATGAATGTTGAAAATGTTGAAACGTTTCCTAGAGTGCCAAAAAAGGAATCCTCAATCCAAACTAAAAGGAGACCTAAAAATTATCCTCAAACATTCAGAAATGACAGACAATCTTACTATTCTCCCAAGGAAGAAGGTATGAGGAGAAATTCAAGTGAGAAGACATTTCCTCTCATGATGTGTCAGTTCTGTGGCTATCTGGGCCATACCATGGTTTATTGTGAAGAGGCAAGAAGATATCTAAATAGAGAAGATATAGAAGCTCAACAAAGGAGAACAATTTCATATCCTAATTCTAATAGGAGAAATAATTTATATGGATATTGTTTTTTTTGTTCTAACTTTGGTCATAAGGCCGCTAATTGCAGGCAGAGAAGGGACATGGACACCTCATACCGAAGTTCAAGACAAGTCAAGTCTCGTCAGCAAGACAGTGTTTCTCTTTCAAACAGGTTTTCACCTCTCAAAGAAGAGTTTGACTATGAAGAACCTGGGTATGCGGAAGAGATAATTGAAAGGCCATCAGTTCTTTATACTTGATCTAATGTCTCATAGAAGGAAAGGAAGAAGATTGAGAAATACAACCTTGTAGAGGTGGCCCTCAAAGCTACAAAGAACAACAGTACCTGGATTCTGGATAGCGGTTGTTCATCTCATATGACAAGTAATGCCAGGCTACTAACGAATATCATATGGAATGTTGATGGTACAGTAAGATTTGGTAATGATGGGTCTCAAAAAATCAAAGGGAGTGGAAGTATCGAATTAGCTAATGGAGAACTAAAGAAGACTGAAGTCCTTTATGTAGATGGCCTACGTCATAATCTCCTCAGCGTGAGTCAACTCTGTGACCCAGGACTTATAGTTACGTTTAATCAGAAAGGCTGCACTATCAAGGGAAAGACTGGCAATTCACTTATGAAGGGATGCATAAAAGAAGGCAACTTGTATCAGGATGATAGTGAAGAAAATGTATGTTACATGACTGTTGAAGAAGAAAACAATTTGTGGAATCGGAGACCGGGACACATCAATCAACAAGACTTGGAGAAAATATGAAAATTGAGAATTGTCATGGACATTCCCAACCTGAAGCATGAGCGTGAAAAATCTTGTGATGCTTGTATTCGTGGAAGCTAGTCTGCAGTTCATATCGGCCAAAGAAGAAAAGGGCATCTCACCTTCTTGATCTGATTCATACAGATGTTTGTGGGCCAATAAATGTTTCCAGAACTCATGGAGAAAGGTACTTTGTCATTTTCATAGATGATTACAGTAGAATGGCATGTGTGATGGTCATTCACAGAAAACGACAAGTCCTTGACTGCATGAAAACATATCGGCGAATCGCCGAGAATGATACTGGACGAACAATCAAAGTGTTGTGATCTGACAATGGAGGAGAATACACGTCCATTGAATTTGAGAATTATCTGGAGAAGCATGGGATACAGCATGAGGTAGCTGCTGTGAGAACTCCACAACAAAATGTAGTTGTTGAATGTAGGAATCGATAGGTGAACAACATGGCACGAACTATGCTGATAGAGAGTCGTATTCCACGACATTACTAGAAAGAGGCTGTTCAAGCTGCAGTGTACATTCAGAATCGAACAGGACTTTATATGGGTGAGACGAAGACACCATATGAATTGTGGCATGGATGGAAGCCTTCTCTAAAATACTTTCTTGTCTTTGGAAGTAAATGCTTCCTCAAGAACAAAGAAGGAAATCAAGTGAAATATGGCGACAATGCAGATGAAGGAATTTTCCCCGGTTACTCAATGAACAGAAAAGCCTACAAATGTTTCAATAAGAATTTGGGAAGGATTGTGGAAAGAAGTGATGTTAAGATAATTGAAGAGAAAACCACAAATGCTTCAAGGACGTCATATGCTGATGTGATAGAATGTTCGGAAGAATGTGAACGTGAAGAAAATACAAATGCAGAAATAGAGGAATCTGTTCAAAACACTCAGCAGTCACATCATGATGTTGACTCAGAAGAAGAATCTGAAGAAGAAACTCTGGCTGAAGAGAATACTACTGAACCTCGCAGGAGAAATCGATGAGTTGAGATTGATCCATCCAACATAATTGGGGATAAGAGTGCACCCACTCAAACAAGAAGGATGAGGAATACCACACAATATGCATTTCTAGCAGTTGTAGAGCCATCCTCATTCGAAGAAGCTGCAAAAGATAAATCTTGGGTGAATGCCATGAATGATGAATTAGATCAGATTGACAAGAATCAGACATGGGATCTTGTCCAGAGACCTGAAGGTCACATTGTGATTGGTACCAAATGGATCTTCAAAAATAAGTTTGCTGAGCATGGAAGTTTCATCAGAAACATGGCACGACTGTTTGTAAAGGATACTCCCAGATTGAAGGCATTGATGTTGAAGAAACCTTTGCTCCAGTGGCTAGACTGGAGTCAATCAGGCTTTTCCTTGCCATGGAACTCCGAAGAGGATATAAAGTATATCAAATGGATGTCAAGAAAACATTCTTGAATGGTGTACTCGAAGAAGAAGTCTACATTGAACAACCAATGGGCTTTGTTTTGGGTACTGATGAAACAAAGGTCTACTAACTGAAGAAATCTCTATACGGTTTGAAGCAGGCTCCACGGGCGTGGTACTCACGATTGGATTCATATCTCAAGAAGTTGGAATTCAAAAGAGGAGGAGTTGATCACAATCTCTATGTGAAGAATTCTCTAAAAGATCAATTCATGGTTCTTTTCTACATTGATGATATCATATTTGGTCGCAGCAGGCATAATTCAGTGGATGAATTTTCCAACCACATGAAATTAGAATTTGAAATGTCTATGATTGGGGAGCTCAGATATTTCTTGGGGCTATAAGTGATTCAAAAGAAGGAATATACTTTCATTTATCAGGAAAAATATGCAAGAGAGCTGCTGAAGAAGGTCAATATGTAAGACTCTAAACCAATGTCAACTCCGATTGCAGTTGGAACTAAAGTTGGAAAGCATGAGGATGGGAACTCTGTTGATCCCACCATGTATAGGAGGATCATTGGAAGCCTACTGTACCTGACAGCGACAAGGCCAGATACTGTCTTTGAAACATGCCTTGCGGCCCGCTTTCAGAGTAATCCAAAGGAGGAACATATGGCAGCAGTAAAAAGAATCATGAGATACATTCAAGGTACACATAACTTCGGGTTATTTTTTGCTACAGGCAGGGACAGTGATGTATCAGCGTTTTCTGATGCTGACTGGGCTGGTGATGTAGTAGACAGAAATTCCACTAGTGGTGGAGCTTTCTATATTGGGAAGAAATGTGTTGCCTGGTTGAGAAAGAAACAAGAAAGTACTTTTCTTAGTACTGCTAAAGCTGAGTATATCTCCACCACAAATGCATGCACTCAACTGCTATGGATGAAGCAGCAATTACCTGATATTGGCGATGAGGTGAAGCAACCAATGGTGATTTACTGTGACAATAAGAGAGCAATTGATCTTACGAAGAATCCTGTTCAGCATTCTCGTACAAAACACATTGAAATCATGTATCACTTTATCAAAGAGAAAGTTGAGAAAAGCGTGATTAGATTGGATCATTTGGGAACAGATGAGCAAGTGGCTGATATCTTGACAAAGCCAATGTCAGTGGCTATGTTTGAGAAGCATCAGTTGAACATTGTTGTTCGGCCACCTCCCAGTGCATAAGGAGATTACGGAATTCCCCTCTCCCCGTTTGTTATAACTGTTTTAATCTGTTTGTGGTCGTGATGCAGGTTTATGGGGGAGATACTATCTAGGGGGAGTATGGTTTGAGCTGAACATGAAAACTTTACTAGTATTTGGATTTATTTTCAATGGGGGAGAAAGGGGAATAGCATAAATTCAGGCAACTTCTGTGATGAGAATAATGAGAAGGAAAACAGTGGAACCCAATTCAAGCCTCCTCTCTTGTTTTCTACATCGAGCATTGCTCACGTAGACATAGAGTGTTGGCTGAGTTGATTCTTGTGTTTTTGGTTTTCACATAGATGGAGATCTATTGAATTTATCTTCTGATTGCCAACAAACCCAAATGGGGAGACTGTTGGAACCATGGCCTTCTATGCATTATTTGGAGTATGGTTTGTGTTTGTTGTCAATCATCAATGGAAGTTCGGATCGTGTACCAACAAAGAGATCATACCGTTCAAGTAGACAACAGTATTGAAGGTGGCGCCGTTTTCCAGTGTTTGCCAATTTTTTGGGGTCCGAAATCTGGAAGTTTCTGAGCATCGCGAAAGGTGGATTTCCATGAAGATAATAATTAAATATGGAAAAGTAATGAATTTCGCGAAGAGAGGATGCATGGTTTGGAAATCGCGAATACCATAAAAATGGAGGTGGTGAGTCTTTGTGATTACATCAAAGCTTCGCGAACGGCAGAGTTGAAGCGCATCGCGGCGGTGAAGGGCTTTGCGAGGGAGCTTCGAGGCGAAGGGCGATGGAATGATGACGGTAGTACTCTGCGATTATGAAGAGCTCCGCGAACGGAAAATTTCCGTAGTGCTTCGCGATTTTGAGAGAATTTTGGCGGGAACTTCAGAGCTTCATGATTTGAGATGACGTGGCGCTGACTTCGCGCGGAAGGGTCGAGGGTCGGTGGAATCGCCTATAAATAGAGGCTGACCCCCTCGAGAGAAGTAGAGAAAATTTCAGAGAAATTCCTTTGCTCTCGGTTCGCAAAGGTCTCTCGCGAAGGCAGTGTGCTTCGCGAAAGAGGAGCTTCGCAGCGGCTATTCTAGCTCCGCGAATGTTGTGTGCCCCGCATTGGCTCCATGAGCTTCGCGAAGAGGCAGGAGCTCCGTGATAGCCAAGCATTGCGAAGGCTGGAGCATCACGAGAGTGCTTTGCGATTGAGCTTCGCGAAAAGGCAGGGACTCCGCGAAGGCTTGTTTGAGCTTTGCAAAATTGTGAGCCTTGCGATGTAGGGTACTTTGTGAAGGGATTTTCCAAAGGTTGTTTTCCCAGTGGACAAGGGAAAAGGGGGTATTCATCAGTGGTTGGAATTTGGACTTTAACCGAGCATTAACTCAGGACTCTGATGCAAGAAAAGTCTCATGCTGAACAGGAGACAATGAACTTCATGCCTATCTATTGAAGAGACCTTCACGTCTATAAACTGAGTATGACTTCACCAATGGTAGTGAGCTAGTGGGAGTCAACGGGAGTGACCCGAGGGAAGCAGTGAGGTTTCCCTGAACATTTTTAAAGGCAGTGAGCCTGGGACAGAGTGACTGTGCCCGAACTTTTGTATTCTCCAGCTAGTGAAGCATAGTTTATTTTGGTACGATTGACAACTTTTCCGCGTATGCTCCTTGGATGTAGCACTTAGTGGTGAACCAAGTAAAAAGGGATGTGTCTTCTCTGTGCATGTGAATGTTTGCTTTCTGATCATTTTCATCATACAGGTTCAACAAGTTCCTACCAACATGGGAACATGATCCATCACATTAGAAGAAAAAGTCGTCACCCTGATTCACCCCTCCCCTCTCAGGGTGTCCTAGGGTCCTTCATGAATCTCACAGCTCTCGATGCTTAGGACATGGTCTCTAGCATCACCTTACATAAACTCTGCCCTAACCATAACCCTATTTTGGTTAGCCTTCACTCTAAACTTTTCAAGTCGAGTATTCCCATTAAATTCAACAATGCTTGGTCTGGTGATGTAAAGTGTTCTAGGATTTTTCAAAATTTATGGAACTCAATGAATCATCACTCAGATGCCTTTGATTGTATCAGAAAGCTCAAACACCTAAAACACTATCTCAAGGGATGGTGCAAGGATAAATCGAAGCAAGTTGATAGAGACATAGCCAAAATTGAAACTGATCTCAATCAAATACAAAATAATGCCACCCATACTGATTTCTCCTCAGACCCTCAGCAAGAGATCAATATTTCAACGAAACTCAATTCTTTTCTTACTCTCAAAGATAACATTTGAAAACACATCTTCAAAACTAAATGTCTCTCTGACGGTGACATCAACAATAAATTCTACAATTATATTCAAAGTGTTAGGATGGTCTGTCGTCGGCTCTCTTTTCGAAAAGATAATTACACCCTTCTTTACTCTGAGGCCTCCATTTCCAATCATGTGGTTTCTTATTTAGAGAATATTTTCAATGGGGCTTGTATTAACAAGGGCCTTCTTCCTGGAGTCATCCCTTCTTTAGTCCAGGAAAAAGGCAAAGATTTTCCCCTAGGCATTCCTCTTGATCATGAGATCAAGGATGTGTTTTTTGGCCTAAACCCTGACGGCACTCCTGGACCTGACGGATTCAATAATGGTTTCTTTCAGCTCCATTGGGATGTTATTAAAAAGGATGTTTTCAATATTGTTAGGAATTTTTTTTCTACTGGGTCCCTTCCCCATGGTATCAATGCTCAATTCCTTACCTTAATACCTAAAGTGCCCAATGCCTCTGAAATTCACCTGTTTCGGCCTATCGCTCTCATAAACTCCATCTACACGATTATCAGAAAGATCATAGATATTAGGCTCTCCGCCTTGTGTAGAAAAATTGTATCTTGGAATCATTTTGGTTTCATCAAGGGGAGGTCTATTCATGACTGCAGTTTCCTTACTTCCGAATCCACTGATGCCCTCAATAAAAGCTCCAGAGGAGGCAACATTGCTATCAAGCTTGACATTCGAAAATCATATGATAATATTGATTGGGGTTTCATTTTCAAGGTTCTCTAAGCTTTTGGATTCAATGATTCCTTTATTAGCAGGATCAACTCTCTCTTCAACTCAGCTTCTATCTCTATCCTCTTTAATGGATCTCCATAGGGTTATTTCAAATGTTCGAAAGGAGTCCGACAAGGTGATCCTTTCTCTGCCATTATTCTTCCCATTGTGGTTGATTACCTTAATCGTCTACTCACCTTTTTGGTTCTTTCAAACAAGATTAATCTTATCCAGGACACTAGAAACCTCAATATCCCGACCTATCTCCTTTATGCAGATGACATTATTCTTTTCCTTATTGGTGGAAAATGCAGCATCACCACTCTCAAAGCTTCCCTATCTCATTATGAATAGATCTCTGGGAAATCCATCAATTGGAGTATATCTTTTATTTTCTTTGGTATGTCTTTCCCAGCTCCTAGAAAATGTCACATCATTAAGAGTCTCATTATCAAAGAAGGGTCCTTTCCATTTACATATTTGGGTGTCCCTATCTTTTGGGTTTGTCCTCGGACCTTGTATTTTAATGATCTAGCAGACCAACTCATTAATCAGATTTATTCTTAGAAAAGAAAATCTCTTTCTATGGCTGGTAGGATCTGCCTGGTGCAAGATTCTATTGTCTCCAAAATGGTTTATTCGTTGATGATTTACATATGGCCTATCAGTCTCCTTATGAAAATTTATACCTATATAAATAATTTTGTCAGGACGGGGAGTATTCTGGATGGGAAAATTATTATTGTCCCCTGGTCTACCTGTTGTAAACCTATCGAAAAGGGAGGGCTTGGAATTAAAAATCTCAAGTTCTTTAATGAATCCCCCCAGGCCAGACTCACTTGGAACATACTTAACAGCAAATTTGACTCCATTTCCTTCCTTAGAAATCATATCCTGGATAAACTCAAATCCCACAACTTGAGTTATGTTAGATCTTCCCTCTGGCCATCCATTAGAAATTCCATTATCAATATCATGCACAACTCTAGATGGATGGTTTCTTCTGATTCTACCTTTCAATTCTGGCTTGAAAAATGGACTGAAGTTCCCCTTAATTCAATGATTTCATCTAACGATGTTTTAGATTCTATAAACTCCACCATAAATGATATAATTCATTCACCCTTCTTAGATCTCCCTGATCATATCAAAACTATGGTTGATGACTACACCTTCTCGATAGATAAATACGATCTTATTTGGGAACTAGCTCATAATGGGATCTTGTACTCCAAAGCCTATTGTAATAATCTCTTCTCTCACTCTGAGTCCAATTTCTATTGGTCGAAGCCGTTTGACAATCCCTTGATAAAGCCTTCTAGATTTAATCTTTTCTGGTGTATTGCACACAAGCGCCTTCCCACGGAGGTTTACCTTCAATATTATGGGGTTCAACTCAGCTCTAGATGACTACATTGTCATAAACATAGGGAAGACATCAATCACTTATTTTTGTCCTATGCTACGACCTCTGCTCTTTGGAATTTTGTTACTGTCCTTTTTTATTGCAAACGGTAAATTGCTGATTCTATCTGCTCTTTCCTCAAATGTTGTGTGGAGATGGATCTTTCACCGCAGATTAAAAATAACTTTCTTTCCACTATTGCAGAGCTCCTCCACATTATTTGGTATGATAGAAAATATATTATACACAATGGTGTCTCATTAAATCTTAATGCAGGTCGCTCGAGAATTTTGATTGCTATTAGAGACACGCCCACTTTTTATAATGCCACCTGCGCTAACTCGGTTGGTGAGTAGTGAATTCTCTGTCAGCATGGAATTAAAGGGATCTAAAATCAGCTGAAGCATCTCTTCAAAGTTATCTAGCAGGCTACGATCCCTGGCTGGATAAAGATCAACTTAGATGGCCCCTCGAAAGGAAACCCTGGACCTTCGGGATGTGGAGCCATATTCAAATAATATCTTGGTCAGTTCTATGGATACTTCTTTGGTGGTTGTGGTTCTGCTTCTGCCCTGGATGTGGAGATGTTGGTGGTGATACATGTGGTCAACTTTGTCATGTTAAAATGTTGGCACAATATCTGGATTGAAAGTGACTCCACCACCATCATCTAGTCCATTTGGAATGGTGTGGTTCACCTTGCTTGGCCTCTCACAGTGCTTTGGAAAATTTTCCTTAGATCTCTCCAAGAGATCAGATACATTTCCACACATACCTATAGGGAAACAAACAAGGTGGCGGATGGGCTCTCTAACAAATGGATCAACCAAGCCATTATGTTTAGTGATACATTACCGGTTGATCTCCTTTCATTCCATGAAAAGGATTGTAATAAAATATCCTCCTTCAGACTCTTGTAATTTTCCTATCCATTTTTTAATAATAATTTTGTGTCTTTGTCTTTGACCAAGACATTATCTTTTAATATATATATATATATATAATTTTTTAAATATGTGAATTTTCACTTTTATGATAAAAATTGACATTTTTTGAAATTTGACGGGTTTTCACAAAAATAGTTTTTAAACATTAAAAAAAATTACAAATGGCTTCATAAAAATTGTAAGATAATTTATATTTAGTAAATTTAATTTAATAATAATATTTTATTAAAATATTATTTAATTCAAAAAATCCATTAGTTTCTTAAAATAAATTCTTTGAAATTACACATTCAGTTTTGTAATATAAAAAATATAACTCTAATAAAACCGATTACCTAATCATTTATAGACAAAGGAATTATATAGTCATTATTTATAAGAATATTATTTATAAAATTATTAATAAAAATCATAGTTTAATATAATGTATTTATTTTTCAAAAGTACAATTTTTACGTGAAGAAGCAATTTATCAAAATCATCATTTTCTTTTTAAGAATGAATATTCTCATAAACATATTGATGGAATAATACTATTATTTATAAAAATGGATTACACAATAAGTAACTAATGCCTTCTTACATAACCTCCTATAAAACCCACATAATACCTAAGGGTAAGATGTACAATGGTAACAGACTCTTGGGGTGGCTTGAATAACATCTCTTGGGTGGTAAACTCCATTAACATGAACGTATCCTATTGTTAATTCTATTAAATATTAACAATTTGAAAATTGTCTTGGTCTTGGTAAAGAGTGCATCCTATTTATGATACCATCATCCCATGCTCTGAAAAATGAACTTCATATGGCCTGATTCTACTTGATTAGGCCATCACCTATTTTTTCTATGTCACAAGGATTTTTAAAAACCTTATATTTATATTAGTCATGTGATCACTATTAAAAGGATATATTTTCAATGGTAATGATACTTAATGGTCATTTAAACCAAATAATAATAGAAAAAAATGAGGGCATGTGTTTTCTATATCCATAAGACATTTAAAGAAATAGAATTTTATTCATAAATGTTTAGGTTGTTACAACATTCCCACCTGAAGAAATATGTCCCTCAAATTTTCCTTTTTCCTATACTAAAACATGTGAGGGTAACTTTGCCTCATCACTTTCCTTGGTTTCCATGTTCCTTCTTTAAACTTCTGGTTTCTCCAAAATAATTTTATGAGAGGAATTTTATTATTTAACAGAAACTTTTCTCTATGATCTCGGATCATCACTGGCTTCTCTTCATATGAGATGTCATTCTCCAATGGTATCACCTCTAGATTTAGAACATGTTATGGGTTAGGTATGTACTTACTCAAGAGTAATACATCGTTGTTCATGAAACATATTTAGTGGGAGTGCTAGTTGATAGGCCCTTGCTCCTATGCGAACAAGGATATCAAAAGGGATGATGTACCTTAGACTAAGATTTACCTTCTTCCAAAATATCATAAATCTCTTACATGCTGATATTTTGAGGAATAATATCTCTCTATCATAAAACTCTAGGCCCTATCGACGGTTTTCATAATAGCTCTTTTGTTGACCCTGAGCAGCTTTGATGTGCTTCTGGATGGTCTTATCCTTCTTAAGCATTTCATCAATCATTTCTGGACCAGGAACTTTTCGCTCCCCAACTTCATCAAACATGTCGGTGATCTTCACCTATTCCCGTAAAGGGATTCCTTAGGATCCATTTGGATTCGTAAGTTCAAATTGTATTTGTAATAGAACTCGACCATAAGAATATGTTGATACCATCTTCCTTTTAATTATATCGAGCTGGATTTCAACATATCTTCAAGTCATTGAATAGTCTTCCAGATTGGCCATCAGTTTGAGGATGATAAGTCATACAATAGTTCAACATAGTATTTAGAGCATGTTGGAGGCTCTTCTAGAACATAAAGGTGAATTTGGAATCGCAATATGATATAATCGATAGAAAAACACCATGTATGATTACAGCTTCTCTGATTTATATCTAGTCTAGGTGATTCAATGTTAAATACTCTTGAACCACAATGAATTGATCAATATTTTTAAGATAATCCCCAATAACTCAGATAGAATTATTTCCATTGGATGTTTTTGGAATTACAGGGAGAAAGACCATGATGATGTTCTACCATTTCTATGTTGGTATTGGTTATTTTTGCATCATCCCCTTAGAATTCATCCCCTTAGCCTTCATGTGCTAACAAACTAGGAAATTTAATGTATATAAGGTGATATCATTCATCATGTTATCCCACCAATAATTCTCTTACAGATCCCAATATGTCTTTGAGATTCCGGGTTTAATGAATAAATTAATAGTATGTGCAACATTGAATAGTTCTTTCTTTTTCTCTACATTTTATAGAACACATTATCCTGAACAAAATCTCACAAATCCTTATTCATTAATATTGAACTCATGGGATTTTATTTTTTCATATAGTTTCTACTTTCTTCTTAATTCCCACATCATAATTTTTTATTATACTTAAACCTTTCCAAAAGAGAATATTGAGAAATAATTTGTGAAAGGATTGATTTTGTTCTCTTCTTTATAACCCCAATTCCATCTTCATAGAATCTACAAAGATTTGATCATTTTCAATTCTCAGGAAGCATATAATCACTAGGTCCTTTCTACTTAGATAATCTACCA
The DNA here is from genome assembly GCA_963277665.1 of Viscum album. Taxonomy (NCBI): domain Eukaryota; kingdom Viridiplantae; phylum Streptophyta; class Magnoliopsida; order Santalales; family Viscaceae; genus Viscum; species Viscum album. The sequence continues at coordinate 318,447,999 of OY728155.1, read as the reverse complement.
CCCTATTCAATTTAATAGGGTGGAAATGGATTGAGGAGTCATAATCCTTTATAAGATCAAACCATATTCTTTGGAGAATGATTATCTATTTCTTTGTGAATACATATTTGAGACTTTTTTTATCTGTATATATTTTAGAAATTTCACCAAAGAGATAATGTTGCCATATTTTCAACGCAAAAATCACAACTACCAACTCCATATTAGGCGTGAGATAGTTTTTCTCATGAATATTCAATTTCAATGAGGCATATGAGATGCATTTTTTATTCTCCATCAACACACAGCTTAGGCCCATCTTCGAAGAATCGGTAAATATTATGAAAATCTCCCCACATATGGGTGGTGTGAGAACAAATGTAGTGAAAATCTCTTTGTCGTATCCATGAATCTTTCTTCACATTCATCATTCCAGGAAAACATGACTCCCTTCCGAGTTATCTTGGTAAGTGGATTTGGAAATAGTGATAAATTTCTAAAAAATCGGTGATAATATTCAGCTTAACCTAGGAAGATATAGATATTTTTCATTGATTTTCACCTCATACATACATCAATTTCTTTTCTTTTGGAAGGTTTCATAGATTTCCCAATTCTTCTGATGATATTCCCCAAGAATGAGACTTCCTTCAGCCCAAACTCACCCTTAATTTACTTTCCATAGGGATTCTCCTTTCAAAAGGTCGCTAGTGTAGTTATTATATTCTCCTCATGATCCTCCATGGGTTTGGAGTATATTAGAATATTTTCTATAAAGACTACGAGAAAGTTTTCAAGGTAATATCTAAAGACTATATTCATCATGTCATTGGTGATTTCTGGAGCATTAGTGAGTCTAAAACTTATTACTATGAATTCATAGTGCCCATACCTTGTAAGAAAAGCAGTCTTGGGGATATCTCTCTTTTAACCCTTACATGGTAATATCCTACCCATAGATCCACAATGGAGAATTATTGTGATTCATGTAGTTAATCAAACAAGTCATCAATTTTTGGAAAATGATACTTGTTCTTTATCGTGATTTTTTTGAGCTCACATTAATCAATGCAAAGATGCATTGACCAATCCTTCTTCTTGATGAAGAGGACATGTTCACCCCATGGTGAAGAACTTAGGAATATAAAATATTTATCTAGATTCTTCAATAGTTATTTATTTTTATCCTCAATCTCTAAAATAGTCATTATATGTGGACTAATAGATTTTGGAAATGTCAATGTTGTAAGATCAATCGTGAATTCAACATCTCTTCTAAGAGGAAGACTAGGAAATTCCTCAGGGAAAACATCAGAAAATTTACTCACTATAGGAATGTCTTTGAGGATGGTTCATTCCATGTCCTCAATCAAATGAGAAAGATTTGCATGCTCATTGGGAAGTAATATCCATTCATGAGATTATGGTGCAAAAGAATATTCATCCTCCTCCTTGAACTTGTATAGAATCGGGGGTTGATTCACCAAAGAAAGAGTGATTTCCCTCTAATGAAAATTTATGTTGCCTCTGTATAAGGAAAGACAATGCCTACCAATAGTTGCATAAAATTCTTCCAAGGGATGTATGGTTAAGTTCGTTGGGAAGTTCAATCCAAAATTTTTGATAGGGGTGGAGTTATATTCATGGGATGAAATAATTGTCCCATTTTCTATTTTCATTGACATCTCTACTTCCATTAATTGTGTTGATATTTGGATTGTTACACTAGATATTTGGGATATAAAATAATTCCTAGAACTATGGATGATAACCATACCATTACCATTTTCATTCTGGTTCTACATTGTCCAATATAGACTAAGGTATATGTAACTTTTACTATTAAACCCATAATGTGAAATCCATTGAAAAAAAGATATAACTTATGAATTAAATTTCTCTCCTAAGATTATGAATTTATAGGATTAAATCTATTTCATCAATGATTTTTTTCCTAACATATATTCTTATGGTAAATTTTTCCCTTAATAATGGTTTTTACTATAATTATTAATTTAACAAAGAATATTCCCCATGATTGTGGAACAAAGAGTTCATCAAGGCCCGATGTCATGCACTAGTTCCCGTTCATGTCTAACATAAATTAGTGTTATCAGGTTTTACCCCTATATACATATTTGACCGAGCCACCATTACTTCTTCATATCCAGATGAGGATATATTTTCTTGATAAACCACCTACTCTATACTCACCAAAATTTAAGGATTCGTTTCTAATACTTAATCTTATACCTAAGGATTTCCATAGGTTTTTCTAATCTTTATCCAATAAATCACTAAACATATCATCTGATACCAACTATAACAACCCTTGTCTTCATTACACAGTTAACCATGATTTATTACATAAACATGAACATAATACAACCCAAAATATCAAGTGGTCTAGTATATTTTGGGATTATGAACATTACATGAAACTTTAAGACATAAAATACAAAATAATTATTGAAATATTATTTTACATAACCACAACATTCCTTCATACATATCATTTCAAGGGATAACATAAATAAATACATATGAAAAGGGTGATCTATAAAACCCAATAAGGGAGTAAACACAGAATAACACGAAGAAAACATTGCATGTTTGGAAATAGACATACCAATGGAGTATAATAGAAACTTGTACATAAAGGAATGATATGTCATGATTATCATTATAAAGAAATGTGTAATAAATTTAAAACAGCACATCATTAAAATAAAAGAATTAGTTAAACCATTATCCCAACATGGGGGAAATATTTCCTAAAGGGAATAAGGTAAACCCCTATCCAAAAATGATGTATCCTACTAAAAAACACTACACAATGAATTGAAGCACTATCTGGGACCACCCTTCATGAACATTTTAATATCATGCTTATGTGTGCCACATATAACATATAACATGGATTCATTCATCATAATAATTTATTCCATAATATAGGTATTTGGAATATGTACATGAATATATACAAACAATATGTACACGATAATAACATGGAATAACCTTGATATGAAAATGGGTATGGTATTTTCTATATGATGATTTTGGCTTGAAAAATCACAATGCAATTTTGGCAGCATAATGGTGTCATATAAAAATGCATAAATTGGGTTTATGAGAGTTAAATGGATACCTTATCATTTATACATTTAATGGATAGTAAGGGGATCATGTAATATTGTATCCCAACATATTTAATGTAATTTAGAGGTGTAATATAGAATAAATGCTTGAATGGAAAGAAGAAGAGAGAAATCCCTCAAGTGATTTTGGCATGGTAAGAGGTGTATACAGAAGGAATTAATTAGAGAAAGGGGTTTTTAATCACTACAAATTAGTATTTATGTATTGGGGAGTTTATAAATAATACTTCAACATTTTTAATTGAAAATAGAATGTCATAACACCATAATGAAACTTGGGTAAAAATGAGTAATAATGATTCCCTAACATGGAAAGGTGATCCCAAAGGCTTTGGAGAGGCATAAGAGAGGATTATTGGGGGATTGTGGTGCATTTTTAAGACTCTAGGTAGTGTAGACCAGAGTTAGGACGAGATTCAAAGAGTTTTAGGGAAGTGTAATGGGTTCTTGGATGACATTATAAAGAAAATATTGGAAAATTATTTATTATTTTTGTTTTTGACCCTACACACTAAAATATTCAAAACCACGAATCTTCCCATGGTTTTTTCCAATAGGTTATGGAAAAGGTTAGTCATAAAAATTATTTTATAAGGCTAATGGATGAAGATATTAAAATATTTCCCTCTCTTATGTGGAGGTGAGTCACACGTTCATGGAAGTGATATTAAAATCATAAAATGTTTTATATGTCTTAGAGGATTCACTAAAGCTTAATAAAATAATTAAAATAAACCCTAAATTATAATATTATAAAGGAAAACATAAATTTGGAAAAATATTCACTTTATTCTTTTTTATTAAATCACTATTGGGTCATTATGAGGGCATAAAACACCGTATGTATATATATATTATTTAATTTTTACCCAAACATTTCATTGTCTTAGAAAATTAGAAAAAATTTATATATTTTATAATTTATACATACTGATTCCAAAAAAAATCATTTTATCTAAATATTTGTCTAAATATGGGAATTTTTACATTTAAGAAAAAAATCAACATTTTTTTGAAAATTGATGCGTTTTGAGAAAAATTGTTTTTAAACCTTATTAAAAATTACAATTGACTTCATAAAAATTGTATGATCATTTATATTTAATAAAATTATTTTTAAAATTATATTTCATCGAAATACTGTTTAATTTAAATAATTACCTTGATTCATTAAAATAAATTCGTTAAAATTGCACTTTTGGTTTTCTTATATAAAACGATTGAATCTAGTCAAACTGATTACCTAATCATTTATAAATAAGAAAATGATATATTAATTATTTATAATAATTTTCTTTATAATATTATTAATAAAAACCCTAATTCAATATAATGTATATATTTCTCAAAAGTCCCATTTTACTTGAACATTCAATTTATCAAATTCATCATTTTCTTATTAAGAATGACTATTATCACAAAGGAATTGATGGAATTATACTTTTATTTATAATAAGTTATTACAAAATAAGTAATAAATAGCTTATTACATAACCCCTTATAACAACCTCCTAAAACCTAAGGCTACGGTATGTGATGGTGACAGACTCTTAGGGTGGCTTAGATAACATATTATGGGTGGTAATCACTCTTAACATGAACATCTCTCGTATTCAATTCCATTAAAATTTAATACATTGAATCTTAGATTGGGATTGGTCAAGAGAAAAGCCCAGTTATTCTACCTCCTTCCCAAGCTTAAAACAAATGAGCTTTGAATGACCTGAGTCTACTGGATGAGGCCATCACCTCCTATTTCTATGTCCATAGGATTATTTAAAACCTAATATTTAAAATATCCATGTTATCAATGTTCAGTGGATACATTATCAATATTAATGAGGCATAATGGTCATTTAAACCCAATAATTAGAGAAATTAATGATTTCATGTGTTTTCTATATCCACTAGACATTAAAATAATTGGAATTTTATTCAAAAATAATTGGGTTGTTACACTATTTTTTGTCTATTGTGATGGACCATAAACGATACAGTTTAAAGTTATGTAGTATGGACAAATAGTAATAAAATATAGGTCCTATTGACTATGATCTCTGTATGTGTAATTTATAGTCACATAGCTAGGAAATAATTTTTTTTTATATTCAATCAATTAAGAATATTATGTGAATGGAATTTTATATATTTGAATCATGCATAAGAGAAATATGTGTAATTACATTAATCTTGGGTTATCTTGGGATCAATGTTGATGATGGTAAACACAAACAATATAATATTAATTTTTTTATGTTGAATTTACACAAATAATAATCATTTTTGATTGAAATTTCTCATCTAGGGTTTTGATCATGATGCTTCTCAATCACACCGAAATAGACAAAATACCAAAACCTCTTAGGCTATGTGTGGTAAACTAATTATGAAGAACATGGGGGGATTAGGAAATTACTTATATTATGTGGGAGTCCAAAAAATCGACAGATAGTATGAGGTAATAATTTTTTACAAAATTTTGAAAATGAACATGAAATGATGATGTAATTTAGTGTCTTGGACCATAGTATGTGCCTTTTCTATCACAATTTATATTATAATTACAAGTATCTTGAAACATGTAGTTTCAATACATGGGAAATTTATTCTATACAATTATTTCTAATGCTTTCTTCAGGGAACACATCTATCTATTGGAGGATGTGCTGATTGTTGCCCCACATTCATGCATTCCAAAGGCGGGTGATATTTGTTACTTATTTTTTCGATGTTTTATCCCTGATCAGAATGGGAAGATGTGATTTTGGTTCCTCCTTGCATGGATTCCTCTTCGGAACTCATCACCTAGTCGGAGTCTCCCTCATAGACATAATACATTGTATGTGAAACTCTTTCCAGTTCCATGTCATCATCAATGCCAGTTAATTATGATACTTCAGTCAGAACATTCCAAGGGGTCCGATTAGGGTAGCAAACATTGTTTAGGAGAGTAGTCACATTGGACATAGTTGGTGTGTCTTGATGCTGGAACAATGATGCGTCTGAGTTTCACCCCATTATGATAGTGATTCTCAAGGCCGCGGAAGCCCAAGGCATCCCGCATCGAATGTAGGGAATTATATTCCATAGGAATGTATCTAAGGTTTTCCTCATCTTCCCTTGTTTAACATAAGGTATACCTCGAGTTTAACATCCGAAAGAGACAAATCAGACTAATCAAAACACTGATGATAGTCGATCAGATGGGTAAAACCCCCGGAGGGAACACTTCTTCTGGGGAGAACACGTGGTTAGTTATCCGATTACTCAAAGGAGCAGTGATAAATTAGGTGACATGATTTCACCGGGATGTGGAAGCCCGGGTAATATTTGGGGTGGATATGAATGGTACCTAAAGGAAGTAGACCCTCTGGGATGGGGTATGACCCTCCCTTAACACACAGGCTCAAGGGAGAGATAATACGATGAGACACGAGTGATGGTATTGAACCTCAGGGTGGCATCCTATGTATCCTCGAATTAGGGAATCAATGTTCACATAGTTTGGGATGGGGGTATATGATCAGGGTGTACACCTAAGACAACGAACCGATGATATATTAAGGCTTACTTCTGGTTAGCATCCCGAGTTGGTCTGACGCTCGAGGGGCGGACCACTTATTTGTGTCCCAATAGGGGAGAACACCAATGTTTACCATTGTTTGGGGTTGAATCTCATAGAAAATTCCTACATACCATATCTATGAGACAAGGATAAAACCCACATAGTTCCTCTTAAAACTCCATACTGTTATGTGGGACTGACAATGGATTACTGCTGGATGGGGAACAATGGCTTACCACTGATTGGGGTTCTAATGGCTTGCCACTAGTTGGGGATCTAACAGATTACCGCTGGTTGGGATTGGACCTCAGGGAGGCTTACTACGTATAATGCCTAGGAGACAGGGATCAAAGCCCATGTAGTTTGAATGGGTACAATTTAACATCTTGTGGGATGAGGGTGGACGATCGTGGAGTGGTTGGGACCAATGGGTGTTGGGCTTGAACCTCAGGAAGGCTTCCAACATTAGTTTTATAGGAGGCAAGGATCCAAGTCCACATAGTTCGGAATGGGTGATACAATTTAACATCATGTGGGAGAAAGGTGAACTGGTGTGAATGGGTTGGGACAAGTAGGTGTTGGGAATGAACATCAGGGAGGCTTCCTATCTACCGTTCCTTTTCTAGGATCAATGTCCACGTAGTTCGGGATGGTGGATTCAGTTTATGGTCATGCAGGATGAAGTTGAACTGACGTGAAGGGATCAGGACATGTAGATGTTAGGATTAAACCACAGGGAGGTATGCTATGTACCATGCCTTGGCAAGGATCAATGTCCATGTAGTTCAGAATGGTATGGGGCATACATGCTAAGGGGTCCTAGGAAGGATTACATGGTCCATGTTTACGCTACGATCATGTGAGTCATGCTCGGTGTGAAAAAAAAGAAGAAACAAAAGACCTGACAATTGTGGCACAAAGATTCATCCATGAAGGGTGGTGAATAGGGCTTACGTATAGATGCATCCTGGGGAACTGCTAAGAAGGAAAAATGGTGTATGGGTATTATGCGTGGAAGCAACATGGTCTGATCTAGCACCACTAGGATGGACTAGAGATGTGGGTCCCAATACAGAGGAACATGAAAGATTACTAGTGTTTAGATTTGATCCTTAGAGAGGCTTATTACGTACCATGTCTAAGATATAGGGATCAAACCCATGTAGTTCATCTTACAATAGCTTACCATCACGTGGGGCTAAAAACGACTTACTGTCGGTTGGTGTACAATGGATTACCATCAACTAGGGGAAACAATGTCTTACCCTCAATTGGTGGAGACAATGGCTTAGCATATATTGAGAAACACAACATCTTATCGTCAATTGGGAATTTCAATGGCATACTGTCGATTGGGAAACAAAACAGCTTACTGTTGATTGGGGTTGGACTTTAGGGAGTCTTCCTATGTACCTTGCATATGAGAAAAGTATCAAATCCAACATTGAACTAGTGGAAAGAGTTAAACATCCTATGAAAAAAATGTGTTGGTATTGAACCTCATGGAGGCTTCCTATGTACCTTTTCATGGCAAGGATCATATTCCCCGTAGTTCGGAATGGTGATTTGGTGAACCGTTGTGTAGTGGTCTGGACTAGTAGGGGTTGCACTTGAACCTCAGGGAGGATTCCTCCATACGCTACCAAGGATATAAGGATCAAATTCAACGTAGTTTATATGGGTATATTTTAGCGTCTTGAGATATGGAAAAGGGGGGCATACTATTTAACATCATACGGGACGAGGGTGAACTAGAGTGAAGTGGATGGGACTGATGGGTTTTGGGCTTGAACCATAAGAAGGCTTCCTACATATCCCAGTTACAGGGAATCAAATTCTAAATAGTTCAAGAATGAAAGATACTATTTAACTTCATGTGAGACGAATGTGAACCGACATGAAGGGGGTCGGAACAACTGGGTGTTGGGCTTGAACCTTAGGGAGGCTTTCTAGGTACCCTACTTAGGATACAGGGATCAATGTCCACATAGTTTGGGAGTGGGTCTTGGTAATTACACACTAAGGAGTCCCGTAGAGTATTTCATGGTCGATGCTTACTCTAAGACCACATGAGTCATGATTTTTGTGAGAAACAATAGGAAACAAAGACCTAATGATCACGCAACGAAAGGTGAGTCCATGGGAAGTGAAATGGGGGATAACATGGGGTTATCAGCCCAAAGAATAAACAGGGGCTTATCCATTGTTAGCTGCCCAGGGAGACGGAGATTGGGACTTACTCTAGGATGGGGCCCAGTTGTGACATACCTCAGAGGGAGAGGGATGGGATAATGAATTTCTATGTTCCCCTCTCACCTCTTTGTCATTGGCATTGAATAAGAAAGGAGGAGTAGGGGTAATACCTCATGCAAGAAAGGCTAGGGGATTACACCCAGGTGGTTTCCCTTCCCCCTGGAAAAGCACTGCTCCAGAAAAGATCTCATTCCATTTGAGGAAGATCTCACTTCTGTAGATATGAGAGGGCATAGATAATGTCTAATATGGGGAACGATGTGTTTGATGAACTAGGAGAGGCCACAGTTTAACGTTGTGTACTAGGCATGATGGTTCTTTGCAGTTTAACGTCCTATATCTTAGACGAGTCAGGTTCACTCTTCACCCGTCAGACATATATAACTGTCACGGTTTAACTATCGATGAAGGGAAGGCACCGACAATGCTATTGTGTAGGGGTGTTTTGGAGTGATCCACTGTGGGGTCCACATTAGTGTGGCTATGCGAAAAAGAAATAGTCGTTAGTGTGCCTATGCGGAGAAGCATGAGGCTAAGTAAGACAATGTGAATCACCGCCCAAGGGACCTCGAAATCACTTCATACTACCCTGGAGGATAGTATAGAGAAAGGTGCCTGACACAGATGATTTTCATATAAGAGGGGCCAATAAATGGTTCCCTAAGGTAAGGATGTAACATGGAGTGCACAAGGAGGGCCGCGTACAAGATGGGAAGTTGCGCACAAGATGGGGTGGCTTCACGCAAACTAGAATGATCCACGTAAAATCGACCTAATTCAAAGGGAATTTTCATGCAAGAGGGATTGTTTCACACAATGGACATAGGGTAAAAGAAAATGGACGATGATCATTCCCAATAGGGAAAACCTGAAGGAGGAACCTTGGGTGACCTATCACACAAGATCCAATTTCATGAGGCCATAGTGTTTTTCACGCAGTCATAGAAGATGTGCATCTCACACAGCAGAGCATTACTTTGGCATATAAAACTATACCGAAGGGTCTAGGGTTCGTTTAAATTTATAGCGGAAACCCTCAGATGTATAGCGCAAGAGGTGCTACGCGTAAGGGGGTAATTTATGTCACATTGGGCATGAAAGGGTTTGTGTTCCACCACATATCTTGTGCACATTTTCTCCCTTTGTGCTCGTGCCTTAACTAATTTATTGAGTGGGCCACCACAAAAGGGTCTCTTTGACATCTTATTGGGTGTGAAAGGGGTTTTTACCTAGATGAAATCATGCGCACCTCCCAGAACTCTTGTATGCCAGTGCCTTTGGAGTTTTATGTTGGGTCACAGCAGAAGCTTTCCTTTGATGTCGCATTTTTCAAGAAAGGGTTTGTGGTTATTTATCATCCCAATCTTGGCCCTATCCGAAATTCGGCATTAAAAAATGCCCCCTCCCCTCATAATAAGAGTGGAAGGGGGACCTGAAGATTGGATTCTGAGGGTCATGCTGAAAGGTAGGGAAGCACCTACAAGGAGCACACAAAAATGGGGTTTGGGAACGCAAACATATTTTGCACGCGCGAAATCCATGGTCTGCGCTTATAAATAAGTTTAGGTCCACCCTAGGTCCCTAATTTTACTTTTTCCATATGACATAAGCTTTTCTGTCATGCTTGAAAATTCTCCTGATCCACTCTCATGTTTTTGTGGCCGATTTTGTGCTTATTTCACATGTAGATCACTTGCTCACTACCTCCCTTTATTTCATGCCGCTTAATTCTAGTAGCAGTTTTGCACACACCCAACTATTTTGTGCACTGATTTCCATTCGTTCGTGAAAACACCACATGATTTCTGAAAACCAGACAAAAAATGGATACCCAACAAACCGATGCTGAGAAGGATGCCATTGTAGCTATAAGGAGAACTCGTATTATCATGAACCCCTATATTCTTCATGCGAGTAGGGTTGTGTCTGATAATTAGATGCTTTTTGGAATGCTTACACAATCTCAAAAAATTTATGTCCTAAGATACATCCTTCTATTATGGAACTTCAGCATTCGGGAGGAGGTGTTGATGCATGGATTTGAAATGAATAAACCATGATCATTGGTGACACACGAGGATAGTATCCCATGGTTCAATATCAAAAACAATGGCCATCATATATGGGAAATGTAGAACCTATCCATATATGTCCAAAATATGTAGACTAAGACTGTTTTAGGGAGTGATCTGGTTTCTGAGGAATCTCCTGCTCTTTATGTGAGCTCTTTCAAAAGCATTATTACTGATGAGATGATGGGTTGGAATGAATGATACTTTTGTTTTGGAGGCAAAATCACAAGTGAATGGTCCTGGGTGTACTGGGTATGCTAAACATGGGAGATTTTTTGGCCAGATCTGTAGTCTATCAGGCTTTTTTATACATTTTGGACAACCCAATTTTACTTCTTCCAGCCGCAGGACCTAGTACCAGAGTTATTTGATGGCTGGTCTCCCAAAACCAACACCTTCTACCTCCACCATGGGGAGGTAGGAATTATTTTTTATGAGATTTATTGTATTTGGGGAATACATTTGGAGGTGTACCAATACGATGAGTTCCTCCTAACAAGGAATTTATTTGGGGTTGGGACATGCACCCTCATCCTGGTATGGTATCTGTTGGCATTTGAAAAGGAGAGGTTGAAGATAAAATATGTTCTGAAGGACATATCTTATCTGGGATGGTCCATAACTTTTATGATGCAATACAAGGTCGTGAAGATGTTGGGTTGAGGGAATCATTTCCCGAACACATCTCAGAGGGGAAAGGTGGGATCATATTGGATGGTCCTAGAGGAAGGAAATCACCATTCATGGGGCTTTGGGATAAAAGAAATTCGAGACCTGAATGTATGATATGTCGGGTGCCTTACTGAATTCATGAGTGGGTGGTTGTTTCTCTTGAGGGACACCAGGAGGGAGTTCCGCCCATGGATCCTAGTGATGGCTAGAATCATTGGGTGAATAACACAGTCAACCTAGGGGTTCCTATGTTAGCTAGTTTGTATAGAATTCTGGGGCATATTTCGAGGGGAAGTACACCTAGAAGTATATGTGGACCGTTCGAAATAGTTCATTTCTATGTCAAAGCCCACTAAAGTGAATATGACTTTTGGAATGCCATTCTCCCTCCAGGTGATAGTAAGTGGGCATCCCTCTTGAAAATTGCTGGAATCCACTCACTGATGCTCAGAGAGGAAGGGATCAATCTCAAGATCAGCATCCATACCCATTTCAACTTTCACCTATTCTGGACCTCAATTGGTTAGATGGTAGATAAAGAGTGGGGGGAATTTGAGCTGAGGGAATACCTAAAAAGCCTTAGGGACGGTGTGCTGATAGCCTGGATCAATGGAATTTTTTTTTCAAACTGTACGTGCCGACTAGGATTTCTAGGTAGTTCGTGTGCATGCATAAAATGCCAATGAATGTTTATACAGAGGTTTGGGAAGAGTGGAATCTTTTAATCCTTCACCAAATGTGGAATATGTTCATGAATGTGGTCCTATGTGAAGTCATCACTCTCTATCCCCACCAATGTCAGTGTAGGCCTGTCAACAGAGTACGTCAGACATTGTACAAAAATGTATCCCGAGGTGATTCTTCAGAAACGAATACAGAAAATCAAAGAGGTAATGTATATCTCGAATAGCGAGGAGGTAAATGATGTTCCACGGGAGAGTTGAGACAAAGAATGTGTCTGGTGGCTAGTATAGAACATGATATCACTTAATCGACATGAGTATCACAAATCGAGAATGTGCCTCTTCTTCTGAGGATGGATGGTCCCACGGGCGACCTTGTGGGCCAACTAGGGGACTTCCAAGGAAGTAGGTCAGGAACCTCCTAAATCCAACCACTGATTCTATCTTCTCATCTCTCTGGTATTGTAGGAGGACGTTGCAGAAATCTATATACACCGATGAGCTATTGCAGAGGTTGTTGCATACTGGGATCGACCTGCCAAACATAGGGCACATCTAGGTGGTGGATAGGGTAAATTTTCATCATTGACATGCATACCTAAAATCCAGGGATATGTATTCATGACTACAGGGGAGATATGAAGATCCGAACCTCCTAGTGAATGTGATTCTCAGCAAGGAACATGACCCAGAAAAGATTCCATCTGAAGAAAAGGATATAGAGGAAGAATAAGACTGAGGGGAATGGGAGGAAGAATATGAATAAGATGAGAATGAAGAGGAGGAAGAGTTTGAAGAGGTTGAAGGACTAGGTGGTGAAAGACCTTCAGAAACCAGATCCTACTAGCTATTCCCTCATGAGAGTGGTGAGATTGCATGATCCAACACAGAACTGGATGAGTTCCTCAAGGTTAGTTTAACACTTGTCTCTGCTGGACTTTCCCTTTTCACGATTCTATCATACCAACCAAATTTCATTATTTTTAGGAACATAGAGACAATAGCATCATGGAATCCTTCAATACCTGGGGTGAAGACATGCTCAAGGAGGCAAGAGGACCTCCTCAAGAACCTATCCTCAAAATTGCGCATGGGGGGGAACCAGATTTAATTGGAGTAGGCAGCAATGAGCCATAAGAAAGGGTTGAAATGGTTTCCTCTGAGTTCCCCATAATTTCCACCATTTAAGATGAACAGGTTCTGGTGATTGAGCTTACAAGTGCAGAGGGCTCTCTTTTAGGGAAGGTTCATACCATCACACAGACACTGGATGCTACTGATCTTGGATCTTTTAAGTCGTTATCTTTATCTGGTATCAACTCTTATCAAGAAGTACAACTGATTAAGATCTCAATTCCCATTGTAGTAATTGTAAGGATGGAGGCTCGACAGTCTATTTAATTAAGAACATCATCAAGAGCCATGTCGGGGATTACATCAGCTTCTATAGAGCTAACTATTAAAGCTGGCCACACCAATGTGATCCTAGATCCAGAGGACACAATCATGGGCATTAATGCTGAGCGGTTGGAGTTCTAAGCTGGAGAGGGTGAAGCTATTGAAGAATAAATAATTCTAGAAGGGGAACCTACCACTGAAATCCTAGTTGCCTTTACAGATTATATACCTATAGACCTTGAGGAGATAGATGATTCTGTCCCAGACATGGTTGAGGAGAGCCACATGATGCGATGCAAGGTGTGGACGTGCATCAAATGTTTTCTCAACTGTTAGAAGGAAGAATGGCTAAGCCGGATGGACTCGCTTGGAATCTGGATACAATTTCTCTGTGCTAGGGGTGGACACTCACCGTCTTCATATAATGATATGCAATTACTTGGTAGTGAAAATACAGGAGAACATGCAATGCTCTAAAATTTCCCAGTTCCAAAAGGAGTAATCGAATACCATTGAATTCCTTAAAATTGAACAAGAAGTCAGACGCCTGGAATATAAATCCAAGGAAAGGAAGAAATTCATCGCAACATGATATGACCACATTTAATAGTTGAAAGCCTAGATGGTAGATGCCTAGGGTCAGATAGTGCAGGAGGGTCGGCAAATGATTGAGGTCTAGGCCAAACAAGCATGAGAACAGTCTAGGTCCATTGATTTATGCTCTGCATCTGCTAATGAGGAGAATAATCAAAGGGAGTGGGAAGCTATCCTGGAGGCCACAAGATAGAAGGTGGAAACACTAAAGAAGTCCATCAATGATGTTTATCCTTGAGGGCCCTGTTTTGGCCGAACTCATAAACTTATTTCTTTTTTTATTTCTTCTCGTTCTGAACTGTGTGCATGGAAAAACTACTTGCTTGTTAATTTTAAGGCATTTCTACCACAATCATGAAATAACTATCATCCCATCCCTAAGATCATGTGGGTAATGACCGATATGAGAAACAAGGTATGGTTGCATTGTTACTTTATTGAAATGTGGTAGTGCCAACCAAACATCAGGAATCTGGGGTTTAAATGACTCACCCATGATTCCAGGAAAAAAAAGGGAGGCCTACCTGTAGAATGAAGTTCTCAGAACAACCACCATGAATCTTCTAATGTTCTCTAGTACACGAGAAGGGTAATGACAGGGATGTTAGAATCATACCGAACACAAGGGATTGGAAAGTGTGAATTACGTTACCAAAAATTTGGAACATTGTGGGGGTGGTGTGACAATGAAGGATAAATGTCGACTATGTCTAAAACACATCCTATCTATTTCTTTAGCCTGATATGGGGATAATAAACAAGGTTTGACTGCTGACCATGTTCGAAACATGGGGCCGGACTTGAAATGCCATCCTTTATTTTTCCGATACATTGGCCTAGGAATGTAGGCAAGCCATATGTTGAACATCTGTACCATTATGGGGTAACTTCAATCATGAAATATGGCGAGGGTCCAAATTAAGGACACAAAAAGTGTGGGTGTGGAGTGATTAGTTGTTTGAATGGAGTCAACACTCTTGAAATTATTCCAATGTTGTGAAAATACATTAGGTCGGCACATCGGTCTGATCATTGGTCAATATTTATTCCAAATTGGACCTCTCGGTTGAGGAACTATAAATACTCATATACAATAGACAAGTAGTTTAATGTTTTACTGTGAGGATGATGCACATATTAACAAGGCCATACTTTTGGGACTATATTTTGGGTCATGGGGCCAGAAGGGTTAATGACCCTGAGGTTGGGCCCATGAAAAAAGGTCTGGATGTTATTACGTATCCCATGTGGATGAGAATCAAGACGAACATAGTTCTTAACGTGGTGTGGTCAGAGACCAACACGGGTAGGGTAAATCTGTTCTGGTGGGGAAACTAACACATCCCATGATTAACATGGGGCATCCTGAACTTGTTCAGGGTATAACTATAGTTACCTGGTTACCCAGAATGAGAACTTGTGGAATAGTACATATCCCGATATGGATGAGACCAACAATAGTTCTCCTCACACCACATGTTCATGAAAGAGTTCGGGATAAGGGTTTGAAAAAGAGAGGGTAGGATTTATGATTCCTAGGGCTTGACCCAAAGACAGAGTCTCTGATCATTCATACATATACCATGAGGATGGGAATCAAGCCACATGTAGTTCTAGAAATTTTTCCTCTATGCCTTTTATAAATTACGTAGAGATATCTTAGTTTATGTTATTAGAGATCTGACCATAGTTCATAGTTTAAGGTCTTAGAGCTCGGACTAGAGATATTGTGGAATGAGGGAGGCACATGGTGAGGTAATTATAAAACCCGACATGAATGAGTACCTGGAGTCCATATCACTATGTGTTCCTTGGGGAGGTTTTAGGTCGAGGGACTGAAAATGAAAGTTTGGATAGGCCCGAGGAAAAGTGTGGGGGAATTCCTACATACCCCATGAGAATGGGAATCCATCCATGTGCAGTTCAGGATATGACATGGTAAGGTTCAAGTGCCAGGGAGAATAAGGTCCTGTGGTTCCGACCCACAAACCAAAATCAGCACCATTTGACAGATCTTTTTTATCCTTTAGGAGAGATGTGTTTTTTTATGAAGCGATAAACCTATGACAGAGAATCCTGGTACCGCAACAGGAATCTACCCGCATGTAGGCATTGAGAAATGGTATGGTGGATGACCAATAGCCAACATGATGTCCCCTTGAGTGAGGACATCATAATTCAGTTTTGTTTTTCATCATGCTTCCAGGATGATAATGTAATAGTTTAGGGTCGTGTGATAGGACCAACCAATTCTTTTTAGCATCGTGAAATAAAGACGAAATAGTTTAAAGTCTTGTGGGACCAGGTGATATATTTTAACGTCATAAGGCTTCAATATGTGCAGAAGAGATGAGGTTTTAGGGAGAATGAGAATGAAAAGATTAAACTACCTGACGTGAATGAGGATGAGGTCCACATCACCTCACACACAATTCCAGGGAAGAAACCACGGGCCAAGGGGACAGAAAAGGTCAGAAAATATGGTTCTGGACCTGAAGATGAAATGTCTATGTTTTTTTATGTATCTCATCAGGATGGAAATCAAGCCATACGTAGTTCTGAGAGTCCAATTTAATGCCATACTAGATGAAAAATAGGAAATAACAGCTCCTAGATGGGGAATACATGGTATGACTATTACAAACCCGATGTGGATGCGGATGTAAGCCCATACCATGTCACACCATGCAATACCACGAAGGTTAGGGCCCAATGTTTGGACAGGAAAAGTAACTAATGGAACCCAAGATGGGCCCAAAGATGAGATTCCCAGGTGTTCCTACATATCCCATGACGATAGAAATCATGTTGTGCATAGTTTTAGGAATTTCATGCAGTTTTACATCTTTCTTTAGGGACGTAGATAGATCTTAGTTTATGTTCATAGAACTTGGACCATGGAGGAGAGAAACTCTTTTAATAAAGCAAAAACCTTGTTCTGATCCCCAATCCCATGTGACATAAACTCAGTGTGGGAAACAAGGGTGGAAAATGTCATTCTAACACATGGAAGACATGTGAAGGGGAAATCAGTGTAGATCCCTGAATGATGCCCTATTGTGGCTTTTTACACCTAACAAGGAAATTCGCATTGATGGATAGTACCAAGAGTGTTAGAATTCTACTTTGACATGATGGGGGAAATGATGTTAATCATGGAACAGACATTTAGGGATTGATGGGGTTTGCATGATGATGGAGGATAACTACTAACCGTGTTTAAAACATAGTATTCATATCCTGTGATGGGAAATGGGAATAATAAATGAGCATCGACCACAGACCATATTCGTAATGCGGGACATGTATCAATTTTTTATTTGAGGTCCTCAGGGACGTAGGCTGAAATGGTATGATGAACAATGGGCTGAGCATCCATGCCATTTCAGGGTCCTTTTTGATGTGAATGATGATGAAAGCCCAAATGAAGGGGAACACGGAGCTTGAAAAATAGGCAAGAGTATATTTATGTAGAATTTGACACTCTAGGTTCTGAACTAGAGTACTCTTGGGCACATTGGTGAATTGAAAAATAAGTTCATAGGGCCCAACATAAAAGAAGGTGACTAAATAGATGATTGTTGCATATGGGGATGACGATCTCTTAGTATAAAGAGGAACGTGGCGTGGTTGTTATAAACCCAACGTGAATGGGGACATAATCCAATACCACACCATATAATCCTCTCCTAGAAGGATTTCGTCCAAGGGGCCCAGATGATAAAGAGGATTCTAAGAAACAGTGTTGGACACAAAGACAAAATGTTTGGGTGGTCCTAGGTATCCCATAAGTTTTGGACTCAAGCCATACGTAGTTATGAATGGTTGTTGTGTAGTTTTACATCACGTGGAAAGGACACTTCACAGTTTAACATCTTGAAATGAGGACAATGATGATCTTTGTTTAATCTCACAGAGATCAGATCGGAGTTATATTCCCCCCCTACTAGGATATTTCCTTATAAAATCTCCTACACCCATGTGAGAAATTCTCAATGTGGGAATGCAAGAGTAGGACCAGGATCTCCCCAACATATAAGGGTATGACAGCTAGACTCACACTCCTACCTGAGGCAGACTGACATTTTAAGGGATAGTGGGACAGAATGAACCACTACACCAAATGTTTGGGACATATGGGGGTGGTTAAAATGATGAAGGATAGGTGTTGACTATGTTTAAAACACAACACTCATATCATGTGACCAGAAATGGGTGCAACAAATATGTGTCAACCACTGAACATATGCACAACATGGGACATGGATCAGTTTTTTGTTCAAGGTACCTGAGGACATTTCCTTAAATGGTAGGAGAGCCCATGGGCTTAGAATCCATGGAATTTGGGGGTCCTTTTGGATGTGATATATGATGAAATCCCAAATAAAGGGAGTGGGTGCAGCATGAATGTGTCTATGTAGATTAATTCCATGCATGTTAAGAAGGACGAGATCTCCAAGGAAAGGGATACATAGTGTGGTAATAATGAACTGGACATGGATGAGTGAATAACCATGCACTACACCATGTGTTTTGACCCAATGGGAGATCTTGATGTTGGGGATAGGCCCATGGAAAAAATTTTGGTTGTTCCTACGTATCCTATAAGTATGTGAATCAATTCATACGTAGTTTTGAAAGGTCCATGAAATATAGCATCTTGCAGTGAGGACGTAGAGAATAGAAGAATGAGGAAAGGAACATAGTGTGATAATCATAATCTGGTCCTGAGAGTGGGATAAAGAATCTTACACTACACCATGTGGGATCCTCTAAGAGATCTCCACCCAGGTGGGGTAGTCAAAGAGAAGAGTTTTTGGGGCTGGACTCAAGACATGGCGTCTGAGCATTCTTACATATATCACGAGGATTGGAATAAATCCATATGAAGTTTTTGAGATGTTGTTTAACTTCTTTTAGAATGATGGTGTTGGGTATATCTTAGATAAATGTCTTAGATCATGGACCGTGTTGTAGTTTATCATCATGTGGGAAAATAAATCAATTTAATGTCATGCGGGACTAAACACTTTATAGTCATATAGGACCCAATATAGATTAACGTCGTTCGGGACAACATATAGTTTAATGTCGTCCAGGAAAAGCCAATTTAAGGTCATGTAGTACCGGTTTACTCAGGCAAATTATTGATTGAAGAATTCTCCATTGTGGGAGGAGTTATATTCTCTCCATCCATGGTAACCTGGGAGTACATGCCATTGGGGTAAACCTTGTGAATGATGTATGGTCCTTCCCATTTGGGCTCCATCATGGGTGGTTTTCTACCAGGTCTCATTGGTGTTCTTAGGGCCAACACCATGTAACCTTTAAAAAATAAGAAGATGTGAGCATTATTGTTGAAATATCTCTCTATCTTGTTCTGATTCCATTCCAGATTGTGCAGGGCATGAAGCATGTTATTGTTGAGTGCATCCAATTAATTCATAAAAATTTCAGATACTTTATCTGGCACTTGCTGATCATAGACAGCTATCCTTAATGAAGGAAACTAAACCTTTATGGGATATAAAGCCATTTTTCTGTGCACCAAGGCATATGGGGTCACCTGTGTGGAATTGTGAGTTGTCGTCTGATAAGCCCAGAGGGAATTGGGGACTTTGTCTAGCCAACTACTCATGATTTGAACAATCATTTTCTGTAGAATTTTGGAGAGGGTTTTTTAATTCCCAGATCTTCCCATAATCATGTATGTGATATCGGGACGTATGGTTATAACGAATGTTGTACTTGGTGTTCAATTTCTTCAACTCATCTTCCTGGAAGATGTTGTCATTATCTTTGAGGATGGAATGAGGTACTCCAAACTGTTAGATGATGTTTGAACAAACAAATTCAATTATAGAATGATCCTTGACCTACTTGAGAAGAATTTACTTTTACCACATGGAAAATAAATCCACAACGGTCAGAATGAACCTGCATTGGTGAGCTGCCGTTGGTGGATAGGGTCCCACAACATCTAGTACCCATACCACAATGGGCCAAGAGTACATGGTAATGTGCAGAGGCTCTGGTGGCCGATGCACAATGATGATATGAATTTGGAACACATGGAACCTCTTCGAAAACATGATGTAGTAACGGATCATGGATGGAAAATAATTCCCCAGTCTCTGGATCGGGTGAGAAAAATTCGGCCCGGTCTAATGAGTCCGATAGGAACCAAAATGAACCTCCTAAACGACTTGTGAAATCTCATATCCTTGAATACAACAGAGAAGAACACCATAAATCCCACACTTGTAGGGGATCAGCTTGAGACCAGGACCACTCTGTATTGTAAACTACAGCACGCAGCATCGAATTCTCCTACGCTCATCTCGATCTTCTAGGAGATTACCATTTTGGACATAATCTGCAAAGGATGTTATCCAGTAGGGATTCACTTCAATCACTGCATTTGGGGGACCTGGAGGTCTTGACATAGAGGCGCTGATGGTAAGGTGGCATACCTATATACTATCCTTATCTTCTAGAGTGGCAGGTGTGATGACTCTCTGTTGTGCCATGTGGATAATAAAATCATCATGTTCAGGATCTGCAGGTGATGTAGCTAAGGTGGGCAAGGCATCTGCTCGATTGTTATAGGATCGGGGAATATGAGTGACCTCTTGTTAAGATGGGAACTGGGCCATCAACTAGAGGGAGCATTTCAATGGTGGCATGAGCTCTGTCTATTTGACCTTATAGTCACCGTTGATCTTCATGATCACTAGTTTGGATTCCCCATTCACATGAATGTGGAAAATGAAAATCTTGTGGGCCAAATCAAGGCCAGTAATGAGGTCCTGTTATTCTACGTCATTGTTGGTACAACCATCTAACATCAGGAATATAAATGGAAAAAAATCTTGTGTTGGAGTGATGAAGACGATACACATTCCTACTCTGTTGATTTTGGGGTCATTGAGCCTTCTACTGGTAGGGCTCCTAGAAATTCCATTGAAGGGCATTTTCCAACATGAAAGAGCTTGGTCCACCAAGATGATTGCCTCATTAGGAAAATCAGGGTCCAGAGATTGGTCTGTGAGGGCTAGATGGGCGAAAAGGTAATATGCTATGGCTTTCCCATTGATAGCCTTCTAAGGGATGAAACTGATGTTGAACTGCTATAGGATCACTTCCCACTAAGCTATATGGCCTCTCAATATGGGTTGGTTCAGTATGTACTTTAGTGGATCCAGTCGGGACACCAGTTTTAACTCCTAGTGCTATAACTAATGTTGAAATTTTTGTACGCTGAATACCAGTACAATACATCTCTTCTCGATAGGGGACTATCTGGTCTCCATATCTAGGAGAATGCGACTCGAATATTAGATATTGTTATTAGTTACCTCATTCTTCTTCTGGGGGAGAAGGGTTCAAACAGATTGTTCCAGGTAGGACACATAAATTACCAAAAAAAATTCAGAAACTAGTGGCATTAGGACATGAGGCTGGAGCAGATACTTCTTGATTTATTCAGAAGCAGTCTGACATTACTTGTCCCACTGATTGAAATTGACCTTTTTCATGAGCGAAGAAATGGGATTACACTTTCTGAACAAATTCTTGATGAATCAGTATATGTATGCTAGGTGGGATTAAAGGACTCAAAGATCATGAATTTTGATTGGATAAGACATCTGAATGATTCCTTGATCTTCTACGGGTCAATCTTGATTCCCCTATATCTGAAAAAGAAGAAGGGAAACCTCCTAGAGGTAACCACAAAGGCACACATCAATGGGTTCATCTTCATGTGGTGATAACAGAGGAAGAATAAAAATTTATCGACACCTTTGAGATGTTCCTGATGTTGGTGAGATTTGAGAACCATTAATCCACATATAATTCCACCAAAGTCATGAGGATCATCCTAAATATTCGATTCATTTCCCTCTTATAGGTGGCACCTACATTCTTTAGGCAGAAGGGCATTACCTAGTAGCATAAAGTACATTGTGGTTCCCTGGAGGCTTTAAAATTCTAATCCTTAAGAGCCATTCAGATCTAGTTATACTTAAAGTAAACATCCACGAAAGAGAGGGCCTAGAAACCAGACATATGATCAACCAACATTTTCATTCATAGAAAGTGTAAAATAATCCTTTAGACAGTGACGGTTGAGATCCCGGAAGTCAATGTAGACATTGATATGTCTGTTCTTCTTCCTGATGGTCCCAATGTTAGTAAATCATCTGGGGTAATGGACCTCCTTTCTGAAATTAGATCTGATGATCTTATCAACTTCGGCCTTGACCATGTCACCATGAGGAGGGATCATCCTTCTGGGAGGCAGCTGGAACCCACAGTGATTTATTGGGAGACCGAGGCTGTGTATGAGTATCGGGGGATCTAGTCTCGTAATTTCTTCATAACTCTATGTGAATACATCATGTTGTTTCTTTGGGAAGTCAATGTACTGAATTTTCTCTTTGACAGGTATAATGGCACTGATCAATGTGGGTTTCAGAACTGTCTCACTACAAAGGTTCAACTGTACCAATTAACCGATCGTGGTAGAGATGCCCTCTTAAAATCTTGGAGGAGAATTATCTAAATCAAATTATCTACTTATGGAGGTGGTTCTGTGGTGGTAGTAGTTTCATCTTAGTCAACAGATCAAGATGGGAACAATAATCTAGTGCTAGCCTGAGCGCCATTAAACACTGCATTGAGAGACCCATGTGCTGCCGAAACCACGGAAATGAAAGCTGTCGATCCAATAACATCTAGTGATTGGCCCAAAGTTCCACACTTAATGATATTAAACCAATAGTGATGCATTTTCTTGAGCAGGATTATCCCATATCAGCAAAACATACAATTAGGGCATATATTTTTGGCCATGGGGCAGACCTCTTGATATCTTATGGGCGTAGGGGGATCTGGGATCACACGAGCCTGATTCTTGTTATAATATGAAGTGATCATATAATGTATCATAGACATGGGAATGTTATACCACTCCCATTAGAAAAAACGAATCATTGTCCCATATCTGAGTTCATATCCACAAATAAGTGGACTGGAATGATGTATGCATCATCTAGATATTTCCATGGGTCGGTCGCAACCATATCATATTCAACTTCGTTAGCATGGATATGCTTGTCCATTATCTTGTAATTTTCAACATCAAGATAGAAGGATTCACAAGAGGCAAATGGATCCGTGTCACCTTGGATTAAGCCCACTCGACCATTAAGGGAGTACGTAAGGAACTGGTGAGAATATGAAGGTAAAATCGCATGTAGGTGGAGCCATGGTCTTCCCATCAATGCATTATAGGCAGTGTCCTAGGATACAACCATAAACTCAATTCTAGAAACTAGGCTACCAAACTAGGTCTTCAGGCAAATCTTGTTGACTGATGTATGTTACATCCTATCGTAAACACTGATTTTCATGACAGTGGGACATAGGTTATCCTTAGATAACCCCATTTTTTGAAGTGTCTAGGTTGGGATTAAGTTGATCTTACAGCCTATGCCGACTAGACAACAATGAACATACACAACATTGATGTGGCTCGTGATATACAATGGGGATATGTTCCCCTACATAGAAGAGCCTTCTTCTTTTCCAAAGAACAAGATGATGGCCTAGAATTCATCATGCTCGAAAGCCTCAACATGGAAGGGTTCTGCTGCTGCTACATTGGTCTTCAACTGGAGGGGGATTTTTAAAGCTTCAGTAAGGGTTTCACTAATATCCACTAACATGATAAAGTAATCCAGGATAGAGAGCCTTGTCAGAATACTGGAAATATGGATGAGGAAATATTACATTCGTGTTACGAGTGAACTTCTACTTATAGGAGGTATCTCTGTGGCTGGAGGTATGGTGGGCCCTACCGGCTGGACGGGCGGCTGACTGGTGTTGGGAACATCCAGCCACTCACTAGTAGAAATTTTTGGAGGGACTAAAAGATGAGGTTTAGATGAATCAAACTGGTCTATAAAAGATCCTGGCTGATCATGGCTCAGTCGGGGTTACTCTACCTAATCCATTAGCTCAAATGGAGGTGAAGGTGGACCTGATAACATCATATGAGAAGGTTTTCTGTGCTAAGATTTGTGTTGGGCCTGCCATCTGGTTTTAGTGGCATGCACAGCCTGGCTGGAATTTATGACTAAGGCACTCTGACGACCCATATAGTCATGGAACTGTTAATGATGGCGATGGTTGGGGGTGTTTGGAGGATCTACCTGGTGGTCCTCATCGTCGGGAATCGTGTAGGGGTTTACTATATCTATGGTGTTATCTGAGGTGTACCTTTGACTGTCACATGAATAATCCCCCACTACTGGATAGATTCTATGGGAAATTTCCATCTCTGGGGGAATTAATTCTCTAAGAGTACTGTTTGACGACGACATCAGTGGGTGCCATTGTTTTCCCTTGCATCATCTCTTCTAAGAAGTGGAAGGATGATCTGTTGAAGCATAGGTACTGGTTGGCGATGATGCGGTGTCTTATGAAGGTTCAAGTAAGTTCAGACAAGCATGGATAATACCATGGGAATGAGGTACTATCTTACATGCCATTTGGGTGTTATACTTCTGGGATCCATAGTTAGAAACCTGAGGCCACTCACCTCCATTGTCACTACTACTATTTGGATTCATGAAGACACATTCCACCTATGTTAGATATGGGCCTAAAATTACTATGTTATCCTAAACCAGGTCTTCAATCTAGTCATTAAACACATAGCTCTGTTTGAGGGTGTTCCCTAGAATCCGGTGATAGGAGAATTATTTTGGCAATTCAGTGAGATCCACCTCTTTTGTATCATGCATTCAGGATAGTGTAGAAGTCTATATTCCAAGGTACTAAAGAAATAACTAGGGATCTGAGCTTTTTTGAATGATTAGGTATGGTTTCTTCTATCATGTATGGGATCTCTAGGAGCCTATATCTGATGAGGGAATGGAGAATCCTGTTCTGGATGTGGTACCTAGTTATCTCGCCTGGGTGGTGGCGGTGCATTAAGAGGGGGTGCCAACCAATACTGAGGTGGGTGCAGATGGGCCGGAGGCTGCGCCTAATGTGGAGGGCCTCTCGGAGGCTGCGAAGGTGGCTCCACTAGTAACAACTCCATTTGCATGGGGGCCTCTATCTATGTCACTGCGGTGGTATTATCCATAGTGGCCCTTCTTGAGGGAATTAAAGGAGTCAACAGACCTTCCTTCTTAGCTTGATGCATGGATTCCTCTAGATGCTGGGCCTTATCAAAGAAGTCTCAGAATCCTCAGGGGTAACTGTGGGTAATTAGAGATAGGACCAGATCAGTCTTGATGTTCCCACACACATTGTTAGAATTTTTTTCTTATGTCAGCAGCATATCCAAGTATTTAGTGAGGGATTTCCACCGGGTGAGAATGTCTGTGATGAGTTCTCCGGGACTCTATTTTCCCTTGAAGAGGTTTGAAGTACGCATCTTCCAGGTGGTAGAGCTTAACAGGTAGAGGAACTTCCTACAAAGATCTTCCCATATAGAGACTGAACTGATGTGTAGCTAGTTGTACCAGACATATGCAAGACCTTCCAATTTCTATAAGAAACATCAAAGTTTGGCATCCTCCTGTTGCGCTAGAGTTCCCAACATTAGTCCCCACCATGAGATGAAGTGGTACATATTCTTCAGCGGATCATCCATCCTATTAAATAAGCAAATGATGGGATTTACAAAACATGGGGGTGTTGGCATATCATCTACCCACGACAGATATAGCATTACATCAGGTGGAATTGAATCTTCTCGAGTCTACAATGCCTTTAGGTAGGAAATGAGTTCCTCAATCGGATCGTCTGGGTAGGGGTTCCTGTCTTGAGTAGGATCCCTGACCACCAGTGCGTTGGAAGGTTCTTCGACATGATAAGTAGGCTTAGCAGCTCATGGAGCAGCTGGTGGGATAACCTGTGGAGTGGCTGGGGGAACCTGAGCTGGGTCCTAGGGATTTTCACACAACTTAAGTGGATTTGGTGACACATACTGCACCCTCTTACTATATATTCTATCCTCTACCCATTCTACGTGGTTAGGATGGTTAGAGTTAGCTGGAGGCAATTTTTTGGAGGAATTTGTTCCTACCCCTGCTTCCCCAGCCAAGGATCACCATAATTTTGTCTTCGCTCTGTGGAACGCTCTTAAAGGCAGTCATTGACCATCTTCTTGTGCTCTACGAGGTGCTAACACACCATTACATTTCAGGATTATCCTATGTCTTTTTTACTATTCCAGATGGTTCGGGGGGTCTGATGGCTCCAAGGTTCTTTTTTTATTTATCTAGATTCTGAATGAGGGTTAATGACTTTGTAGGTACCTGAAGACCCAATAAATTCCTTTGATGGAGATTGATCCTTCCTAATGGATCCAATAGGTGTGAGACTCCCACAGGGGTAGGTAGTCTCCAAGAAGCTATAACTCTTTCTATCCACCGAGTAGGTCAGCCATGTTAATAGTGACTCTACCTAGAGGCATATCCTCAATATCGCCAGGAAATTTATGATGGCACTAGATAGAACTGAATTGGTGCACAGCGTACTGCCCCCAACCACGATCCCGAATGTGGGGCGAAGCCTCCTTGATTATTTTTCAGAGCACTTTAATGCTCGGAACACATCTATGTTGGAGGGTCTAGTGGTCTCGAGGAGACTCAGGGGGCTTGGCCCCAATGAGTGCATCCAAGTGGACCATACGAAACTGATGGTCAATGTCCCCAAATGGTGCCTTACACTTGGGGTAAGAGAATCTGAAAGCACTAGAATTCTTCCCGAGTAAGTGACTCTGACGCAGTGCAATTCACAGATGCAATCGGCCAGAACATTTCTGGGAAATGATACAATATGAGAATGTTCCAAAAGATCCATGGCTCAGACATGGTATCTGGCCTATGGTTTCCACACTCATAAATTGGGGGCGGCTTTGGTTCTATAAATGGTACTGAAGCAGACTGCTGAGATGGTAAAATGTCTGGTGTAGAATACGGTGGGCAGACAGACAAGCCAATGCATCTTGGGATATCCTACGATGAATGTGATGACTGAGCCACTACATATTAGTAAAATGGGCTCGCAATTGTAATTTATTCCACGTTTTTTGCGGTCACTGATGGTGGGTTATGTGTTATACATCCTTCAATGATCCCCATAATAGCTCTATATGGTCTCTGGTCCAAGTAGAGAATGACCATGTGGATGAAAGGGAGGATTGCTCGGTCAGGACATGGGAAGGGTCCAAATCATTCTCCTTGTAGATGTATCTTCAGAGGGAGGTAGTAATTCATTGGACCTCACATTCTGAAAGGATGAGTCAGATACACCTCGTTCCTACCCCAACCCTCGACATAGAGGATCGTGGTGAGGGCTCCACTGCTGAGTCACATAGCACCTCGGTGTCTGAGAAGTAGGAGGGTTTAATTGCAATGCTAATCTCCCCAGAAGTAATATTATGGTTAAATCAACCTTCCCTCCTTCCCTGGACTATTTCTTTGGAATATGGTTGGTTCCTAGGACAATATGGACCTCTAGTCGAATTTATGCTGGGGATGAGAGGACTTCCGCCTAGGTGAACTGGGGTGTAGGGACCACCTGGACAAATGTTGAAGTGAACACGAGGATGACCTACGTGTCCGTTGGATGGCGTGCATAAGGGAATATTTGTTGGATGTTATGGGGTAGTTTAGTCCTTTGTTGGAGCTAATATGATCACGGGCAGAGAATCCATGTTTATTTCCCTTTGCAGTGACGGTCCAAGGAATGTCCTCGTATTGTTCGAGCGGAAAACCGGTAAGGCGTCTATGATGGGTGCCACTAAAGTGAGGTAAAAATATGCCTCCTTGATTTACGGGATAATTCGGGCCTTCTTTGGTGGCTTTATGGTCCTGGGGAACACCCCCACACTAACAGTTGAGAAAAAAATTAACATCTTCGCATCAATGATCTGTGAAAGGGGAAACGACTCTATACCTGAGGTCAGGGGTAAGAAAGATGCTTCCATAATGAGTGAGGATGAAATGATGAGGCCCCTCTCTCTGATTGATGGTTTCATGGGGATTCCCTTCACACCAAGCTTGGGACTGGTACTACCCTTCTCTATCATTGTTGGTTGCACTCGGAGGACCTCAATACTGGATGTCAATGTCGTGGGTAGGCCTGCGGTGGACATCACCGATGTCGGCTACCAAGGGAGTTGGACCAAACCACCCATGGGGTGGTTGGATCCTCGATCTAGGCTAGGAGTACGAGTTCCCTACTCATTATATATAAGGGGCTGGTGGTATGTTCCATTGGTGGTGGAACAACCCATGATAGTAATCTAGGTTGATGCCCTACGGTGGGAATCCTCTTCCGCATGTACCCGACACAGGCGTCGGGTTAACCGCATGGGGTCCGATGATGCTGTTGGATAACTCACCTACTCTGAAACCCATGAGGCTATGTGATGGAGCTAACACGGCCTTGTGGAATCCCTCCTTGGGAACCCAAGGAATGGGATTATGACTAGACCGACCCAGACATCCCTTATCTTATTGGCTTTGGGGAGGGAGTCCTCGAACAAATCCTGGGAGAGGCTTCTGAAATGATAGTAAATTGGATTGGTGAATAGTGGATCCTTGTTAAAACCTTGGGGGTAGTGTTGATGATTAGGTACAAAAGCTTCTAGCTCTTGTTGGTCCATATCTCAGGTTGGGATAATCCCCTCCACCTTATATCTCCGAACAAGGTCATTTATCACCCTTCTATAAACAATTTCAGATGGGTAGATGGGGCGTGGGAACCCTAAAGCTATGAATGTGGCTGTTTTCAATGATGTTTTGGGGCCTCGTGGGATTTCCTCTTTGAAGTTTCCCCTTTCTCTATGTTAGTGGGTGGGTGGTGATCAGTTTCCTATTACAACAGCTTGGGACCTAAAATGCATGGATAATTAACCATTAGTTTCGAAAGAAGGAATGAGACATCCAGTTCCCCAAAGCCATTCCATATTCTATGGTTGGAAAGAAGGATCCATGCTAACAACATCACAGGCGAGGGATGTCCAACGTTCAACTGCCCCAATTTTGGGTGAGTTTCACACCTGGCCTAATGTTTGCTTGGCTGGACCCAGCACCAGATACATGGATCAGGTGACACGCCACTCCATTGATGCCTCAAATTCTACCAATCTCAACATTGTGGAGAATAATTTCACATCAGGTTCACCATTTCTGTTTTCGATGCTTTCGTCGGGGCACACATTTGTCTATTGGAGGACGCACTGATTGTTTCCCCACATTCCCACTTTCTAAAGGTGGGAAACATACACCACATATTCAAAGATATTTACTTCATGATTGAAATGGGATGATGGGATATCGGTTCTCCCTTCCATGGATTCATCTTCGGAACATTTCCCCTAGTCCGAGTCTCCATAATAGACTTAAAACATTGTTCCTGAAACTATTCCCAATGCCATGTCTCCATGGATGCTGGTTAATTACACTACTTATGTTAGGAAATTCCAAGGGGTATGGTTAGGGAATCCATATTTGGTCAAGGGAGTAGTCACATTGGACATCATTGGTGTGTCTTGATGCTAGAACACTGATGCATCTAAGTTTCTTCCCCTTATGATTGGGCTTCTCGAGGAAATGGAATCTCAAGGAATACCATGTCAAATGAGGGGAATTATATTCCATAGGCATGTCTCTTAGTTTTTCCTCATCTTCCCATGTTTTAAATAGGGTAGACCAAGAGTTTAATGTATAGAGGAGACAGATGAGATTCATCAGAACACTGATGAAAGTGATTCAAATGGGTGCAACCCCAGGAGGGAACACTGATGCTGGGGAAAACATGTGGTTAGTTATCCGATTACTGTTAGGAGTAGTGAGAAATTAGGTGACATGATCTCACTAGGATTTGGTTTACTGGGTAAGAGTCATGGTGGATATGGATGGTACCCGAAGGAAGTGGAACCACTGATTTGGGGTATAACCTTCCTGAAACAGACAAGATTGAGGGAGAGAGAACATGATGAGACATGGGTGTTGGGCTTGAACCTCAAAGAGGCTTCTAATGTATCCCCAATGTTGGGAATCAAAGTTCACTTAGTTCGTGATGGGGTTATAATATTGGGGAGTACACATAGGAAAATGACCTGATGATATATTTGGGATTACGCATGGTTAGCAGCCTATGTTGGTCTGACACTCGAGGTGCGGACCAGAGATGTGGTTCCTCAAAGAAGGAACACCAATGTTTACTAGTTTTTGGGGTCGATCCTCAGGGAGGATTTCTACGTACCCTGTGTAGGAGAAAAGGATCATACACAATGATTTCATCTAAAAATGTCTTACCATCTTATGGGACTAACAATGACTTACAGCTAGATGGGGTACAATGGCTTAACACTGATTGGGGTTCCAATGGATTACTGCTTGTTGGGGTTCGAATGGCTGACCACTATTTGGGATCAAACCTAAGGGAGGCTTCCTACATACTCTTCCAAGGATAAATGGATCAAATACCATTTATTTCGAATGGGTATAGTTTAATGTCTTTTGGGATGAGGGTGGACCGATGTAGAGTGGTCGAGACTGCTGGGTGTTGGGCTTGGACATCAGGGAGCCTTCCTACATACCTTTCCAAGTAGATGTAGATGTTTGACTTGAACCTCATGGAGGTATCCTACGTACCTTATCATGGAAAGTATCAAAGTACATGTAGTTCAGAATTGATTGGGTATTACATGCTAAGGCGTCCCAGGAAGGATTCCATGGTCGTTGTTTACTATAAGCTCAAGTGAGTCATGGTCGGTGTGAGAAACAAGAAACAACAACAAACATGATGATCATGGTGAAAAGATGCATCCATGAAGGGTGGTGAATGGGTCTTATTCAAAGAAGTTTCCTTGGGTGCTGCTAAGGATCAAAAATGGTGGATGGGTCTTATGCATGGAAGATACTCGGGTTGGTCTAGCGCCACTGGGACAGACCAGAGATGTGGGTCCCAAAAGGGGGGAACACCAAAGTTTATGAGTGTTTGGGGTTGAGCTTCATAGAGGATTTCTATGTACCATTTCTATGATATAGGGATCAAACCCACATTGTTCATCTTACAATGGCTTATCATCTTGTGGGGATGACAATGGATTACCGTCAGTTGGGGTACACTGGCTTACCATCGACTAGGGGGCACAATGGCTTACCGTCAATTAGGGGACACAAATTCTTACCATATATTGAGAAACACAATGTCTTACTATTTATTGGGAAACAAAATGACTTAACATCGATTGGGAAACATAACAGCTTACCATCGATTGGGGACATACCTCATGGAGGCTTCCTATATACCATTCATATGAGTCAAGGATCAAAGACCACATTGTTTGAATTGGTACAGTTTAATGTCTTGTGGTTCAAAAAAGTGATAGTCTTGACCCTCAGGGAGTTTTCCTATGTACCCAGACTTGGAAAGGATCAATGTCCATGTAGTTAGGAATGGTGGCCTAGTGAACCAATGTGAAGTGGTCGGGACTAGTAGGGGTTGGGCTTGAACCTCAAGGAGGATTCCTAAATACCCTTCCAAGGAGACAGGGTTCAAATTCCACATAGTTTTAATTGGTATAGTTTATAAACATGTGGGATGGAAAAAGGTGGGAATACAATTTAACATCATGTGGGACAAGGGTGGACTGATGTGAAGTTGTTGGAACCGATGGGTATTGGGATTGAACCTCTGGGAGGCTTCCTACATATGAATGTGGTGCGGAATCAATGTCCAATTATTTAGGAATGGTGGATGTAGTTTAATGTCATTTGGGACAAATGTGAACCAACGTGATGGGGGTCGGAACAACTGGGTGTTGGGCTTGAACCTCAGGGATGCTTCCTAGCTACCATGCATAAGAGACAATAATCAAAGTCCATGTAGTTTGAGAGTGGGTATTAGGTATTAAACGCTAAGGCATACCATTAAGGATTTCATGGTTGATGCTTACTCTAAGCCCACGTGAGTCATTGTTGGTGTGAGAATAAAGAGGCAATAATGACCTTACGATCACATCAAGAATAGTACATCTATGGGAAGTGGAATGGGGGTTACATGTGGTTAGCTGCCCAATGAGGAAATAGGGGCTTTTTCAAGGTTAGAAGCCCAGGGAGATGGAGATTGGGACTTACTCCAGGATGGGGCCTCATGGCGACAATTCTCAAAGGTAGAGGGATGGGATAACAAAGTTATTGGTTCCCCTCTAATCTCTTTGTATTTGTTTCTGATGAAGAATGGAGGATTAGGGGAACTACCTCCTACAAGAAAGGCTAGGGGCATACACCAAGGCGGTTTCCATTCCCAGGGGACAAGCGCCTCTCCAACAAATAGGATATCGTTCCAAGTGAAGAAGATCTCACTCCCATAGAGATGAGAGGGAATATATAATTTCTGAGACAGGAACCCTGCGTAATACACATGGGGTGAGGCCACATTTTTACCTCATGTGCTTGGGATGATGATCCTGGGATGTTTAACCTCTTGTACCTCGGACACGGTGGGTTCACTCCACACCCCTAGGACTTACATAACCAACATGCTTTAACCCTTAGTGAAGGGAAGGGACCGGCAATGTCGTGGTGTTGGGGTGTTGTGGAGTGATCCCCTGAGTGGTCCAAGTCAGTTTGGCTATGAAATGATGTAATTGTTGTAGCATGCCAATGTGGAGAAACATGAGGCTAAGAAACGCAATGTGAAACACAGCCCAAGGGATCTTGAAATCTCTTCGTACATACCTGAATAGTTGTGTAGGTGAAATGTGAAAAAATAGATGTTTCAGGCATAATAGGGGCTCATACATGGTGCTCTACGGTAATGACGATGCATGGAGTGCACAAGGAGGGATGCACGATAGATGGGAACCTGTGAGCAAGATGGAGTGGCTATGTACAGACTAGAAGGATAAACAAAAAATCGGCCTAATGAAAAGGGAATTCTCATTTAACAGTGATCTTTTGCATGTAAAATATGTAGTGTAAAAGAAAATGGATGAGGATCATTCCCAAGAAGGACCACTCAAAGGAGGACCCTTGGGGGAACTTCTACTTAATATCCAATACCTTTAGGCCATAGTGTTTTTACAGAGGTCAGGAGAGCTTTGTAGTTCATCTAGAAGAGTGTCACTTTAAATTCTGTAACCATCCTGAATGGTCAGGGTTTCATTTCAATTTATAGTCGAAACTCTCAAAGGAAGCATGAAAGAGGATCTTTGTGTAAGGGTGTGTTAGATGATGTATTGGGTGTGAAATGGTTTGCGCCCTGCTGGTTATCTTGCGTGCATGATCTCCCTTTCTGCTTGTGCCTTAATTGATTTTTCGAGCAGGACACCGCGAAAAGGGTCCCTTTGATGTTGCATTGAACGTGCAAGCGGTTCCCTACCTAAGGAAATCTTGCGCGCCTCCCCAGACTCTTGTGCACCATTACCTTTGACTGTTTCTGATGGGTCATCATGGAATCCTTCCTTTGACGCTGCATTGGGCAAGAAATGGTTTGCGTGCCACCAGAACCCTTGCGTACATCCAATAATTATTGCGTGCAACTGCCTCTCATGTCGCGGAATCTTTTATTCACCCTCCCCATTCATTTTTTGTTCTTTATCATCCAAATCCAGGCCCTATCAAAAATTCAGTATCAATAAAAATTTCTACCTCTTTGATATTGAATATGAATGAAATAAATAAGTATCCTGGAAAATATGTATGGAAGTGTAATTCATTTTATGGTAGTTGGAAAAGGACATACATAATGTAGTTTAATGTCTTGGAGAATTTAATTTAGTGAGACCTGTAACAAAACAATATGAATACCCTATCATAATGGTATTCGACCCAATACTCCACAAACCCAAAGGGTGTTCTCAATTCCCATGGGATGGCTATTAGAAACTCGGTATCAAAAAAATATATATATTGAATTATTTTTCCCATGATAAAATTAAAACATGGAATATATACATATAACAGAGAGAAATAATTGATGACATAAATATGTGTAATAATAGAAAAAAATTGTATAATCCAAACCACTAAAGAGTTAATAAAAACTAATTATATAGGTCCGACCACATGGGAATAACAAAACAGAATAGAAAAACTACTCCATGATATAGCATGGGAATACTTCCACCATCTCAGCACTAGAAACCCAAATCAACTGACCAAAAACCTTACTACATCACCTTCACACCATTCCTTTCCATGCAAAAAAATACATTTCCTTGTCTATGAACCATTAATGGGGTATTTAGGGTGTGAGATAAGAAGCTCAACAAGGTCCCACATAGTTTTTCCATATAATGTCTCTGAATATTAATCCAAGCATGATAAATTTTAAAAATAAAAAGGAATGATAACAATAGAAATACATCAAAATGTATATGACGAAATTAGGAAAACTAGTAACATCACACCTAAGAGCATACTAGGTCGGGATAACTAGACATAATGTAGGTAAGATATAATATAGAATAGGCATCATGATTCTAGAAATATGCATCGAGTATAGAGATCATAGTAATAAAATAGAAAAAGAACCCCCAATTGGTCTAACAGGTCCCTAGAACAACATCCCTCGAAAGTGGAGGAAGCCCCATAAACATACCCCCCAACAATGGATGAGGCCTATTATAATACCTTCAACCTATGTATATAATGCTTACTATGTGATCCTTTTATGAGAACATTTAATCCAAACCATATCAACATTTCATGATTTGAAAACCATTTGATATAAATATTTCATAAATCATTTAAAACCATTTTCATTAAAAAAAATTAGGGGAACCTTATTTTATAAAAAATATAGTTCCAAATGAACAAATATAGTAGACAAATCATTCCATTTGATTTAATTAAATAATGTTTTCAAAATATGAGAAATTTTGTTCACCAACATTGTATAGAAATGGAACCACCTTCCTTAAAACTTGGGTCACACATGCCAGCAATGGGATCCACCAACAAGAAGAAGAAAAAAACAATGAAGGCCATAAAATCAATCTAAAAATCTTATAATTGATCAAATTAAAAAAGGGTTGGTGGAGAAGAGGAAACCACCAATTCCTCAAGAACACTCACCATCTGCACCTCAACCAACAACAATTAACCCCTATAAAATGATATCACAGTGGATCTATAATAAAATAGGAGGAAACACCACCACATATCAAAAAATACAATAGAAAAATGCAGCTCTACCGTGATTGTCATGACCGAATCCACATAGTGTGTACCCCTCTTGGGATGAAAATGTGAGAAGATAGATAGTGACCTCCGAGTCCTACGTACAATAGGTCTTAGGTTGCTAACTAGCACTGAGGGTATGG
This sequence comes from Viscum album, assembly GCA_963277665.1. NCBI lineage: Eukaryota > Viridiplantae > Streptophyta > Magnoliopsida > Santalales > Viscaceae > Viscum > Viscum album. Next base: position 318,412,255 of record OY728155.1, on the reverse strand, counting down.
TAAACACAGAGATGGGATGCATTAACCAATAAGAGAACACATTTGAAAGACAGAGATAAGATAGACACCAACCAACTCTGATTCACAACACAATGTAAAATGAACCCAAGTGCACATATGTATTGTCATACATGAACTACGAAAAATGAAAAGGGAAAACTGCAAGTACCAAATGAAGTTAAATGGTAGCGACCATGAATAAAAAAAATCTGAAAAAACCCCATGATAGTAATAACCAACCTGATCTCTAGCCTACTATAACTGACTTGAAAAATGGTTTATATAATGTAGGAATTTTATAATAGTAAACTTTGTAGGATCTTCCCCAAAGCCACTGGTTCAAAAGTAATGAATTCTTGCTAAAGCCTAGTGAATAAAAATTGAATCAAACACATCACCTAAATATGTATAATAAATTCCTAACCTCCCCACGACTACTCTGACCATGTATCACATACAATAGTGTATAATATAAAAAATAATTTCAGGGGTACACCGCTACTATTTCCTCACTAGATTTACTTTTTCCCTAACATAGGATTTCCTAAGTATCTCAATCCTCAAAGGTTAGACCAAAGACACTTGGGAGAAGCACCACAACCTGAACCTTGTGCAAAAAACCACAACATCCACATAACCAAAAGCAACCAGGTAGTTTCTAGAAGTCACAAAATATCGTATAATGGGTATCATACATCGGGTATAATAATTCAAGCCATCACATCCTATACACTGATTAAGGATACTCAATCCATCACATCCTTTACATGTTATACCAAGGGTAGTCCATAGGAAACTATATCCCGAATATATGTTTTTGAAATAATTGAAAGCCATTACCGAATACTACACACATATATGGGGAAACCTAACCACCATGCATAATAGCACAAGTAACTACCAAGAGAAAAGTATGTGGTCAAAGGGGATAGACAGCCATCCATGATCCCACTAGGTTATCGAGGAAAACACCCCCTAGGGATCAGAATACAAAAGGTGTCAGTCTCTCTAACAGAGAGGGTGGAGTAGTAGATAGAACCAAAAAATTTATAGGATATAATAAAGCTTAGAACCATACTATGGGAATAAACATGTATTAAACTCAACTGTAGCTAGAATCCCTTAGAATCTCAGCTTCCATTTCTAAAACCAGATATCCTATAAAGACACAACCATTTAAATATCTACATTAAATTAATTTATGCATTTTTATCAGCTTCAATATACGTTAAAGAAATCATTAAATAATAATTAAATTTTATCATTTTCAACATCCATTACATTAGCATTTCAACAGTGATCCATGCCCTCAAGGAATAACCAAACCAAGTCCACGATTTCTCAGAATCACAACCTCAACATTGCATCCCATAAAGATACAACCCCATGACAATTATTTATTCATTTATTTAACAACATTACCACATTCCGTAGATCTATTTGTTCTAGGAAAAAATTCTAATCATCCAAGAAAAAAGGGGTTGAACATGGTTAGTAGGTGTACTACCTGTTGACTAATTTCTACCAATAGCAAGTGAATAGACCCATCAATCCTCGATAAAATAATCATAGAATTCATTTGGCATATCCCATTCATCTTATCATATTTTTGATGAAGGGTAAGCAATAACATCTCTATCATTTTGTTGGTAATGTAATGTAGATTAACAAAAAATACATTCATCAAGAATCCACATTCATATCCATGGGTAAGCCCAGCTTCATCCCGTTCCTCCACCTCCTATGTCCTCCCCAACACCCACATCCATAATCCTATGCATAATTCCCCTCTATGCATCAACTGCTACCTCAAACACATGGCCTAAATGACCTAAAAACCACAACAGCCATCCAGGATTATCCATCTCAATAACACATCACATATGAACCTCTATTCCCCAATAACCACAAGTCACATATGCATAGCGCATCACAATCCGCAAGAAAAAAAATAGAAACATGCTCTCAGCCCTTAAACAAGGCATTCAAAGTTCACACACAATGAGATCTCATGGCTCCATACCACAAGGCACATTGCTTTTAAAAAGTTGGAAAATTAGGCACCAAAAAGGAATTTTATTTTATTCACACAAATGGTTCTTATTTCATCTTGATGTGATTGATTAATTATTTAGGCTCTAACTACATGCATTATAAGAAAAAATATTCTTAAGCTATCAAAAATTAATTAAAAAGTTAATTTAACATGCCTTTAATAAATTTTTCAAAAATAATCATCATTATTTATGTTTTTCAACCAATTCCATTATACCTTCATATCTTCATAAATTTGATAAACATCAAATTATAACAACAACCAGATTCTTTAGGCATACCAGATTTTATTTTAGCCAATTAAATATCAATTAATTCTAGAATTATGTTTTTCAAAAATTTCCATCAAGAATGATCGTCTAAAGCAAGGAATTAATAGTTATCACATTATTTGGAAAATGAAGCGACAAAACGTTATCATGGTACTTAGCAATAACATCACTTTGCAATCGATACTAATTCATTAATTTGGTTCAAGTATTTAATTAAGGTAATTTCATTGAAATCCATGGGGATAAATTATGATAACTCTAGAATTGCACATAAATAATTAGAGATTAATTTTATCTCCTACCTAAAAAGGTTTTTGACATTATTTGTTTGAGAACGGATCAAAGAAACACACAACGATAACCTCCCCTACAACAACAACATACACCCAAGGATGTCACATAATAACCACACCAACCATTAACCATGAAATATCCCTTAGAATCATTGAGACCAAACTCTATCACATGGAAAGGAGACATAAGAGGAAACATATCAAATAAACCACAAAAACAGAGGTAGATCATACGTTATATTGATGACAGATCTCTACGGATCGAATGATAGATCTAGGGATCATGCCATGATCAAGGAATCCCCAAAACACTGAAGGGGGGGGGGGGGGGGTTGTTGAGATGCATATGGTAAAGGGAGAGGCAATACAAATATAGGTTTTGAAAAAAAAAACCTAGCAGTAGGAAAACACATAAAACAAGAAGAGTTACGGTATTACACAATATGTAATCCCCTTTTCACATCATGTAGTGCATCAAGGTCGGGTTCCACTGAAAAATGTGTTGCCTCTCGATTTTATTCTATTTGTCAAACCCCATTGTATTTCATATCATAAATCCCTTCTTTCACATAGTTCAAATGTATGCATGTCATGAAGAATTATAGGACAACCAGTGGAATAGGATTACAATTCGTGTAATACAACTATACAATTTGTAATCAACCCATGCCATATTTTCCATAACTAGAGTCCTCAAAACATATTTTGAGCCACCTTTGAGGACATCGATCTTCAAAAACACACAAAGGTTTGATCCACATGGATCATAGTCCTTACATTAGACCCCTACGATAGCATTATCTTCCATGAGAAATAAAAACCAATATATAGATAAAATAAAAAAGAAATGGGTCATCCGAATAACCACCAAATGATATACCTCTCAAGGATCTTGGCACCCAAATAGCCCAACGGGTTCATCAATAGAAAAATTTGAAACCACAAGATAACCAAAATCATCTCATATACACTCTCTCATGGGAGATACCTCTCAAAAGACAGTAATCCACAAACAAAATTGAAATACTTCCCATAAATAGAATGGGTCTACAACCACCAACTAAAAAATGATATATGAGAATAGAAAAGCATCAAAAAATCGGGGTACTGGAACATATATATGACACATGTTCCCATTTACACTCCTCCAAATAACTTTTCGGACACAAGACATGCACCAAGGGGATAGAACACCCAAAAAAACTTATCCAGGTGGATCTACATCATTATATGATTCTTGTTAAAGGTTGCATCATTTTCAACATCGATCTCTTCCCAAACAATGATGTGAGAGTCATCATAAAGATAGCGGAAAAGCTAAGTCTCATGAAAACCATCCTAAATCCAACTCATTTATGGGGTAATAACTATCCATTATACTATGACTCCAACATGATTCAACATATTGAAATTTCAAACATAAGGGCAGAAAGATTACTCCCATGACCAAACCTTCACTGCCCATGAAGGGGAGTCACATTCCAAAAAAACATGATCCCCGACACCAAACTCCAGAGTTATCCTACTATGATTGGTAAGGGATTATTGATTATCATGTGATGCATTAGTCCTCTCATGAATCACCTGAACCATCTCAATCATACTCAATAACAGTTTCTACCTAATAATTTCGGACTCTTTGACCCCAGTCCATCACAATGAAGATTGGAAAGGACATATGTACTAGTATTCAAATGAAACCATGATGATGGTAGAGTGAAATCTAGTTTCTGTAAGAAACCTGAAAAAGAACGGTGCCTCATCCATGAACCTCCAAAATCCATGAAACAGGAGTTGATAATGGCATCATGATTTTGGATGGTCAACACTATCTGAAAATCCATCTTCAGATGAAAATTAGTCCTAACTCATAGTTGAGTACCAAAATTATTCTAGAGACCTCTCCACACCCTGGAGGTAAAATGTGGATATAGATCATAAATGATCATCCTCAAAACTCTATGGATTCTAAACTCCTTCTTTATATAATAACTTGATTGAACCTCTATTATTCTTGACTCTTAGATCGCTATAAAGTGGGATGATTACATCAAAAGATAAACAAAAAATAATATAGAATCATAGAATCCCTATTATTGTGAAAAATAGGTAACAATATCCATTGAGATTTCCTCCCACATCCAATGAGGAACATATAACTACAAGAGAAAGACACCAAGAATAGTATGTTTGTCCTTAACCTACTAGGAGACTATTCACTGAGACAAAAACTTTGCAACTGCATGCTTCAGCAGAGGCCACAAAAACTAACTTCTAAAAGCTCAATATATCTTGTCATGCCCGGTTGTACAACTAAGGGTGAACTATGTAACTCTTTGTGAACCATCTCATGCATTTCCAAATGAAAGACAAGCCTTCCATGAAACATCAGTTGGTGTGTTTCATCTTCAGACCAACCATTAGGGGACTCTCAATAAACAATTATGTCTCTCCAGACCTATACCTCATGATCCACCAATTAGGATCCCTCCACCTACTGCACAAGAGATGATTTCATCTTCATTTGAAAAAGACAACATCTTCCCCCAACTTCTCCCATATCTAGATGTATGTTGAAAAGTTCTTCCATCACCCTTAAGGAATCACTTAATTCACCCACTACATCACTATGTGACTTCCATCCAAACAAATCATCCAAAAAATTACCATTTACAGGTGTAAATTAAACTTCAATGTGGTAATCCTATAATAACCACATCCACCAATGTTTTCAGAAGTTCAGGTCAAAAAGGGAGAAAAATCACCTCAGACACTTATGAATGATGAAGACCACCAAACACTTTCCAATGTGGTAATGTCTCCACAACATTATGGAAAACACCACTGTAGATAAATAGAGATCATGAGTGGAATGGTTACATTTTTTGGAATGAAACTACCGAGACCCATCATAAATGACCTATATCTGCTTCATTAGACCACTGCCCAAACCCACATGAGAAGCATCATAGAAAACCTTAAGCTAAAATTATTTTACTAGAAGATAATCAACTGAATCACAGACAAACTTCCCCTTCATATACTTGAAGGATTTGTGTCACTAATTAGTTCGCATGATTTCCTGATCCTTTCTGGTCAATGCTTCTTGAGGAGTCACAACCTGAGATAAATCAGCTATGAACCTCCTATAATATCATATAAGGACATGTAATTATTGCACCTCCTCCACTTTCTTGGGGGATTTCTACGACAAAACTGCTTATATATTTGAATTATCCACATCTACTCCATGTTGGGATAGAACATTCCAAAAGAAAAGGACTTCTTCAACCCAAAAGTAACACTTCGAAAAATTCCCAAAAAGATGATATCGATTAAGAAATACCAAAACAGAATGAAGATGCTCTACATGGTCCTCCATGGGCATGGAGTACACAATGACTTAATCAATGAAGACTACCCTGAAATTATCTAGGAACTCATAGAACACAATGTTCATTAACAACATGAATACAATTGGAGCATTTGTCACACTAAATGGAATCATAACGAACTCGTAATGTCGATGATGATATTAGAAAATTTTAATTTAGATATCCTCATCCTTCACATGAATATGATGATATCTATGCTAAAAATTGATATTTGAGACCTAACTATCAAATTTGAGTGGATCAAATTAATCAAAAATATGTGAAAGATTATAGTGGTTCTTCACTATCACATTTTTTAAGCGATGATAATTTATACACAAATATAAAATAACATAAACCTTCTTCACAATCAAAACTAGTTCACCCCATGGTTAAACACTAAGCCCGAAAAAAATCACACAACAACAGAACATCGAGCTGTATACAATGCTCTCACTACTCATAAGGCATCATCATATATGGATAGATTGAGATAGGAGACACGCCTGGCTATAGGATGGTCCTGATCTCAATATCTCATTGAGGGGGTAATGTTATGACCCCCTCTTGAAAGACCTCAGGGAACTCTTCTATGACAATGAGAAACACCAACTTATGATCCTCTAATGAATTCAGTGTCATCATAGTCATCATAGATGACAAATACATAACCTTCCTCTGACCCATCTGAGGGTCTTGATAGCCAATAAACATTGTTTTCCCTCCATCCACATTGATGAAAACAATATTTCTCCTAATTAAAGTCATGATATCCTAAAAATAATACAACCAATCAATAACAAGGATGACATGGTATGGTTGAATCTGTAAACATAGGAAATCTCTCTAAGAGCAATGATGCCCCAGATCTTGCTCATGGTCTCTACATACATATAAACATTTAGCTCAACCTCCAACTAGAATAGTCATTGTTAGGGGTAATAGAATCCACTCTAACACAAGTCTCAAATAATGGAATCGAGTTGTAAATATAAAGGTGCGTGTCACTCTGGAATCAAATGAGGCATGCATGCAAGAAGGAAACCAGGAAAGGGTACCTCAAATGACATTTGGATCACCTAACACCGATAATGCAAATGCATGAAGATGGACATGTCCTACTCTAAGACCTATCTAACACTCACAATGACTACCACCATGGTTTATCTCTACACTATGTGGAATGGGAGTTTCCCAGGTTATTCCTATAAATGGGCCATTAGCTCCATACTGATCCAAGGCTGGTGAAAACTACTATTGTAGCCTTGGGTGGAACGACCTCACCAACGGAACTTGGATTGAAACATTTCACACACACTGACTACTCAGAATGTTTGGGAACTCATTTATCTAAGGACCTCCTCCTATATAAGAAAAACATTTTCATTACCCCTTAACATAGAATTGAGAGTTGATTCCCCTATAGAAACATGACATTGAGGGGTGTGACCTATCCACGACTGAATGGAAAAACTTATTCTATAACACCCTGACCCCATGTACCCAGAGCCAGTGCATTATTTTAATACATTTTCATGATTACAATGAAAAACGTCCTGAAGGACCGATCATTTTAGCAGATTTGTAAAATAGATTACATATATGAACGTAACATTACAATTTCTAAAATAAAACACAGCATGAGTAATCCTTTGAGAACTCTATTTTTCCTCTTGATTAACCCTGGAAATCAATCACAATACACTTATTTACATCCTAGGGAAAATAAAATATAATAAAGGGATGATCTAAGATGCTTAGTACGGATAAAAATATAGTAGAAACTATACATACCCGTCCTTAAACATTACATAATATTGAATTAAATGAATAATTCACAATGAGGATCTTTTCAGGTTTAGAGTTTTTGAGAATTAAGACATTACATTTACATCTCAAAATATTACAAGGTAGACATATCTACACAGTTTCCATTTTTTTCATAAAATGAAAAACTCTCGAAAAAAAAGAGTCATGTGTAGTTCTATGTTTTAGATAGAATGAATTTTCCTTGATCTCGTCCTTGACCTTATTCATCTTTATGTCCTGTGAAAACATTTAATAACATGGGATGAGCATAAAAAGATCAGTATGGGCTATAAAAAAAAGAATGAAAACATTTATTCATAAATATATACAAAACATGAAATCATTTAGTTACCTCAATAAGTCATAAGATTTATGAAAGAAACATAGAAATCATTAATCATAAAGGTAACTTATGGCATCCATATCATACTTACATTGTAACTATCACAATTATATAGTGAGTTACTTTGGAATAACCATAACAGTATATTCCCTAAATATATTAGGATAAACATTCACGTTTACCTCCGTCACGTTACCAAATTCATTAGAGAGCTATCTTGGGATCACCCACCCTAGGATTATCATGGAACCACCCGTATATGTAAATAATACCCAAGAACCATAACATGATCATAACACATAACATAAGAATAAAGAAAAGATAACATTCCCACATTGCAATACCAAAATATCATTTCAAGATATTGAAATAATAAATCCATTCTCAAAATAATTTTCAATACCAAAATATGTAAAAAGAGTATATGGTATTTATTAGTCCATTTAAAAACATTACGGCTTGTTATGGAATCCAAAGATCAAAAAATACTCATGGCGGCGGAAAGGTCGTTGTCACCGCTTATGTTAAAAAACACATTAATTTTTGTAGTTTAGTAAACATTTTTGTATAAAAAGATTCCATTTGAATAAAATGAAATTTCAAAGGGTTTTATAAACCGTATAAAACAAATTCGTGTATAAAACTAAAAATGCCTCAATGAAAGGAGATTGAGACGAAGTCCCTTACCTCGCGTCCGACTTGACTCGATCATTCTTTAATCTCCTGAATAATAAACTAAAGTAAATTTATACTCGCTTAAAAACCTTTTTCAAGTATATTATTCCTTTTATATCACTTATTACCATGTTATAAACATTATGTAATCATTTAAGTTAATAACGTTCAGTTTGTTGATATTTGGTACTTGAGTAAAAATGAACACCTTCTATTTACAAGTTGTCCATGTGGTCAAATGTTCATTATATCCAGAATGATATTCATGATTTTGATGTCATATATATCCAGTATAAACATGTTTTTATAATAGTACATAACATTTAGAGGTATGAACTGAAATGCACCGTTCACGGAGACGGTAAGCTCTACGTACGCATGAACACTACTTTCATTTCTGTTTCTTATTTTAATGGAAATAAAACATAACAATATATAGGTATATTATAATTCCTATATAATATCATATATAATATCTTTAACTCCATCCATTATACATCACACATAAGGCATTAACGAATCAAAACACTTTGAGAGGGCAGTAGTCTGCACTCCCTCAAATGAGATTATCGTATTCACCCACTATGGAAACCATAAAGGCATGATATAAATGGAAATTACATAAGAATAAGGAAATCATATACATAATATATATCAGATATAAAAAAAGTTCCATCATAATGGCTACCATGAGAGGCGGTAAGATGTAATTGAACAATCATCGTTTCGTGAGGCCTTAGTTTTCCATCCACAGAAACATTATGTTCTTCATCCATTAGATGGAATTGTGTGTAAGTGAAGTTAGAATATTCTCATAAAAACAACCTAGTATATTGAGGATACTGGGTTTGATACAAAAGAAAGGAAATAAAAAAGAGTTTATGGGTCGGAGAAGTAAAATAAAAGAAAACTATTTAAGAGAAATTGTAACCTTTAATTTGGGTAACTCCATTTGGTTTGAACCAAAGGACTTACTGAAGTGCCTTATGGCTATGTTAAGGCTTCTAATAGGAGGATATGTATGTTGAGAGCTTAATTTGGAAGTGGTTGGACGAGCCAAATGGCTTTAGAGGTGTGAGGAATTGGTTAGAAGTTGTCTCTTTTTATAAGGGGGAGGAGGGGCTCTTTAGGAAAGTGTGAAAACATTATTTTATTATATAAATATATGCGGTTTATAATGGTCCAAAAATCATTATATTCAAAGATAATATGACTCATGGAAGAAATAATGTCATCCAATCAGAATTGGACATGTTTTGTTTAATATTTTAATCATTATAATCTTATTTATTTAAATGATTTATTAATGAGGTAAACACTGCATCATTATTATGTCATAAATAATTTAATTTATTTGTCGTCTAAAAATTATAAAAAAATACCATGATGTAGGAAATATTATTATCTTTCCAATGAATATTTATAGTCAAAAAAATTATTTATATAACCCCTTCTATAAATTAATTTACTAAAAGATATTTTCTTTTGTCATATTTTCGTTTATTTTATGATAATTAATCTAAATTGTCATTATCACTCTCAAGTGGACCAAAGGGGTCAACCAAATCGACCCAAAGATGCCCATTGTCGTTAATGACACAACCAATAAGGTTCTGACAAGTTTTAAGGTAATTTGTAATCATTATAATATTCTTTAAACCTTGAATTACCATATTTACCTTTAACCGCGGTAAATAAAAGTCAAAAGTTACTATTCACCAAAAAATTATTTTCATCTTATTGGGCCAAATTTTACTTCTTGATAAAAACCATGTATGTTGTATTTTTGAAATTAAATTCACAGATGTTGTAAAATTTCATTTCAATGAAAAGGTCAGTTTTTTAACTACCACTAATTAGTGTCACTATTAATCAAATATTGAAGTTTTTCAAAAAAATACCAAAAATTCAGCCTAATCATTATTTGATATTTCGTATTCAAAATTGATTTCTATTTTTCCAAATTCAAAACATAGAAGTGGAAATAATTAATTTAAAAAGTAATTCTCGTTGTTAAAACAAATAGAGTGTTTTTATGAAATAATAACTATCAAAATATTGATACTTTTTTATGTCCAATTTCAAACTGAAATAAATTCCAATGACCAAAATTGGATTAAATGGTAAAAATATATTTCAATTTCACTTTAAAAACAACTAAAAATATAATCTATCCATACAAATAAATTAGATTAAAATTCACTTTTGAATTAAAATACAGTATTTTTTAATATTCATTAAAAATGAACTTTATCATAAAAATACCAAAAAATTACCCAAAGTAAAATTTCATGTCCGCATTCTAAAGAAGGATTAAATATGGAAAATTAGAATGTATTAAAGTGAACAAAACTATATTTAAATAGGGTTTTCCATTAAAAGGCAGTAAAACAGCCTTTTAATGTAAATTATGCTTAAAATTAGATTCATTCATTTTTTAAGCCTCTAAATTTTTATTGGATAAATGTAAATACATCTAACAAACATGTATAATGATATTGTAGTTAGTTTAGTTCATTCCTGCCACTACAACGCCTAAGAGTTAACTACCATTAAAAATAATAATATTATATTATTAGTGTGCAACATAAGTTTCCAAAGAAACTCGTTGTTGCGTATCGGGTACGCTATCGAACATATCAACACCTTCATAGTAAAATTAATATTTAATTAAAAATATTAATAAATATGTAATATGTCTTATTCTTCATTTACTTGGGATGTTACATCCTTCTCCCCTTTTTGGAATTTCATCCTCACAATTTTTATTCACTTATCAAAATAAGTGGGGGTATTTGTCCCTCATTGCATTTTCAGATTCCCACGTTGTCTCTTCAACCATATAGTTTTTCCACAGAACCATTACCTGGTGAATTACCTTATTCCGCAACACTTTCTCTCTGTGGTCAAGAATCCGGACTGGTTGTTCTTCATAAGAGATATTCTCTTCCAACTGGACTACCTCTGGCCTCAAAACATGAGATGAATCTGGCACATACTTTATCAACATCGAAACATGAAAAACATTTGTACCTAGGATAAAGTTGGAGGTAAAGCCACTATATACGCAACTGATACCACTTTCTCTAAAATTTCATAAGGTCCAATGAACCTTGGACTCAACTTTCCCTTCTTTCTAAAACGCATCACACTTTTCCATGGAGAAACTTTGATAAAGACATGATCACCTACCTCAAAGGAAAGATCCTTACTCCGGTTATCGGCATAACTTTTCTGTCTACTATGAGTTGTTCTCATGTGCTTCTGAATCAACTGAACTTTCTCTACCATCTCTTCAACCAATTCTGGTCCCATTAGCTTCCATTCACCTCCTTCATCCCAAAAAGCTGGAGTTCGACAATGCTTTCCTTATAATGCCTCAAATGGAGCCATCTATATACTAGAATGAAAAATGTTATTATAAGAAAATTCAACCAAAGAAAGATTTTGGTCCCAAGTTCCCTGATAATCCATCGAGCGAGCACGTAACATACCCTCCAATGTCTGAATTGTTCGTTCTGACTACCCATCTGATTGAGGATGATAATCTATACTAAAATTTAATTCAGTACCCAATGACTTCTGAAGGCCTTTCCAAAAGTTAGAAGTGAACCTGGGATCACGATCAGATACAATGGAGAGGACAACTCCATGAAACCTGAATGCCACTTTAACATACATCCAAGCACGTTTATCTAAAGAAAGAGTATCTTGAATAGGATAGAAATAAGCAGATTTAGTCAATCGATCAACTATAACCCAGATTGCAATATTACCTTGAGATGTCTTAGGTAATCCCACAACTAAGTCCATGGATATATTTTCCCATTTCCACTCTGGCACCAGTAGAGGCGAAAGTATCCCTTTTGGTAACTACCACTCTACATTAACCTGCTGACAATTAAAACACTTCAAAGTAAAATCAGCAATATCTCTTTTCATTCCATCCCACCAATAATACTCCCGAAGATCTCTGAACATCTTAGTACTTCTAGGTTGAACAAAAAATGGAGAACTATGAGCTTCACATAACAACTCATTCTTTAACTGTAAATCACAAGGCACACATTATCTCTTTCCTAATTTCAAAACATAATCCTTATCAACGTTAAAATCAGGAAACTTACCCTTCTGAACTAACTCTACTTTTTTTTGCAACTCACTATCTTATTTCTTCGCTTGCTTAATTATATATAATAGAGATGATTTCACTGACACCTGAAACATAACAGAATAATTTCCTAAAACAATAACTTTTATGCCAAATTTTATCAAATCAGAAACCAAAGGATCTCTTTCCAAACGTAACATGGTTAATGAAGTATTACTTTTTCGACTCAAAGCATCAGCCACTTTATTTTCTTTCCCTGGATGATAAAGGATTGTGTAATGATAATCCTTGATTAATTCCAACCATCTCCTTTTCCTCATGTTCAATTATTTCTTAGTGAATATATACTTCAAAATTTTGTGATCAGTATATATTTGACACTTTACTCCATACAAATGATGCGTCAAAATTGTTAAAGCAAAAACAACAGTAGCTAATTACAAATCATGTGTAGGGTAATTTATCTCATGTCGTTTCAACTGACGTGAAGCATAAGCAATTATTTGATCATTTTTCATTAAACAACAACCCATTCTATTCAACGAATCATCACCATAGATAACAAACTCACAATTTCTGGATGGAAGTTCCAAAATTGGAGCATTCACCGATCTTTTTTTCAATTACTGAAATTAATCATCACATTCTTTTGTCCAGACGAACTTAACACCTTTTCGAGTTAACATAGTCATTGGACTAGATAACTGTGCAAAATTTTCAACAAAACTCCGGTAATAACCATCCAAACCAAGAAAACAACAATTCTTGGTTATATTTTTGGGTCTTGGACATTCTTCAACAACTTTCATTTTATCAGGATCAAAAGTTATGCCATTTTTTGAAGTAATGTGACCATGAAAATAAATTTTTTGTAACCAAAACTCACACTTGATGAATTTCCCAAACAGTTTCATTTATTTTAAGGTTTTCAAGAAAATCCTTAAATGAATTTCATGTTCCTCTTTAATTTTGGAATAAACCCAAATATCATCAATGAACACAACCACAAACTTATCCAAGAACTCACAAAAAATTTTATTCATCAGATACATGAATACAGCAGGTGCATTGGTTAACACAAAAGGAATAACTAAAAATTCATAATGGCCATATCTAGTACGAAATGTGGTATTTGGAACTTCTTCTTCCTTTACTTTCAACTGAAGGTACCCCCTTCCTCAAGTCAATCTTCAAAAAATACTGATCCCCTTGGAGCAGATCAAACAAATCATCGATATGAGGCAAAGGATACTTATTCTTAACAGTGATATTATTTAATGCTCTATAATCAATGCAAAGTATCATTGAACCATCTTTATTTTTAACAAACAAGACAGGATCACCCCATGGTGACGTCCTTGTTCGAATGAAACCTTTATCTAATAACTCCTGCATATTTCTTCTTTAACTCTAATATTACAATTTGAGTCATTCGATAAGGGGGTTTTGAAATTGGCTTAGCATCAGGAACTAAGTCAACAGTAAATTCAACTTCCTGATCAGGTATAATACCAGGAAACTCATCAAGAAAAACATCAAGGTACTCATTTACCACTGGCACATCATTAATCTGAATAGTTCCTTTGTTTTCAAAAATATGTGCAATGTAACATTCATTTCTATCTTTTACTAGTTTCTCAGCTTCCTGATATGTTATCAACAGAAAGGGTTCATTTTTGTATAAAACTGAAAATCATTTTGAAAATAAACCTCTTTAGCTCTGAAATCAATCTTAGAATGATAAACAGAAAGCCAATACATGCCCAAAATAACATCAAACTCTACTAGTGGGAAAACAATAAGGTTTGGATGTAGATTCTTTCTGCACACAAGGATAAGAATGTTCTTATGTTTTATTTTTGTCTAAACATTTCCTCCAGGTGTTTTTACCATAAGTTCAGTATTCATATCATGAGACGGAATTCCCAATTTACTAGAAAACGTTTCAGAAATGAAAGAGTGTGTAGACCCTGGATCAAACAACACATTGTCATAATCTGAACAAACAAACAGTGTAGCTGATACAACATCATTTGATGTCCCAACATATGCTAAAGTAGTTTCAAAGGATTTTGCCACCCCTTTCTACTTGTAGTATTTCTAATTTCCTTCGATTGAGTCATTTTTTGGACACTCATTTTCATAATGACCTATTTCATTTCACATAAAACATTTTAATGAATATAAATCATATTTTTTATTACCATTACCCTGATCTTTTTCAGTGCAATTACGAGCCTTATGTCCCATTTTACCACATCAGTAGCACTTACCAGAATTCAAAAGTCATTCCCCATCATTCTTTTTAACACAATTTTCACAAACTATAAACTTAATATTCTTACCATCAGACTTTTTTGAATATTTCTTATCTTTCGTCTGCCACCTCATCCATTTATTCTGTTGTTTGTCAAAGAATATCTAATCATCGTCAAACTAAATTTCCCCCTCCACCGCACAACGGACATGTTTTTCATAAATTTTGAACTCATGAGAAGCTAAAGCCCTTCGATACTTTGGCTTTAATCCTGAGTAAGAAATAGTTAATTTTACTATCAAGATATCTTATGAAATTTGAAGCATACCGTGCCAGTAGAGTGAATTTTTCTTCATAAGCAGCCACTGAGTCATCCTCCTGCCTCAATTCCAGGAATTGTTTTCCATCCTAAGATGAACCACCTTAGGAAAATATTTCTCAAGAAACATACCTTTGAACTCATCCCAATCAAGAGAATCAATCTCCTTACTATCCTTGAAATTTTTCACCATTTACCACCACTGATCGGCTTCACCTTATAAATGGTAAACAAAAAGACTATCCTTTTTATGTTCTGAACAACACATGACATTGAAAATCTTTTCCAGTGCTTTAAATCACCCTTCTTCTAGCACCGAATCAGATGATCCTCTGAATGATGGAGGATTTTTCCTCATGAAATGCTCCAATACTGACATGTTCCTCTGTGGTTCATCTTGATGATATCATATATGGATACAACCACCATTTATAGCTTGATTCAACTATGCCATCGCTGCAACAAACTGTTTAGTTCCAATTCTGACCATCTCAGGTTGCTGATTTGGAAGGTTGTCTTCCTCTTGATGTCATCCCAACATAGCTTCCCTGTTTCCTCTATGGAAAACAATTCCGAACACAGAAAATATCTTAGGTGAAGCAACATGGTAATATTTAAATTCTACATGATGTCAATATTAACATAAATTAATTTATGGATATTACTTTAACAATACCCTAACACCTAAAGTTATCTAAACAGACCTCTGATACCAACTATAAGAACCCGACCTTAAACATTACATAATATTGAATTAAATGAATAATTAACATTGAGGATCTTTTCAGGTTTAGAGTTTTAGAGAATTAGTACATTACATTTACATCTCAGAATATTACAAGGTAGACATATCTACATAGTTTCCATTTTTTATAAAATAAAAGACTCTTGAAAAAAAAGTGTCATGTCTAGTTCCATGTTTTAGACAACATGACATTTCCTTGATCTCATCCTTGACCTTATTCATCTTTAAGTCCTGTGAAAACATTTCAAAATGTGGGATGAGCATAAAAATCTATGTAAGGGTTATAAAACAAAGAATGAAAACATTTATTCATAAATACATACAAAACATGAAATCATTTACTTACCTCATGAAATCATAAGATTAATGAATGACACATAGAAATCATTAATAATAAAGGTAACTTGTGGCATCCATATCATACTTATATTGTAACTATCTTAGCTACATAGGGAGTTACATTGGAATACCCATCATAGTATATTCCCTAAATATATTAGGAGAAACATTCATGTTTACTTCGGTCACATTACCCAATTCATTGGAGAGCTATCTCGGGCTCACCCACCCTAGGTTTATCATGGAACCACTCATATACGTAAATAATTCCCAAGAACCATAACATGATCATAACACATAACATAATCATAAAGAAAAGATAACATTCCCACACTGCAATAGAAAAATATCATTTCAAGATATTAAAATAATAAATCCATTCTCAAAATCATTATCAATACCAAAATACATAAAAAGATTATATGGTATTTATTTTTCCATTTAAAAGCATTACTTCTTTTTAAGGTATCCAAAGATCAAATAATACTCGCGGCGGCGAAAAGGTCGTTGTCACCACATACGTTAAAAACATTCGTTTTTGTCGTTTAGTAAAAAGATTTGTATAAAAAGATTCATTTTGAATAAAATTAAATGTCAAAGGGTTTTATACACCATATAAAACAAATTCGTGTATAAAACTAAAAATGCCTCAATGAAAGGAGATTGAGACGAAGTCTCTTACCTCACGTACGACTTGAATCGATCGTTCATTAATCTGCTGAATAATAAAATAATGTAAATTTATACTTGCTTAGTAACCTTTTTAAAGTTTATTATTCCTTTTATATCAATTATTACCATGTTATAAACATTATGCAATATTTTATGTTAATAACGTTCATTTTGTCGATATTTGGAACTTGAGTAAAAATGAACACCTTATATTTACAAGTTGTCCATGTGGTCAAAGGTTCATTATATCCAGAATTATATTCATGATTTGTATATCATATATATCATATATATCTATTATATACATGTTTTTATAATATTACATAACATTTAGTGGTAAGAAATGAAATGCACCGTTCATGGAGACGGTAAGTCGTACGTACGCATGATCTCTACTTTCATTTCTATTTCTTATTTTAATGGAAATAAAACATAATGATACATAGGTATATTATAATTCCAGTATAATATCATATATAATATCATTAACTCTGTCCTTTATACATCCCACATAAGGCATTAACGAATCAAATCACATTGACTGGGTGGCAGTCCGTATTTCCTCAAATGAGATTATCATATTTAACCACTACGGAAACCATAAATCCGTGCTATAAATGGGAAGTACGAAGAATCAAGACAATAATAAACATATTATATATCATATATAAATAATGTTCCATCATTATGGCCAACATGAGAGGCAGTGAGATGTAATTGAACAATCATCGTTCCGTGAGGCCTTAGTTTTCCATCCCCAGAAACATTAAGTTCTCCATCCATTAAATGGAGTTGTGTGTAATTGTAGTTCTAATATTTCTCATAAAAAAATCCTAGTATATTGAGTATACTATCTTTTTTACAAAATAAAGGAAATAAAAAGATTTTATGGTTTGGATAAGTAAAATAAATGAAAACAATTTAAGAGAAACTCTTACCTTTAACTTGGGTAACTCTTTTTGGTTTGAACCAAATGACTTCTTGAAGTGAATTCTGCCAAAGGTAAGGCTTTGATGAGGAGGATATGGATGTTGAGAGCTTAATTGGTCAAAGTATGGATGATCCAAATGGCTTGAGAGGTGTGAAGAATTGGATAGAAGTGGTCTTTTTTATAAGGGGGAGGATGGGCTCTTTAGGAAGGTGTGAAAACATTATTTTATTATATAATTATATTCGGTTTCTAATGGTCCAAAAATCATTATATTCTAAGATAAGATGACTCATGGTCTAAAGGAAGTCATCCAATCAGAATTGGAAATGTTTTGGATAATATTTTAATTATTATAATCTTATTTATTTAAATGATTTATTAATGAGGTAAACACTACATCATTATTATGTCATAAATATTTTAAGTTATTTTTGTATAAAAATTATTAAAAAAATACCATTATGTAGGAAATATTTTTATCTTTCCAATTAATATTTATAGTCAAAAAAATAATTTATATAACCCCTTCTATAAATTAATTTACTAAAAGATATTTTCTTTTTTCATATTTTCTTTTACTTTATGTTAATTAATCCAAAATGGTCATTATCACTCCCATGTGGATCAAAGGGGTCCATAAATATACCCAAAGATTCCCATGGCCGTTAATGACTCAACCAATAAGGTTTTGACTACTGTTAAGGTAATTGTGAATCATTATAATATTCTTTTAGCCTTAAATTACACTATTTACCTTTAACCGCGGCAAATAAAAGTCAAAAGTTACTATTCACCAAAAATTATTTTAATCTTATGGAACCACATTTTAATTTTTGATAACAACCATATATGTCATATTTTCGAAATTCAATTCACGGATGTGGTAAAATTTCATTTAAATGAAAATTTCAATTTTTTAACTACCACTAAGTGGTGTCACTATTCATAAAAATTGATGTTTTTCAGAAAAATACCAAAACATCAGCCTAATAATTATTTGATATTCCAAATTCAAAATTGATGTCTATTTTTACAAATTCAAAACATATAAGTGGCATTAATTAATTTAAAAATTAATTCCTGTTGTTAAAAAAATAGCGTGTTTTTAAAAAACAATAACTATCAAAAGATTGCAACTTGTTTATGTCCAATTTCAAAGTGAAATTAATTCCAATGACCAAAATTGGATTAAATGGAAAAAATATATTTTAATTTCACTTTAAAACCAACTTAAATGTTAATCTAACCATACAAATAAATTAGAATAAAAGGAACTTTTGAACTAAAATACAGTATTTTTCACTATTCATTAAAAATGAACTTTATCAGAAAAATACCAAAAAATTATCCAAAGTAAAATTTGATGTCCCCATTCTAAAGAAAGTTTATATTTTCTCAATTGGAATGTATTAAAGTGACCAATACTATATTTAAATAGGGTTCTCCATTAAAATGCGGCAAATCAGCATTTTAATGTAAATTATGCTTAAAATTTGATTCATTCATATTTTAAGCCACTAAATTTTTATTTGATAAATGTAAATACATATAAAAAACATGTAGAATCATATTGTAGTTAGTTTATTTCATTCCAGCCACTACAACAGCTATGATTTAACTACCATTTAAAAAAATAGTATTATATTATTAGTGTGCAATTTAAGATTCCAAAGAAACTCATTGTTGTGTATCAGGCACGCAATCAAACATAGCCACCCCTTTAATGTAAAATTAATATTTAATTAAAAAATATTAATAAATATGAAATATGTCTTATTCTTCATTTACATGGGATGTTACAGAAACTATTATAAATTAGCATAAACATTTAAAATAATTTATAAGACTAAAAAACAACACATTTAAACATAAACATCTGCATAATATGGAAAATATAAATAAAATAATGCAATTTACTTTTTCAAAAGGAAATTATAACAGTTTAATAATCACATGTAATATAAATAGATAATTTTATATTGATGGAATGCATAACGCGGGACATCATAACCACATCGTCAAAGGCTCATGACAAGACTAAAAATGAAACTTTTTCCAAGTCCTTGTGCCAAGAGACTAATTTGTCTCATGAGATCTATAGATGCATCAATGAGAAATAGCGGGATCCACACGTCACTTACAATGTCCAATTAATTCCTCATATGAAAATGATGAAACATAACATAAACATTCGTATTAAAATTAGTATATGAAATGTCAATATTTTAACCATAAATGATGAATGATATGAAAATAGAACATCCACAGTAAAAGATATCATAACTCATTAAATACAATATGGAAGATTTTTTTATAATAAATCACTCTCAATCAAGAATAATATCTAGTAAAGGTGTTCACATAGTTGAAAATGATTAGTAAAACTCTTTAAAAGAAATATTCCTTTTGTGAAATCATTTAAATGTCATAAATTTATAAAGGAGTTCATTTAAAATAGATTTTTTAGTCAAATATTCTCATAAAACATTGAAACATTTGAAAGGAATTAATATTTTAAAACAATCAAGTCCATATAAATAAATCCTAAAAAACATTTTTAAAACATGGACATTAATAAAAATGATTTAGAAAAATAAATCATTAAAACTTTTAAAATGATAATCTTGATAAATATTCCCTTATACAAAACCATAAAATATTCATTTTGGAAACATTTTTATAAAACATGGACATGGATGATAAAATTTTCCATTTAATACTTACACATAAACAATCTTAGATAATAATGAGATTGAGGAATTAACCCTTACCATATACTTTCCTTTGGTCAAGGGTACGTTTAACCTTCTATATAATGACCATATTATTTTATTAAATTATTAAAGAAACATATTCATATTTGTGATATAATTATGGATTCATTGATGGCTTTATACTACCCATTTAATAATAATTTCTATGCTAAAATAACATTTTGGTAATAATCGATTTCCATATCGTATGTGTTTTAACTTTTTATTCTTGATCATATAACTCATATCACGATTTAATTTATTCCAGAATATAAAACATTACTTATGTATGATATATATTCATAATATAAGTATGTATAATATATAGATATATGAAATGGAAAACTACATTTATTGAGACGGTTGGTCGTACGTATGCATAAATGTTGTTTCCGTTTTCATATCATATTGAACAAAAGTAAGTGAATGAGATATAAGTAAATATAAGTAAATATATATATCTATTATAATTATTATTTCATATATTACAAAATTATTAATAATATAAATATTTATAATCATCGTTGAATGGTGAACATGTAAATGGATCTCATCACGTTGTGGAAACGGTATGCCGTACGTACGCACGAGCGATGATATCATTATATTGATATTGAAATTGTATGTAATTAGATGTAATATTATATATAATGAATAACTAACATTTTATATTTTTTATTTACAGCAATTATACTCATCCAAATAATGAAGTGTGGAATAAAAAACTACACCATGACGTGGAGACGGTAAGCTGTACGTACGCACGTATGGTGACACTGTCATTCATATAATAGATAGATTAATGAATATGGTTGTAAAAAATTTACAATAACATCATATCTATTAGAAGGTACTGGATATATTATTTTGTTATGGAACCAACAAAGAAAGGGGAAGTGGAAGAAGAAAATAACATTGAAAGAGGAGATGAAATAATTATCTCATCTTCGGGCTCTTCCTTTTGATTTGAACAAAAGGGATCCTTGGGATAGATTTCTGATCAATGTAAGGAATATAGGATTATTTTATGGTATTTGGGAGGATATTTGATCAGTAGTAGCCTGATCCAATTGGTTTTGGAGGTGTAAAGTTATGAAAAAGGGAAGTAAACATTTATAAGAGAGTTGAGAGGTACTTTATGAAACGTTTGAAATATTAATTTATTATGAAATGTTTTTCACTTTATAATAGCTAAAGGTGAATTTATTTTATGTATAAGGTGGGGATGAGTCTAAATTATCTCATACAATAGGTTTTAGACATGTTTAAGTCACCATATTAACCTTATCTCTTAGATTTAATACTTTGTTAAATAGTTTTACTTTTACCAGGTCTTCTTATATTATTATATTACATTGTTAATAAATATACACTAAAATTCCAAGAGAACCTCAAGGGGTTCATTAATGATATATCTTTAATTATATAATTCCTTTGGAAAAACTATAGATTCTATGGAATATTATATCATTTAATAATATTGTAATTCCTTTAAACTCATATATGTCAATTTTGACAATATTTGGTATTTGGTTTTTGTAAAAGTCATAAAAAGTTGATTACATCGAACAAAATTAATTAAATCAACACTAACATGTCATATTAACTTATAAAATTCGTTTATATAATAAAAAGTCTCAATTTATATTTGTTTTCATATTTATAATATCAATTATTTTAATCTTTCATTCATTAGGTAATTATTGTTCCATCATTGTGTCATAAGTAACATTAATTATTTAATGTATAAAAATTATAAATAATATACCATGATGTAGGAAATATTATTATCTTTCTAATTAATATTTATCGTAGAATTTATCATATGTGTATCCTTATATTTAAAGTGGTTTATTTATTAAACGTTGAATTTAACACATTAAACTCCTCTTTAAAAAAAATATAATAAATTTATTAATCTAACCCAAATGTATCAAAATGATCTTTTTTTATCATATGGTATATTTTGGTCAAAAAAGACATATCCAATAGAATTAGGTCATGTTTTGGGGTAATTATAATATTAGTTTTACCTTTATTTCCTGTATTTACTTTTAACTATCCTAAATAAAATTCAAAAGTACTATTCACCAAAAATTATTTTCATCCTATTGAATGTCATTTGACTTACTGATTGGGAGTAATTGAGGTCCTCACACACAAAAAAGTGAAAAATAAATTGAATATTGAGGGCCTTAAACCCATAAATCTATGATAATTTAAATATCATCGGTTCAACAAAACATAAGGTATTAGAATAACACATTTTTTGTTTTAAGATCCATTCCCTAAATTTTTAGAATTTATTTCATCATAGGATAAGATAAAAAAATACTTAACTATTAGAGTTCCATCGTTCAACTAACTTCTACCATAAACTAGTCTCTCACTCGAAAATATAATAAAATTTAAAAATATTCTATTTATCTTAATCGTATTGGATTCCAAAAGTAATGAATTTATAATTCATCTGTTATCCCATTTCAAAAAACATCATTATACAAACTAAGACATCATGTTCGCTAGTGGTAGGTGATGCCGACGTTTCGCCCTTCGATTGTAGGTTTAAGTGTCATGGGTTTGCCGGACACGACGAATTTTCGCCAGACCTCTGCGTTTTTATTTTTATAACAATATCAAAATAATATTAACATGTGAATACCTTCATCGTGTCTCTCTGATTTTTTAAATTCAATTCATATAAGTGGTAAAATTATATTTTATTTAAATTTTCAATTGTGTCTATATGGTGGGCTAATGTGTCTAGAAGGTGGGTAAAAAGACGTTCAGATGATTAAATAAAATTTAATATATATAACCTTCTTATAAAATGAATCCAATGACTATCATAGTACAAATATATATATTATGTATCTATTTTAAGATAAATATTTAATTAAAATTAATAATTTTAATGAAAACGTCTGTTTTTATGTACTATATAGTGTTTTTTACTATTCATCAAAAATTGAATGTTTTCAGAAATATAACAAAAATTCAACCTAAGAAAATGTTGATATTAAAAAATCAAAATTGAGGCCAATTTTACAAAATTCAAAACATAGAAATTTCATTAATTAATTTAACATTAATTCCCCTGGTCAAAACCAGAAAACTAGTTTTTGGGAAGTAAAAACTATCTAGATAATGATACGTGTTTATGTCCAATTTAAATGTAAAATTACTTCCATTGACCAACATTGGATGAAATAATAAAAATAAAATCTATTTATACTTCAGACCCATTAAAATATATAATTTGACAATATAAATTATTTTTATTAAAAAAGTAGTTTTCAATGAAAATTTATTATTTTTCACAATTCATCAAAATATGAAAGTTATTAGAAAAATACCAAAATATTATCCAAACAAATTTTTTATGTCCCGATTCTAAGTTATAAGTTTATTTTGTCAAATTTAATACATAAATGTCTCCAATATTGGATTTAAAAAGGGTTCACCATTAAAATGTGGTAAAAATTTTTTTAAAAAAAAACTTATTTTATTTGAAAAACTGGATTTGTTCTTATATTATGTTTAAAAAACATAATATGGATTTTAAAATTATATGGAGTATATAAAATTAAAAATGAAGTTAATGTTATTCATAACCTCTTTTAATGGGCTAGTTTTTTAAGTTGTGGTGCACTATAAATTAGTGTTGTGTGTAGCACAAGCTATTTAATTACTTTAAAGTGATAACATATTATGAAATCATAAGATATAAAATTCTCCCTGACTTATATAAATTGCATCATCGCAATTTTAAATTTTTCATTGAATGTAAAAGGACGAAAATATAAAATACCTTTTTGGAAAACCCACATTATAAATAGGGTTACTAAAATTTAGTCTTAAGAATAAGGAAATAGAAATAAAAAAGTCACCACCAAATTACGATTTTGAAAATGAGAACATTAGCGGAAATTAGTGACACATAATTGGAGGAAAAATGTAAATATTTTTTGGGAGTGATTGAGGTCCTCAATCACAAACAAGTGAAAAATAAATGGAATATTGAGGGCCTTAAACCCATAAATCTATGATGATTTAAATATCATCGGTTCAAAAAAACATAAGGTATTAGAATAAAACATTTTTTGTTTTAAGATCCCTTCCCTAAATTTTAAGAATTTATTTCTTCATAGAATAAGAGAAAAAAATACTTAACTATTAGAGCTCCATAATTTAACTAGATTCTACCATAAACTAGTCTTTCACTCCAAAATATAATAAAATTTAAAAATATTCTATTCATCGTAATCGTATAGGATTCCAAAAATAATGAATATATAATTCGTTTATTAGACCATTTCAAAAAACCACATTATACAAACCAGGACATCATGTAGGCCAGTGGTAGGTGATGCCCACATTTCGCCCTTCGATTTCAGGTTTAAATTTCATGGGATTGCCGAACGCGACGGATTATCACCCGACCTCCAGTTTTTCATTTTTATAACAATCCCAAAATAATATTAAGAAATATTTTAACCATAAACAATAGTATCCAATGTCCAACATAATTCATTCCAACAATTAGACTTATCCAATATACTTTTGTCTAAACTCACAGTCCAGAATTTATTAGGAAGGTAAGCATAATGAATATATCTTTTTCCAAGTAATAACATGTGAATACCTTTATCATGTATTCTCATAAAACATGGTAACACCTTAAATTTCCATAAAACCTTATTGAATATGTTTAGGCTCCCTTATTCCTTATTGAATAATAGATGTACTGTTTAAATCCAAAAATGTTGTAAAATCCAATAATGATGAAATAAACAAAAAATTAATTAGTTCCAACGTAGTCAATAATATCCAATATACTTTATCCAAATCAATTTTATCATATTACAAAATCATTATATCAGTTTTAGAAACATATTATGTGTTATATTTACCCCTACCATATATTTTACAAAATTATTAACCTGAAACTATTTCACTTTATTTAGTACCATAAAATCATAAATCCTTAATGAAAACATACTACATTACAATCTTTATATACATTATATCTCTTATAACAGGTACTCAAATGACAAAATTCATTAATAACAACTTAAGAACACTAATCATTCCTCTTAATCAGTGGTAGTATCATAACTTCATTATTATCCAATATCATCACATGGGTATAATCTGATGATTGGGATATTGATTCACGTAGTATTCCCACTCCCTGTAGATTAAGCATTGTACATTTAAAACTTTTTCTTACCCTTGCAATCACAAACATTGGATCCTTTTTATCCACACTTATAACAGACTCACATTCCTTTCAAGTACTTCGTAGGGTTATTCTTTCCACAGTTATCGCACATGGGAAAATACTTCTTTCTATTTTTCCCTTTACCCATATTTATCTCTACTATCTTCTTCTTCTATGGCTTCCCATCAAATCCATACAACTCAGTGAATTATTTACTTATCTTATTAATAGATGAGACTATTTTTTTCATATGATGAGAATATGTGGGAGACTATTTCCCTTATAAATGTTAGCTTAAGACCAAGAATGTTATGACCCTTCTTACTATTTGGATTATGCATATTTCTGGAATTATAATTCCTTCTATGGGGTTCCATTTCTAATTGGCGACATATACTATGTTAGATCATATCATAATTTATAATAAAAAAATAGAAAAATTATCAACATTAATTGAATATTTTCACACATCCAGTATAATAATAATAAAAATGCTTTCTTTTCTAACATATTTAATCATAAATCTTTCATATTGTTTTGTAAATAAAATGTTAATTATCTTAACCATATACCTCAATAGTATCGTAACCAATAGTGCATCGAAGCCCATTGTCATGCACCAGTTACCATTCGAGTCTATATCAAAATGGTGTTTTCATGTTTTACCCCTAAATAAATTTGTTCTAGAGCCACCTCTACACACTCATATCCTTATAGGGATGTATTTCTTGGAAAATTTACAAAATCTCTACATTAAAAAATATCTATGAATTCATCTATACTAATCCTCAAAGTAAATCATTGGGTAATGTTTCAAAATCAAAGTTTATCCAAATCTATTTACAATGTTATTGTTAAACTTCCTCTGATACCAATGGCAATGCCCCAACCCCAGTTACCTAGAATCAATTCATTATTTTAATTCATTGGCATGATTACAAGTAATTTTTTCTAGAAGGAACAATCAGTTTAGCAGTCTTGCAGAATAAATTAAATATATGGATATTACAATCCAATATCTAAAATAAAACACAACATAAATTATCATTTTAGAATTCCATTATTCCCCTAGCTTAACCCTTCATATCAATCATAATACACTTCTTCTCATCCTAGGAAATATAAAACATAATAAATGGGTGAGCTCAGATGCCCAGTAAGGATAAAAATATAGTGGAAACCATTATAAATTAGAATAGAAATTTAAGGCAATGTTTAAGACTAAAACACAAGCCTTTTAATGATACAATTTATCATAATATGGAAAATAAAAATCAAATAATTCCACTTTCTTATTCCCCTAGATATTCTACTAGTTGAACAATCACATGTAATATCAATAGATAATTTCATAATGATGCAATGCATAATGTCAGACATCATAACCACATAGTCAAGGCCTCGTGCCAAGACTACAAATAAATTTTTTTCAAGGCATTTTGATAAGACACTAATTTGTCTCATAAGACCTACCGATGCATCGAGGAGCTATAGTGGGATCCAACTGTCACTTACTAAGTCCAATTCATTCCTTATATGAAAATGTTGAAACATAACATAAACATCCATCTTAAAACAATCATACAAAATGTCAATACATTAACCATAAACCATGAATGATATAAAAATAGAACATCCATAGTCAAACATATCACAACTCATTCAATACAATAATGATGATTTTGTTATAATAAATCAACCTCAATCAAGAATGATATCCAGTAATGGATGTTGACATAGATGAAAATGATCAATAAAACTCTTTTAATGAAATATCCATTTTTTAAATCATTTAAAAGTCACACATTAATAAAGGAAGTCACTTAAAATATATTTTTTGAATCAAAGTGTCCCATACCACTTTGAAACGTTTTAAAGAATTAACATTTTAATGAAATCATGTCCATATAAATAAATCCTTAAAATCATTTTTAAAACATGGACATTAATTAAAAATATTTAGAAAAATAAATAATTAAAACACTTAAAATGATGATATTGATAAATATTCCCTTCAACAAAATATTAAAATATTCATTTTGAAAACATTTTTATGAATCACAAACATGGAAGATAAAAATGTCCCATTATATACTTACACATAAACAATATTGGACAATAATGAGATTGAGGAAATTACCCTCATGTTGTACTTTATATTGGTCGAAGGTATATTTAACCTCCTTTATAATGACAACAATTTGTTATTAAATTATTACAGAACCATATTCATATTTATGATATCATAATTTATTGATTTATGGACTTATACTACACATTTAATAATACATTTCTATGTTAAAATAAAATTTTGGGTAATAATCTATTTAATTATAATACGTGTTTTAACATGTTATTCTTGATCGTATAACTTGTATCATGATTTAATTGATTATAGAATATAAAACATTATTTAGGTAAAATATATATATTCATAATATATTTATTTATAA
Source organism: Viscum album (assembly GCA_963277665.1). Lineage (NCBI taxonomy): Eukaryota > Viridiplantae > Streptophyta > Magnoliopsida > Santalales > Viscaceae > Viscum > Viscum album. The sequence continues at coordinate 318,383,630 of OY728155.1, read as the reverse complement.
TTGATATAGATGAAATGGATAACACCCTTTATAGAGATGATAGGTCGTACATACGCATAAACATCGTTTCTTTTTATATATAGTTTTGAACGATAGTAAGTGAATGAGATATATGTAAATGCATACATATATATATAGTAGATTTATTATTTCATATATTACATACTAATTAATAATATATATATATATATAATCATCATTGAATGGTGAACGTGGAAATGAATCTCATCGCGTCGTGGAGACAGTAATCCGTACGTATGCACGAGAAATGATATCATTCTATTGATGGTGAAATAAAATGTAATTGGATGGTTTATTATATATAAGTAATAATTAACATGTTATATTTATTATTTAAATCAATTATAATCATTATTATACAAATCCAAATAATGAAGTGTTGAATAAAAAACTACACCACGATGTGGAGACAGTATATCGTACGCACACACGAATGGTGACTTTGTCATTCATAGGATGGATAGAATAATTAATATGGTTATACCATATTTAAAATAACATAAAAATATGCAGAAGGTACTGGAGTTATTTTTTTTGGAAACAACAATTAAAGAGGAAGTGGAAGAAGAAAAAAACCTTGAAAGTGGTGATGAAATAATTACCTTGTTTACGGGTTCTTCCTTTTGATTTGAACAAAAGAGATCCTTAGGCTGGATTTCTGATCAAATTAAGGAATATATGTGGGTTTGAGGGTATTTGGGAGGATATTTGAGCAATTTATGGCCACCAAATGGATTTGGAGGTGTTACATTAAGAGAAGGGGAAGTACCCTTTTGTAAAATAATTGAGGGGAACTTTAGGAAAAAATTGAAATATTAATTTATTATAAAATTATTTTTGGGTTTATAACAGGTCCAAATGGATTTATTTCAAGTATGTGGTGAGTATGGGTCTAAATACTCTCAACTAATAAGGTTTATACAAGTTTAGGTGACCATACAAACCTTATCTTTTAGATTTATCCATTAGTTAAATAGTTTAACTTCTACCATGTCTTCTTGTTTTATTTTAAAACATGGTTAATGTACTTACATTAAAATGTAAATAGAACCTCAAGTGGTTATTTAATGACATATATATCATTATATAAGTCCTTTGTTTGAACCTTAGTTGTTTAGGAATATTATATCATTTAATAATATAATATTTGTTTTAAACACTCTTTTATGTCGATTTTACACTATTTAGTGTTTGTTTTTTGGGAAAGTCATAACTAGATAATTACTTTGAAAAAATATATTAAATCAACCCTAAAATGTCATATTCACCTATAAAATTCTTGTATTGCATAAAAAGTCTCAATTTACATTTAGTTTGATATTTATAATATCAATTATTTTATTCTTTATTTAATAATGTAATTACCACTTCATCATTGGGTCATAAATAACTTTAATTATTTAATTTTTAATGATTATAAATAAACTTCCATGATGTTGGAAATATTTTAGATTTATAATGAAAATTTAAAGCCTAAATTATCTTATGTGTAATTCTATATTATCAATGTTTTACTTATTACACATTGAATTTAACACATTTAACTCTTCTTTAAATAAAATATAATTAATGTCTTAATCTAACCCAAATGGAGAAAAAGGAGCTTATTTTTGTCCTAAGGTTTATTTTGGTCGAAAACAACATATCCAATAGAATTAGAACATGTGTTGCGGTAATTATAATATTAGTTTTACCTTTATTTACATTATTTACTTTTAACTGTTGTAAATAAATTTCAAAAGATAGTATTCACCAAAAATTAGTTTCATCCAATTGAACAAAATTTTACTTACTGATGTCATCCTTGTCTATATGATTTTTGAAATTAAAAACATAGAAGTGGTAAAATTATGTCTTATGAAAATTTTCAAATGTGCATAGAATGAGGGTAAATGTGCCCATAAGGTGAACGTTAAAATTATTCAATAACATTTTATATATCTAATCTTATTATAAAATAACTCCAATGAACTAAATTGTACTAATATATTTATTATTTATCTATTTACAGATAAATTTTTAAATAAAATTAATTATTTAATTGAAAACATCCGTTTTTATGTACTATGTAGTATTTCTCACTATTCATCAAAAATTGAAAGTCTTTAGAAAAATACCAAAAATTCACCCTAATCTGATTTTTATATTATGCCTTGAAAAAAGATCTCTATTTTACAAAATTGAAAACATAGCAGTTTTATTAATTAGTTTAAAATTAATTCCCATTTTCATAACCAGAAAGTGGGTTTTTGATATGTAAAAACTATCAAATGATTGATATGTGTTAATATCAAATTTAAATGTAAAATTACATCTAATGAACATCATTGTATTAAATGATAAATATAAAATCTAATTATACTTCATACCAATTAAAATTTATAATTACGCAATATAAATTATTTTGATTTAAAATGTTGTTTTCAATTAAAACTAAGTAACTTTCACTATTCATCAAAATATGAAAGTTATCATAAAAACACCAAAAAGTTATCCAAAGTAAATTTTTACATCATGATTATAAAGAATACTTTTATTTTCTCAAATTATATATATAAAAGTATCAAATATTTTATTTAAAAAATGGTTCTTCATTAAATGGCGGTAAATTTTTTTTTAAATTTTTGAAAAACACATCTTTTATCTGAAAAATGGGATTTTTTCTTATATTATGTCTAAAAATCACATAATATGGATGTTATAATTATATAGAGAATATAAAATTCACAATGTAGTTAATACTATTTATAACTACATTTAAACGGATAGTTTTGTAAGTTATGTTGCACATTAACTCAGTGTTGCTTGTGGAACAAGCTATTGAATTACTTTAAAGAGATAAATTATTATGAAATCCTAGGGTGTTACATTCTACCCTCCTGAAATAAATTATTTACTCTAAATTTGACATTGTTCTTCTAAAATAAAAGATTGAAAATAGAAAATACCTTTGTGGAAAACTGACATCGGAAATAGGGCTTATAAAATTTAGTCTTAATAAGAGGGAAAGGTAAATGAAAAGGTCACCACAAATTAGGATTTTGAATAGAAGACCATTGGTGGAAATTAGAGACACATAAGTGGAAGGAAAACATAAATATTTATAGGGATTGATTGAGGTCATTAATAGTAAACAAGTGAACAATAAATTGAATATTGAGGGCCTCAAATCTATTTATCTACGATGATTTCAATATCATCACTTTGAAAAAACAAAAAGTATTAGGATAACATGTTTTTGGTTTTAATATCCATTCCCTAAAGTTTATTAATTAATTACTTCATTGAATAAGTGAAAAAAATAATTGACAAGTATAGTTCCATTCTTCAACTAATTTCTACCACAAACTCAGCTTTCACTCCAAAAGATAAAAGTATTAAAAAATATTCTCTTTATCCTAATAATATAGGGTTACATAAATAAAGAATTTATAATTCATATTTCAGACCATTTAAAAAAACTAAATTATAAAAACCAAGAGATCATGTATGGTAGTGGTAGGTGATGCACCATTGCCACCCTTAAGTTGTGGGTTCTTGTCTCGTGGCCTTACAGGATGTGACGAGTTATCGCCTGACCTCTGGGTTTTACTTTTTATAACAATCCAAAAGTAATCTTAAGAAATGTTTTATCCTTAAACAGTAGTATCCAATTTTCAAATTAATTCATTCCAACCTTTAGACTTATCCAATATACTTTTTTCCAAACACATAGTCTAAAATATATAAGAAAGGTAAATATAATCATGATCTATTTTTTCATGTAATAACATGTTTAAACCTTCATCATGTATTATATTAAATCAGGGTAACACCCTGAATTACCATAAAACCTTATTGAATACATTCATGATCCCTTATTTCTTATAGAATACCAGATATACTACATAAATCAAAAAATGTTGTAAACTCCAACAATGATGAAATAAAAAACAATTAATTTGTCCCAAGGTAGTCAATAATATCTAATATACCTTATCCAACTCAATTATATCTTATTCTAATATCATTATCTCTATTTTATAAACTTATTAAGGGGTATATTTTCCCCAATCATGTATTTTCCATAATGAATATCTTTAAACTGTGTCACATTATTTGGTACCATAAAATCTCAAATCAATAATGAAAACAAAATGTAGTAAAATCCTTATATAATTTATAGTTCTTATAACTTGTACTCAAATGACATAATTCTTTAATAAAAACTGAATAACACTAATAAATCTTCTCCATCTTCAGTAGTATCATAACATAATTATTATCTAATATCATCATTTGGGGTGTACATTGATGATTGGGACATTGATTCATGTAGTGTCCCAACTCTATATAGATAAATCATTGTACATTTGAAACCTTTTTCTTACCCTAGAAATCTCAAACAAGGGGTCCTTTTAATCCACAATTATAACAGACTCCCATTCCTTTAAAGTACTTCTTATGGTGATTCAGTCCATAGTTATCACATTTGGGAAAATCCTTCTCTCCCTTTTCCCTTTTATCTATCTTTTTCTCTTCCATCCCCTTTTTCTATAGATTCCCTTCAAAACCATATGACTCAAAGAATTCGTTACATATCTTATTAATAGACGATACTATTTTTTCATATTATGAGAATACACAGGAGACTATTTACCTTCTAATTGATATATTAAGAACATGAAAGATACGACACTTCTTAATATTTGGATCATGCATATTACTAGGGTTCTCATTTCTTCTATTGGGCGCCATTTCTATATGACGACATATACTAGGTTAGATCATATCATAATTTATAATCCAAAAACTAGAAAAAATCTCAACATTAATTGATTATTTTCATTCATCTGGTATAATAATCATAAAAATGGTTTGTTTGCTGATATATTTACTCATAAATCCTTCATAATTATTTGTAACGAAAATGTGAATTATCTTAAGCATATCAACTAGGAGTGTCGTAACCCAGAGTACAGCAAGAACAGTTGTCGTGCAGCAGTTCCTTTTCGAATTTATCTCAATGTGGTGTTTTCTGGTTTTACCCCTAGTTACATATATGATAGAGCTTCCTCTATCTGAACATATCACGAAAAGTATGTATTTCTTGAAAAAATCACAAAATATCTATATTAAAAACATTCTAGGAAGTTCTTCTATACTTACCCCCAAAGTCTATCTTAGGGAAATGTTTCTAAATCAGAGCTTATCTAAATCTATATCAAAGATTATTTATAAACATCCTCTAATACCAAATTTAACTCCCCAACCGCATTTACCCAGAGTCGGGGAATTATTTTAATACATTTTAATGATTTTAAGGAATCAATTCCAAAAGGACCGATCAATTTAGTAGTCTTGGAAAGTAGATTACATATATGAACATTAAATTACAATTTATAAAATAAAAAACAACATAAATAATCAATTGAGAACACCATTATTCCCCCAGCTTAGCCTTGCATATCAATAATAATACACTTCTTCACATCCTGGGTAAAATAAAACAATGGAAATGTGTGAGCTCAGATTTTCAGTAAGGATAACATTATAATAGAAACTATTATAAATAAGCACAAACATTTAAGGCCATGTATAACACTAAAAAAAAGAATTTTAAACATAAAATGCTGCATAATATGTTAAATTTATAGAAAATAATTCCATTTCCTTATTCACTTGGATATTCTTCCAGTCTAATAATCATATGTAATATAAATAACTAATTTCTTAATGATGGAATGAATAATATCGGACATCATAACCATATAGTCAAGGCCTCGTGCCAAGACTAAAAATAAATTTTTTGACAAGGCCTTGTACCAAGAGGCTAATTTGTCTCATGAGACCAACCGATTCATCGTGGAGCTATAGCAGGCTCCACCCGTCACTTACTAACTCCAATGCATTCCACATATGAAAATGTTGAAACATAACATAATCATTCGTATTAAAACTACCATATGAAATGTCAATACTTTAACCAGAAACCATTAATGATATAAAAATAATACATCCATAGTCAAACATAATAGAACTCATTCAATACAATATGGAAGATTTTATTATAATAAATCAACCTCAATCAAGAATAATAACCCATAAAGGATTTTGACATAGTTGAAATGACCTATAAAACTATTTGAGGGAAATTTAATTTTTGTAAAATCATTTAAAAGTCACACATTTATAAAGGAAGTCATTAAATGAGATTTTTGAATCAAATTGTCTGATACCACTTTGAAACTTTTGAAGGGAATTAACATTTTAAAACAATCATGTACATATAAACAAATCCTTAAAATAATTTTTAAAACATGGACATTAATTAAAATGATTTAGAAAAATTAATCATTAAAACATATATAATGATGATCTTGATAAAAATTCCATCCCAAAAAACCATAAAATAATCACTTTGAAAACATATTTTTGAAACATGGAAATGGATGATAGATATTTCCCACTAAATTCTTAAACATAAACAATCTCATGCAATAATGTGATTGAGGAATTAACCCTTACATTGTACATTCCTTTGGACAAGGGTATGTTTAACCTTCTGTATAATGACCATATTATGTTATTAAATTATAAAAGAACCATATTCATATTTATGATATCATAATTGATTTATTTATGGATTTATACTACCCATTTAGTAATATTATCAATGTTAAAAATACATTTCGGGTAATAATTTCCTTCTTTATCTTACGTGTTTTAACTTGTTATTCTTGATCGTATTACTTATATATTGATTTAATTGATTCCAGAATATAAAACATTATTTATGTATCCTATATATTCAGAATATAATTTTGTATAATAGTTATATATATGAAATGGAAAACAACATTTATGGAGACTGAAGGTCGTACGTAGGCATAAACACCGTTTTCGTTTTCATATCGTATTGAACAGACGTAAGTAAATGAGATATATGTATATATATATATATATAAAGAATGGTTATTATTTCATATATTACATACTTATTAATAATATATATTTTTATAATCTCCATCGAGTGGTGAATGAGGAAATTAATCTTATCGTGTCATAGAGACGGTAAGTTGTACGTACACAAAAGTGATGATATCATTATATTAATGGTGAAATCATATGTAATTGGATGTTATATTATATATATAGAATAATTAATAGGTTATATTTAGTATTTACATCATTTATACTCATTATTATGTAGGACCAGAAATATGAATGTAGATGCTCAATTACAAGAGGGGGTGAATTGTAATTTTAAAAACATTCATTTTTAATCTTATGGACAATAATGTTTAAAAAAGTTAAACAAGGTAAATTCATAAGACCTATTTTAGTTCAACAAACGTCTAGAATCTAGAAAAATGGTTCTAGAAATGAAACATAATGAATGTTTATAAGAAGAAGATTCTACTTTTAAATGATTAGAATCTAACATATCAGAGTACAAAAAAGTACGAGAAAGTATAAGAAGGTTATACATTATTCCTTTATCAAAATAAAGCGAAGATAAAATGGAAACAAAAAAATAACCAGAATGAAATCTTTTAACCCAATGAGTAGGTTATCCAACAACCACGGATATTGGTCCCTTGATTTATAATTTAAATAATTTCTACCTTACCCACACCAGGGTAATCCCTCGATAAGAATATTGGAATCTATCTTGTTATCCTTGCATTCCCTTGAACATCAAGGTTGTTGGAACCTCTGTCTTTCTATCCACGGAAGTTCCCAAACTTGAAGGATGTTGGTACCTCTGTCTTCCTATCCCCAGAATCCCTCAATTGTACACAACAACAGTTGGATCCTTAAAAAGAAATCTGAACAAGATGTCTAGTAAGCACAAAGCATGAGAGTTTCTCTCTCTAGAAATCACTTCAGTAGCATGTAATCTCTAGAGTGATCAACCAATTAATGAGATCATTCAAATGAGCTCCTATTTATAGGCACTTTACCAATGATCGACTCCCTCCTCCAATGTTCATATTTTTCCTTGAATTTCTGAGGGACCTATACATATGTCACTCAATAAAAAGTTAGTTAGAAACAGAATGTACGCCATTGTTTCCTAACTATAACAAGTATAATAAAAATAATGTTTCTTAACAAAATCTAATTTTTTAGTGTCTAAGGTAAAATAGAGTTTATAATATAAAAAAATAATAATTTGAGTACTACAAATCATGGATAATTGGATTCTATATTCCAAATAATTCAGAACCTGAATTCTATAGATTTCGGAGTCCTAATTTCGGAGAATTCAAAGTTTGAAAACATAATACTTCACAAGTAAGGATTTGTAGAATTCAATTGTTTTAGATGAAAAATAATTTTACACATATGTATAAAAAGATTGAGATATAGAGAAACTATAAAATGAACAATGAAATCATATGTAGCTATAAAATTTCATTAGGGAAGGAAACTTCTCCTTATTAAGATAAATCTTAGAGAAAATTAAATTTTCCTAATGATAGAGTGTTTGTGATTTTCAAAACATAGATGAATGAAAAAGTGATAAATAAAACTTATTGACTCAACAATATCTGCCTTTTTGAAAAGCACAAACATCCTTATGAAAATGAATATAAAGACATAGTGTTTTTATATATGGTTTGGAAAATAAAAAAATGTCTCCCTTTACTTATGAGTCATGGTGAATATGACTAACTCCACCTTAGGTTTTGAAATCCCTAACGATTGTATTCATGACTTTTTTAAGTATATTTTTCCATTTTCTGATTAAATAAATATTCTTTAATGAACCCCCAATATAAAATCCCCCTTACATAGGGAATTCATTTATTTTTTTAGTGATATTTTTATCATTCCTTTCTCCCCCTTGTGATTTTCAAAAAGGAATAACGATAATAAAAAAATATGGTACCTGAAAAATTATTTCTATACAACAAAAATACATGATGAACATGAAAAAAATTATTATGATTGAATGAATTTATACAATGTAGAAAAATACAACAAAATATAGGAATGGGGTAGAATTATCCTTCTTTCTCTTTTAGCATTAACGTATTTATAATATTTTTCAACTTCTTTATCTCATTTTGATCTCATTTCAAATGCTTAAGCAGCTGATCTAGATCTTCATTTTCCTTCTCTATGGCTATTATATTTTCTTCCGGATCCTTAATAATATTCTCATGAGCCTTCAAAACTTCTTCTTACTTAGGAACGTTTACTTAAACCTCTATTCTGATATCCCTTTCCCGCTCCCAATTCATATCCATGGAATGGAGATTCTTATTCATGTCCTTGACTTCTTGCTTCCAAGTTCTCTATTCAAGAGTCATCTATTCCTGAAAACTATTAGTAAGATCATTAAATGTTCCATATTTTTTTATGAAAAACAACCTTTACGCTTTCTTGAAATTCATAAAAGACTCGCATGTCTTCGATTTTCTTCCTTGTCAAATTTTTAATTTTCATTTAGGATCTTTTATGATATTCATATTAAATAAAGATGGTTTTGAAATTGTTCTCAATATTTTCAAACTTATCCATAATCATGGTGATATAATATGCTTTTTGATTAAACGAATGCTGAAGCATTTGGAATCATGAGTCTAGTCTCAGAAATAAGGGAATGGTATCAACTAACTTCTTCAAAGACTATACCACAAAATCATGTCCAAGAGAGGATGATTCTGAATCAGAGTGTTTGGTTGGTGAGGATTTTTTTCAAATCTCTTCAGCTTTCCTCTTTGATGAAACACCAACATCTTTTTTTCACCACATATTTACTAGGTGTATCAACCAACACCTGCTTTCCCTTATCATCTTTGGAATGATCTCTTCTGCTTTGGGTGATTCGTGCTCACTATCTTATAACTGAATAATAATATCTTCCTCATGGTTTTCTTTCCTGGAACCTTCCACAACATCCTATAGATGAATGAATTCATAGTTGATACTCTTCACTTCAGATAGTTAAATTACTTCATCCTAACCATTTTCCTCTTTTCTAGTGTAGAATGTTTTAAATATTCTACATTAGAAGTTCGGACATACATTTTCTTAGAAGGACTCTCCTTCTCATGATAATCCTCTACTTGCCTAATTATGTCTTCAGTATCACCACTTCCTTATTCTTCTTCTTCTTGAACTTATTCCTCTTGAACTATTTCTTCTTGTTGTTTAGGTTCCAGAATCACCATCTTCATTCTTGGAATCACAGGATGTGATTCTAGGAAAAACGATTTGGGTACCTGGTATTGTTCAGATGCTTTCTAAGCAGCCTTGAGAAAGGATTGAACTATCTGATCCTCTGACATCTTCTTCCTCTGCTTCTTTTCTTTCTCTTACTTCTCAAGATTCTTAGAAGCCTCCAACTTCAAATCTTTTTCCTCAGCAGGATCCAAACCAAAAGTAGGATATCCTTCTTTCATATAATTATTATCCCCTCTCTACTTAGCAACCACTTCCTCAGGGTAAGTCTTTTGTTTCATTGATTTTGGGGGTGCTGATTTAGTTTCCTTAGCCACATGGGTTATTCCTTTCTCTTCTTGTTACCTCATTTTCCTTTTCCTTCAACCCTTCTTAGATGTTTCAACCACTTCTGATTTCATTGAAATAGTTTTTATTTCTAATTCAAACAAATCATAAAACTCTCCAGATTAAACAAAGAAGCCATCCTTCATCCTTCTCAATTGTGATCAAGATATAAATCACCAAGTTTATCTTCATGAGGTTCACTAAGAAATCAAGAATATAGATGTCACATTTCTTCAGGGTATTCTTATCCCCTTTTCATATAATGATAAAACCTTTAACCCATAATTCTTGAATTATGGGAATTTGTATATAGGTGGATAATCATCGGAGTCTTCACCGCTGAAAGACCAAGACATTATGTAGCTTTCTCTTTGTCAAAATATCCTAAAGCATCTTGTATCTTGTGGGTATAGAACTATGCTTCTCCCTCATACATAATTTCAATCAAACTTGAAGCCTTGGTGTAAGAAAGGAAGTAAGATTTTTCATATCTCTTGAATGAAAACTTGTCTCCACCTCCTTCATTAAAGAAACTTATTGTCTCATATAATTCAATCAACATCTTCGGATAAACCAGAACATGTGCCTTCAGTTTTGATATGAAGAGGATCTCCTAGACATTCATCTTGATATTCTTTGAAATGATAGAATCATACTTAGCAAAAAAAATTGGATCGACTAAACTCTCACTGCATATCTTCCATTCGGAAATTTCCTTTACATACGACATTTCATTGTGAGGAGAGGCTTGCACAGACATTTAGTATTGAGGAAACCATTAATATTTCGAACAAAATTAATTATAATAGTGGGGGTACAGCACGCCAGTGCTTTGACGATCGATGTGGGAAAAATATCAGGGGGTGTCCTTATATAAGATTTTGAGGTGATGGTTAGTCTTCCTTTATTAATCCAACAGTTGAAAAACTCTTGATCAGATCTGATAGTTGAGATGATAGCCGAAGAAGGAATTTGGTAGGTTCTAATCTTTTGAGGTTTTTGAGAAACAAAAATAAGTATTTAAGAAAATGTGAATCTGAAAAAAATGAAATAACAAACAAGGATAATGAAAATTAATAAAAATTTTGATTAAGAAAATTTTAGTACGAAAAAAATTGATTAACAAGAAAATTTACTCCCCATATAAAGGGATTTACTTACTATAAAAAGATAGGTTTCAAAAAGAAATTTAATATGGAATATTACTATATGGGTATCATCCCAAAATTCTGTTTAATGTATTCATATCTATCAGAGGGTAAATATTTTTTGAAAATATCAGCAAGTTGATCTTGCATTCTGATAAATTGAAGAATGATATCTCCATTTAATCTTGAAAATATTTTCAAATGGTTTTTTTACCATTCATATGTTGGGAACATCCACTATCCATGTACCACATATTTCTATTGATAATTTCCTTATTTTGCAAAAAATAAAAGTGTTACACTTTCGAAAACCCAAATTTTCTTGGATCCAAAAATTTCAGAAAGAAAAATATTAGGTATCCACATTTTCTTAGAAATATAAGCTTTATGAAAACCTAAAGGCTTGTATTTATTAATGAAAAATATTCACTCAATGTCCACCACACTGACATTTAGTGTAGAATGGTGCACTTTGAGGAAAATAATAGTTATTACTAAAAATAGTTTAGAATTGTAATAACAAAAACCAGAAAGATTACAAAGAGGAGGAATTTGGGAATACATCTTATCTAAATTTTCTTTACTTGAGGTAAAGTTTGAAAAAGGCTTCCTCAAGGAAAATATTTCTGACTTCAGTTTAGTAACCATGTTTTTAACCTCAAAAACATTAATTTTAGACCTATATTTAGTCTCTACAATATTTTTCTTGGAAATTACGTTTTCAAGATCCTTAGAAAGTTTATCCTTCTCAGAATTAACTTCCTAAAGGTTTTTTGAAACACTTTCAAAATCAATAGTTCTCTAATAAAAATCATTAGAATGATCTTATAATTATTTAGTAATAATAGAAATTCTATAATTTCACTTATCATGATTTTTATTGAGTTTAGAATATTTATTCTCAAGAAGTTTAGCAAACTTAGATACTTCTTCATAAGTAGGTAATATGTTATCTTCATCAGAAGAATATTCTTTATATGAAGACTTATCATATTTAATATCAATATAATTTTCATTCATGGATATATTTGTGAGAGATTCAGTATTGTGTACCTTATCCATTAGACAATTATTGTCAATGGGTAGTATTGGTAGTAGGAAAATATTCATTTGACCAGAAGATTCATACTCTGAGGATTCATCAGAAGAGTCACCACCACTAGCACTCCTGGTGTCGTTGGATTTAAAAACATTATTAGCATTAGACATGTAGTTTTTCTTTATATTCCTCTTATAATTATTTTCCTTTCTATCCTCTTTCTTAAGAATAGGACAATCCGACATTATATTCCCAAATATTTTACATTCATAACAAGTGATTTTAGAGTATTTCTTGTATATTATTTTATTATTATTATATCTATTCTTAATGTCTTTATTCCCAGCTATCTTTTTCATCCTTTGAGATAGATTAGCTAACTCATTCTCAGAAAGTTTTATTTCACTGGATTTAGATAAAATAATGAATTTCTTAGATTTGGATCTCATAACCCTTTAAGAAGTCTTTTTTTAGTAATATAAAAGGCAATAGTTCCATTGCCATTATTCTTCTTGTTCATATATAAATATCTTTTCATTCTTTTCTCATATTAAAGAAGAGTTTTCAAATGTTCATCAAGAGTAATTTAATATATCTTTCTATTCTTATCAATTGTTGTTCTCTAAGATTCATACTCATTATGCATGATATTTATAATATTTTCCAAAAAAGATTAATCATAAATCACTTTCTCACCAATATATTATAAACTATTCACAATAGTCATAAACATCTATTTTACCTGGTACAATAGTTCATTATAAGGAAATAGAAATCCATGATATTCGGCTCTAATCACAGATCTTCTAGTTTCAATAACTTTGGATGTACCAAAATGAGTAACATCCAATTACTTCTGGATACAGTTAGCAGCTTCACAAGAAGAAATCTGACTATATGAATTCCTGGTCATGGAACATAAAAAAGTACTGTGTACCTTATATTTTAGTTGATATTCTGACTTTTATTGATTATATAAATTTCTGGATTTCTTACCAGGAATCTTGTAATCTCCAGTGATCAAAAAATATTTGTTCACTTCAGTATTAATAACAAAAATCATTATATGATCTATCAAATATTCATAATCATTCCCATAAAAAATATTTGGTCTGGTAGGATTTATATTTTCATTCGAACCAACCTTCATTCCACCCATATAAAAGAAAATGTCTTTCCACAAAAACATGTTAATAGAGAATGTTTTTAAAAAAGAATAAAAATTCCTATGAAAAGAAAATATGTAGAAAAATGATTACTGAGTAAGAAAACATACATGTGAATATAAGTATTTCAAATACCTCCTCTGATACCAAATGTAGAATCAAAATATGACTGTAGATGCTCAATTACAAGAGGTGTAAATTGTAATTTTAAAAACATTCATTTATAATCATAAGGAAAATAATGTCTAACAAAGTTAAAAAAAGGTAAATTCACACAACCTATTTTAGTTATACAAACTTTCTAGGTTTTGGAAATATGGTTCCCGAAATGAAACTTAAGTAATGTTTAGAAGAAGAATATTTTACCTTAAATCGAATAGAATCTAACATATTAGAGTATACGAAAGTATGAGAATGTATAAGAAGTTTATACTTTCTTCCTTTATCAAAATATAGTGGAAATAAAGTTGAAACAAAAACAAGTAACAAGAATGAAATATTTTATCCCAAAAAGTAGGGTATCTAACAACCTTGGATAAAGGTCCCCAAATTTATACATTTAAGAAAGTCTATCATTCTCACACAAGGGTAAGCCCTCGATAAGAATATCAGAATTTGTCTTATTATCTCCTCAATCCCTCTAACTTCAAGGTAGTTGGAACCTTTTTCATCCTATACACAGAAGTCCTAAAACATTTATCTCGTTGCTACCTCTGTCTTCCAATCCTCGGAAGCCTTCGATTGTACACAACAAAAATCGGAGCCCCACAAATCAATTTGAACAAGATGTTCAGTACGAACAAAGAATGAGAGTTTCTATCTCTATAAATCACTTCAGCAATATGCAATCTCTAGAGTGATAAACTGGTTAATTAGCTTGTTCAAATAATCTCTTTATTATAGGAACTTCTCCAATGGTCGGCTCCTTCCTCCAACAGTCATATTTTTCCTTGAAATTTGGAGGCACCTGTACACATATCACTCAAACAACGGTTAGTTAGAAACAGAAAGTACGACATCATTTCATAACTATAACAAGTATAAAAAATAAGGTTTCTTAACAAAATTTATTTCTTTGATGTCTAAGGAAAAATAATGTTAGGAATCTAACCAAGTTAGGAATCATGAATAATCAGATTCTATTTTTCAAATAATTCAAAACATGAATTCAATAGATTTTAGATTCTGAATTTCAGAGAATTTGTAGTCAGAAAATAGAATACCTTATAAATAATGATTTGTAGGATTATGGGGTTTTAAATGAAACCAAATTTTAAAATTTGGTATAAAAAGAGTCATATTTAGTGAAACAATAAAATAAACAATTAAAACATAGGTAATGATAACATTTATTTTGGGAAGGAAATTATTTCTGATTAAGATAATTCTTAGAGCAAATAAAATTTTCTTTAAGATGCAGTTTTTTTTATTTTCAAACATAAAGGATTGTAAAATTCATAAGGAAAACTTATTGTCTCAACATATTATACATATCCAAATAATGAATTGTTGAATAACAAACTGCACTACGACGTGGAGACGGTAAGATATACGTACGGACGTATGGTGACTTTATCATTCATAGGATGGATAGAATAATGAATATGGTTGTAACGTATTTATAATTACATCATATTATGTATAATGTAATGGATTTTTTTTTTCTGAAAACCACAATGAAAGAGGAAGTGGAAGAAGAAAATAACATTGAAAGAGGTGATGAAATAATCACCTCTTCTTCGGGTTCTTTCTTTTGATTTGAAAAAAATGGATCCTTAGGTTGACTTTATGATCAATGTAAGGACACTAAGTTGAATTTGTGGTATTTGGAAGAAGATTTGAGTAGTGTTTTTCCCATCCAAATGGCTTTGGAGGTGTGAATTTAAGAGAAGGGGAAGTACGCTTTTATAAGAGAGGTGAGGGGAATTTTAAAAAAAGCACGAAATATTATATTATTATAAACTTATTTTTTTTAATATATCTAAATGGATTTATTTCAAGGATAAGGTGGGAATGGGTCGAAATCCGCTCAACTAATAGGTTTTGGACATGTTTAGTTCACCATATTAACCTTATCTCTTAGATTTATCCCCTAGTTAAATAGTTTAACTTTTACCATGTTTCTTGAATTATTATAATACATAGTTAATGAACTTACTATAAATTGCCGAAAGACCTAAATAGGTTCATTAAATACATATCTATAATTATATAAGTCCTTTGGACGATCCTTATATTTTTAAAATCATTATATCATTTAATAATATAGTATTTGTTTTAAAAACTCATTTATGTCAATTTGGACACTATTTAGTATTTGGTTTTTTGGAAATTCATAACAAGTTGATTAATTAAAAAAAATACATTAAATTAACCATGAAATTTCATATTGACTTTGAAAATTAGTGTGTGGTATAAAAAGTTTCAATTTATAGATATTTTTATATTTATAATATCAATTAATTTAATCTTTCATTAAAAAGGTAATTACTGCTTCATAATTCTGTCATAAAAAAATTAATTATTTAATTTATTAAAATTATAAATAAAATATTTTGATGTAGGAATATTTTTTAAATTTATAATAAATATTTATAGTCAAATTTATCTTATGTTTAACACTATATTAAAAATGTATTATTTAGTAAACATTGATTTTATCACTTTTAACTATTCTTTAAATAAAATATAATAAATTTACTAATCTAACCCAAATAGATCAAAAGGATATTATTTTTTTAAAAAGCTTGATATTTATTGAAAAAAACTTATCCAATAGAATTGGGACATGTTTTGGGTTGATTGTAATATTATATTTACCTTTAATTACCATATTTACTTTTAACGGTGGTAAATAAAAAAAAATTTACTATTCACCAAAACATATTTTCTACCTATTTAACCAAATTTTACATACTGATGTCAACTGTGCCACTCATATTTTTTAAATTCAATTCAAATAAGTGATAAAATTATGTTTTATGCAAATTTTCAAATGTGCCTAGAAGGTTGGTAAATGTGCCTAGATGGTAGGTAAAAAGACGTTAAAATGCTTCAATAAATTATTATACATCTATTATTATTATAAACTGACTCCAATGACTTCACTTGTACTAATATATGTATTATGTTTCTATTTTAAGATAAATTTTAATTTAAAAATAATTTTTTAACTGAAAACATCATTTTTAGGTGTTATGCATTATTTTTCACTATTCATCCAAAATTTAAAGTTTTCCGAAAAATACCAAAAATTCAACTGATAATAATTTTGATATTCCGAATTGAAAGATGATTTCTATTTTACAGAATTAAAAAATTATAATTTTCATTAATTAATTTAAAATTAATTGATGTTTTTTAAACCAGAAAGTGGGTTTTTGAGAAGTAAAAACGATTAAAAGGTTGATATGTGTATATGTTCAATTAAAAAGTAAAATTACATCCAATTACCAAAATGGGATAAAATTATAAAAATATAATCTATTTATAATTTAAACCCATTGAAATGTATAATTTATCAATATAAATTATTTTGATTAGAAAAGTTGTTTTCAATTAAAATTTAGTATTTTTCACAATTCATCAAAATATGAAAGTTATCAGAAAAACACCAAACATTTGTCCAAACTAAATTTTTATGTCCCAGTTATAATCAAGAAGTTTATTTTGTCAAATTAAATATATAAATGTATCAATTATTTTACATTAAAAGGGTTCTCCATTAAAAGGGTGAAAAACTTCATTTTTTTGAAAAACACTTCTGTTGTCTGAAAAATTGGATTTGTTCTTATATGATGTATAAAAACAAAATATGGATGTTAAAATTATATGGAGTATATAAAATTTAAAATATAGTAAATAAAATTAATAAGCCCTTTTTTAAATGGCTAGTTTTGTAAGTCATTGTGCGCTCGAACTCATTATTATGTGTGGAACAATCTATTGAATTACTTTAAAGAGATAACATATTATGAAATCCTAGGGTGTTACATATTCCCTAAAAACTGAGAACCCCAGACCATAGCTCTACATCGTGTGGAATCCTATAGAATTCAATCTTGTGATTATTCTGTTCTATCTAAGGTCCTCTCAATGACCTCAACCCTCTCTAACACCACAAGATAAGTCTTCATCATAAATAGACTAACCTGGAGCTGGATCTGTAGATGCAAAGCCACCTCTAAATTCCTTGACATGTCCTTCTAATTTTGAAACCGGTCTAAATCATATCGAATATGGTTCTTGAAATTGATCATGAACTCATGAACACTAAATCTTCCAAATAAAAGGGTAAGAATCTCGTGGAGATTGGTATCCATCAGGGTTCAAGATAGATACACTTATCTAGGATACTCCCTAAACATATCCCATGAGACTGTCAACTCCTTTCAATCCACGAGGAATAAGAACCACTACTATCTTTATTTTCAGCATATATTCATCAAAAAAATTATACCATGTTCTCTTTTTGATCATAGATCAAACTAAAAGATATCTCAAAATCTTCAATCCATTCTTTTGAGACAACATTTAAAATGGATCCCTCATACTTCTATAGACTTTGGCACTAAAATTACTGATGTTTCATCCTCCATGTTTCATCGTTATCATCCTCTACTATATGGAAATATACATGCACAACCTACTGAACAACTTCTGTGCAAACCACATGAGGATGTCATCCTATAGCCATAAGTACAAAAGTGTTAACAATTGGGGCTCCTAAATTTAAAATATGGAATACTTGACAACAATTAATTGTTTTATTTTATTAATATTAGGTTAACTATTCCAAATGTCAACCCATTCAAATATAGGTTCAATGAATAGTGATTCATGATTTTTTCCTAGGTCTATACCATGAAACAATTATCACTTCATTTAGTATACATAATTGTTGGGGTGATAGATCAAAGGGGGCCATAGAAAACTATGTCTCACCCAGTATCCCATTTTTATCATGCTTGTTAAACGTAGCTAAAATTGTTTCCATACCAACCCATGAAACCTCACCTTTCCCTAACTCCAAACTCTATCCTATCCCTCATCCTGGCTATGATACCACTCTATCATGACTCTCTTCCCACAATGTTTACCTCTTCTAGGCTACATTTGGAAAAGATAGATAGTGACCCCCAAGTCCCGCCTTTAGTAGGCCCCTGGTTTGGGAATAGCACTGTGGGTATGTTAAAGACACAAAGGGGATTCATTACCCTCTAACAGAATACATGAGAAAGGGTGAGATAAGATAGCCACAAACCAAATCCTCCCTAGACTAAAACATAAATTAATACCAAGGTAACATATTTAATGTCATTCAAGAACTACCACAACTGAAAATATAAAACATTAAATACCAAAAGAAGGTAAAATGACAGCAAACATGAAGCCCATCAAGTTCCTACAAAATCCCCAAGATAGTAATAACCATCCTAATCTCCAACCTAATCCAAGTGACATGTAAAATAGTTTATATAATGTTGGGTGAGTATAAATTATAATTAGTTGGATCCTCCCTGAATGAACTTGGGAAAATGAAAAGAAAGAAGGCTAAATTAAAGTGAATGACAAGTGATACAAACTCATTACCTAAACATGTATACTAGGTTCCCAGCCTGACCATGTAAACTCTCACCATTTATTTCATATAATATTATATAATGTAATAAATATTTTCATGGGAACCCCGCTACTACTTCCCCACAAGTTTTTCACTTTTCCTTAATGTCGCACGTCCTGAGCATCACTTTCTAAAAAATATATCCTGAAGACTCCTGGGCGAAGCACCACAACATGAACCCCATGCAATAAACCACAAAATTCACATAACAAAAAGTAACTAGGTAGTTTCCAAGAGTCACCAAATCTCTTATAACATGTGTCATACATCAGGTATTATACTTCAAGCCATCACATCTAATACACTGAGTAAAGATCCTCATGCCATCATATCCTATACAAATTAGACCTATAGTATTTCATAGGAAACTATATCCAATGTTTATATGTGTGAATTTACCCCAATCCAATACATACCCTTACACACATATATGGGGAAGCCTAAACATTGTGAATACCAACATAAGTAACTACCAAAACAAGAGTTTAGGGTTAAAGAGGGTATTTATCCATCTATCCTCCCACTAGGATGTTGGGTAAAACACACCCCCATGGCTCCAAATCCCTGGGGTGTCAGTCACTATAACTGATAGGGTGGAGTATTATAGAGAAACAAAAAAGTACATGAATGAATATAGCTCAAAACCAAATTAAGGTAATAATATTTTCATAGAATCAACTGGAAAAAACATCTCTCGGACTCCCAACTATCATTAGTAAGACTATATATCCTATTTTCTTACAACCATTTATAGAGATACATTAAATTAATTTATAAATTTTTACCGGTTTCATTTTATGTTAATTATTTATTTAAAAATTAATAAACAATTATCATTTTAAACTTCCATTACAATATCGTTTAAATAATTATCTAAGCCATCCATTCATAACCAAACTAAGTCCATGGATTCTTAAAATCACAGCCTCAAAATTTCATCCCAGCAAGCTCGAACCCTGGGCAATATACAATTATTTCTTAATTTATTTACCAACATTACCACTTTTCATACTTCAAAGAATTCTAGGAAGACATTCTAAGCTACCAATTGAAAAGGGTCTCAATACAGGGAGTGGGTGGGATACCTATCATGTCTTTTCCACCTATAACAAGAGAATAGACCCATCCATCCTCAAGAAACTAAAAAGGGAAACCATGCTTCATACCCTGCACTTATTTGGATCATTTGGAGAGAGGGTAAGCAAGGCCATCTGACTCAAACAGTGGGGATTCTAAAGTAGATAATCAAATAACATATTCAATTAGTTTCCACATTAATATCAGTGGGTAATCCCATCTTTAACCCATTCCAACACCTCCGGTGTCCTCCCAAATAGCCACTTGCATAAACTGATGCATCTCACCACTCTATGAATCAACTTCTTCCCCAAAAACTAGGCATTCATGCCCAATAAACTACAATAGCCTTACATGAACATCCATTCCAAGATCACATCACATCCTTGAATCCCTACCCCCATAACCACAAGTCTCAAATCAAAATCCCATCACAAGAAGCATGAATAGGAATTGGAATGGCCTCTCAACCTTTAAACAAGGAATTTGGACTTCACACACAGTGAGCTCTCATAAATCCAAAGCACAAGGCACATTTCCTTTACAACAAGAGGGAAACTCAGGACCTACAAAGGCGTTATATTTTATTCACACAACAATAACTTATTTGATCTTGAATTAACTGATTCATTATTTAGGTTCCAACTATAGGTAACCTAAGAAACAAGATTCTCAAGATATCAAAAATTAATTAAAAAATTAATTTAACATGCCTATAATACATTTATCAATGAGATTCAATATGCTTCAGGTTCATCAAGTAATTCTATTAAACAATCATATCCATATAAATTGGATTAACATCAAGTTATAACAACAACTAGATTCATTTATCCTGATTTTTTATTTAGAAAATTAATTATCAAATAATTAAGGATCTACATTATTTACCAATTTCATTCATTATAAACATGATAAACCATGTATAGCATAAATATCACACTATCTAGAAGATCAATAGGGAAACCATTATCAAATTTCAAAGCAAGGAAATCACTATATGATCAATACCAATTCATTAATCTGGTTCAAGTATTTAATTATGTCAATTTCATTATAATCTAAGGTGATAAATCATGGTAACACTAAAATTTCCCATAAATAATTAGATAGTAATTTATTTTCCAACCTAAAAAGTTCATTGACGTTCTTTTAAAAAGTCCTCAACAAAGAAATGATCCATGATCACCTCTCCTACAACAATTTCATCCACCCAACCTCACCAACCAACAACAATGAAAAATCCACTTGAAACATGTAGATCACATTCCATCACATAAAATCGAGAAAATAAAAGAAATAAATAAATTAAACAAAAATAACGGAGGTATATCCTACCTTATATCAAATATGGATTGATACAGATATAAGGGGGTGAGAGGTATCATTCCATAAAGAAAGAATCCCCAAAATTCTATAAAGTGGGTCGTTGGGTGTCCTAGGGTTGGGGGAGAGACAATGTAGCCATAGAATTTGAAAAAAACCATGTGGATAGAAAACACATAAAACAAAAAATATTGGGGTATTACATGTTTTGTAATCCCCTTTCACATCATATAATGCATCAAGGCTGACTTCTGTTGAAAAATGCATCCCCTTTTGATTTTATTTTATTTTTCAAAAACCGAAGTATTTCACAACATGAATCCCTCAATCACTCCCTGTAAAAGTATACATGTTCTCATGGTTTCCAAGAAATCCCATGAAACAGGATTTCATGTCCTGTAATATAGTTACACGATGTGTAATCCAACCTTTATAGATTTTACATAACCAAACTCCTTAAAACTTATTTTGAACCACCTCAAGGAACTTTTATCATGTAAAACACGCCAAGGGTTTATCATCGTGGATCCAAGACATTAAAGTGATAAAAGGAAATAATAAACTAGATGGGACTACATACCCAGATAGATTCAATACACTGTACTGGTGATCAATCACTAAATGATTCAATTTGGATAGAATTGAGACTCCCAGAACTAGAAGACAAGGGTTTAATGTTAAGGGAAAGGAGGTATAGTAAAGAATGAATGATAAATAAAATGATGTGTCACCCTAAAATCAACCCTACTGATAGTTACAAGATTTGCGACCCCTTTACACATAGTGTATTCCACAAGGGTTACATACACCAAAAACCAGTCAACATTTTACTTAATACCTTATTTTTAACATTACCTGTCATGTAATCGTTAAATGGCATGTAATCCTTTCAGGATTTGTACAAGGTTTATGGATTTTCTTGGTGACCAATTACATATCATGTAAGCCATTTACACACCATATACTCTCCCAAAACATAGTAAAAAACTCCAAACCATCTCAAGAAATCTCCAAACTCGATGAGTACCCCCTAAAGAGATTACATGTTTATACCATGACTCAATTAATTAATTAAAGCACCCATCCGAAAAATATAGGTAATTTTTCTCTGTAAAGGTTCTCTATCATTAGGAGTACCAAGATGCATCCAATTAAAGAGGAACAAATATGAAAGAAGGAAAATACTTGAATATGTGTAATGGGTTGTTGTAAACTCCTCCTCCATAAGACATTAAAACCCTCATATGTCATATAGTATAATGGGGTCTTGTAAAAAGGTGAGGCCACTAGAACATTATCATTGACTCATTCTACTATGTCTAATGGGATTCCAATCTATTCCATTATAAAAAAATAACTAAAGGAATTGAGTTCCCAAAAAAGACATTCCAATGAAAGGAAATGATACCCACTACCTTCTAAACAAAAACCAAGATTGGATCTAAATAAATATTATCCCAACTTAGAACATGAGAGGTATTTGGATGAAATTTCATGTGATGTTATATGTGTAAAAATCATGAATTCCTATCACCTAAACTGAAAATGCTATTCAATATGAAAAACGCCTAAGGAACAGTATGACCTTAAAAGGTCCAAAAAAAATTAGAAACAAATTATATATTTTCAATGTTAATGGTGATCCAACCAAGGATAAACATTCACGAATACCTGGTCACCTACGGAAAACTCTAAAGGACAATTTCATTGATCTGCATAATATATTTATCAACTCTTATCTATAACCAAATACAAATGTGTATTATGAATCCTAACAGACATATCTGGATCTAACATTTTTCCCCCTCAAGAAGCATCAACCACCTCTTCCAAATAAAGAGGTGATATTCATGGGTGACTATAAAATGCCTCAAAATGATCCATTATGATTGATTATTGATGTTTTTTTATAAGAAAACTCAAATAGTCCCAACTGGATATCCCACGATTCACTAATATTCAAGACATGTAGATGGTTAATATCCACAATATTTGAATAACATCTTTCTTATGACCATCTATATTTGGATGATAAGATGAACTAAACTTGGTCTATGTAGGAATTTTCACTTGGATACTAATAAAAAATATCAAAGTAAACCTAATATCCCAGTCTTAAATATTATAAATGGGACACAAAGTTTCCTCAAAACATCCTATATATACAAAATACCTAGATCCTAAACATGTGAAGTGACTTGGATCATAATAAAATGATCTAACATTATCAATAGATCAATCCCCACCAAAACAAAACCCCTCCATTTGTGAGTATATTGAAATCTTACAATGATATCCATTGATACCTCATCCCATTTCCAAACCCATACTTAAATAGGTTAGAGAATACTAGATGTTTTTAGATTTTATACCTCAATATATTGGTAGGCTTAACAGCATGAAACATAATTAGTAATATCACGATTCATAACTAGGAACATAATCACCTCTAGAGTAATAATACATCTTCCTATTTCTCATATGAATGAACCAAAATAAACTATGGAAAATAATGCCCTAATAGGTGTTGGGTTGAACAATTGATTCCTAAAACTGTGAATTCCATCTGAATATAGAGACCATACAAATATAGTATCCCCAACATGTAGGGTTTGTTAAATTAATCTTAACTCAACATACTACTACAAACACCTTAGAATAGACCCTTGAAGAGATGATGATATATAAACACAGGTCAAAACCATGCCCAAAAAATCATCACTAGTATCTTGATGAAACAGATCAAAGAGTCTCATATGGTTGCTTTATTAATTGGAATCCAACATAGCTTTTCGTGGACCATGCCAACTAAGAGCATCAACAATGATATCCACCTTCCTCGAGGGGTTGTTGATATTGATGTCAAAAATATGAAGGTATTCCACCCATCACCATGTTGTAAGATTCAAGTCATTTTTAGTAATGATATAGCTCAATATCTTATGGTTAAAAAATATTTTGAACATTTTCCCAAAAATATAATTCCACCAACAAATATGCAAATTTAGAACTATGAGAATCTCAAAATCATCTATGGGTTAATTATTGTATTACAATATAAACTATAAAATTATTGTATGCTACCATTGAGAGGACCAGTTTGGGATATATCTAACACTCAAAGGGGGTGAATCAGTGTTGAGGAATTTTTAGTCCAATTATCACTTTTTATCCATATACCTATTCACCTGTTAGGATCTCTATTATCTTGTTCTCTTCTCCATGTCACATCAATAATAAAGAAGCTGTAATGAGTATGAAGTTGATATTTTTACAATGTTCACTACTAAATAAAAGTATCCATACCATTTTGTGAATGGGTATGATCATTACACAGATTATACTCTATAATGATGTAACATTTTATAGTGGGTTGGCTTAGAAAATAATCCTTAATCTTGAGTGAGTCCCTACACTTTATTGAGGGATTGAAACAATTCTGCTTCCATGAACTGGTGATGACCAATTCCAACTTGAATCTCCATGCTAGTTCTTTATACTGCCTCCTTAGATAGTCATCTCCCAGATGAAAAGGGTTTTAAACACCAATAGATTTTTCCACCTATTTAGACCAATTGGGTGTCACATTGATACTTTGTTCTTCCTGTATTCACTTTTTACATGCCTAGAAGCATGCAATTAACCATTCTCCCTTCCTCAAAATTGAAACCCAAAAAGATACAGAGTCTTCTTCTCCTACTTCTTTAAGAAAAAAACACACTGCACTAAAAACATCTTATTCTGATTGCTAGAATCAAAAACTCATTTTGTGATTATCAAAACAATAAGGGATGTCTCAAGTTAGTATCATCATAGTTACACTTCCCTGAATGATAATCAGTCATTAGTTGGGAAATGTTTTCTTCTTCTTCGTTAGTGATACACAATATCAACCATGAATGCAGTATCAGTTCTCTTATCTTATTCATGGTGCAGTTAATATTTTTTTAATTGAATTTCCCCCTTTTTAGATATTCATGTATGTTTGTATGCAATATTTTCTTACACATTCAGTTGTAAAATTTATCTATAAATGTGCATTGGTGCATGGCCATATTTTTGGTCAAAAAAACTATCCACATTAGTTTCTTAACACATATGTGGTGTGCCACTTCTACTTTTCTTATTTACATACAAAATAACCTGAATATCTCAACTCATGAACATGAGGGCATATGATTCATGAATGCATCATCCTATATCACTTGTTCATACCCGAATGGATGGAATATCTCACACACATACTTCCTTAAATTCTTCTTATTTATGAGTGCATGTATACATGTGCATGAAAGAGTGTATGCATGCTATTTTTTCATTGCATATTCTTTGGGAAACCACTCCAATAAATAGTGTGGATCCTTAATGATAATATATGAGAATTTTATACTTCGCTCCTTGAAACTGAAGGGTTAACTATTCTTCTAAGCACAAGAGGGGCATAGATCTTCTACGCATAGAGTGTGGATTTCTTTGCAAAGAACAGTGGTAGTGAAGGACTCAAGAAATGGATCACGATAATACTGGAATTCACAAAACACAACAACAGTGTTAGACACTAAGATCACGTGAGTTCAGGATCCTCTTCATAATTTGTTGAAAGATAATGAAACCCTTCTCTTCACGGAACAAAAATGATTCATAAGACTCCTTTTCCTCGAGATGCCTGGATGTATCACGGGACACTACTAATTGTTCACAAAACAAGATCTCATTAAGGAAAATTATTTTTCAATATTTTTACTAGAAAATATTTGGTTGAGTTCATGTAATTTATAGGAATATATCTTATCTTCTTCACTGAATAATGATCATATAATATATTCCATGTCAAAGACCCATTAATTACCTGAGGATCTCAACATCAAAATCATTTCATGTTGGTAACAAATATTCAAGAAATCTTAGAATGTTTCCTTTTATTTTTTTCATCCCAATATTCACATGCATGTGTTGAAAATAACATGAAATCTTCATTCAAATTAAATCTTGGATCATACAAGAAACATAGATGAATGAAGTGGCCTCATAAACATAATTTTCCTTTGGAAAAACTGATTTTTTCACACTCTTTGCATGCCAGAAAGATGTTAGTTTCATGAATGAACTTGGTTTGATCTAGAGATCAGCCATGGTGGTCTGGCCTTCATCTCCAGTGAGTAGTAGCATCATTGTCGAGCATTGGAATGATGAATACGCCGACATTGGTTGATACAGAGGCCGAAGGGGTGGGGGATCGAGCGACCATCGTTCAATTCAAATAGATGTGGGATTTGATGGATGGTGATGATTTTTGCAATGAGATGGTTGGCCATGATTTCATCTACCGATGAACAGTGCATGAAAAACTCATCCCACATCGAATTGGAAACATGGATGATCCACAGTTTTTTAATAAACTCATGCAGAAGCACCCACAAGATTATCCTCTCCCCCTCCCAGTATCACCACTTACCAATTCTACAGTTGTGCTCTGTACCCACTCTCATTATAGGAATCGAACAAACCAATGCATGTGTTCTCCCCCGTGCACTCTTGTAGGCTTACACAGAGCCTAGAACACGACCTCCCATCAGGCTTCCCTTGGGTGTAGTTGACATTGAGTCCCACATATTCCCATGGTTGAGGATAGCTTGTGGTGGATAATTTTTTCAATCAATCCACATAAAAAATATTGACCTAAAATGAATATCCACCATTTAACTAAAAAGTAAAGCATGCAATACTTTGTGTTTAGAACACCAATCCTCTTCCACATTCTCGTTTTTTCTTTATCGCCAACCCCCATTTTTATTCTTTTATTATTTTTGGAATAGAAATTAAAAATAACATCAATCGTCCTCAAAATGGTTGATACTTCCTTATTTTAAACAATGTATCACCTTTGATACATGTAATTTGAAATTAGGACCAGTGCAACAATCATTTGATTCAACATGGTGAATTTCCCAAGCATTTAATCTAATTCTATGAATCCATAACATTTTTATAGACACCACTTCAACTAAATCCCATTAAAATTGGATAATCTTCTTCATTTTGATCTGCATTGACAAACTTTGACAATAAATACACCTCATAAACAAAAGTGGTCCCAAAAATCTCTCCTATTGTATTTGTTGGCTATACTCAATGTTCATTCTCAAATGAATGTGTCAATTTCAAAATGTGAAATCTTCTCTTTCTCATTTACTATTCCTCTTTCATTTCACTTTCTCTCCCACTTATTGAGAAGAAATACAAAGATGATGGGAAAATGGTATAAATCCATACTTAATAAATTGGTCATCCATCATTTCACACTATGTTTAGATGAGCTATAATATGTGTAGAAAAAAATAGGATTTTATTTAGACAAGAAATATATCCCTTACCATTGATCAGGATAACTCATGAGATGATAACTCATGCACATATCTTCAAGGATTGTTCACTGTCATTCTAGGATGAAATTACTATGACTATCCTGATTTTTTCTGAGAATAATCAAATTGAAACTAATGAACTCAATTAAAAAAATGGATCAAAAATATTGAAGTTCCATCAGTAGGATAAGTTACCATTGGTCACTTCAATTCTTCTTATGTAACTGAATAATTCACATACTTCCCCTTCGTAAAAATACTTTTATTTTTAATTACCAAGGATGGAAAATTATGAAATTACATAACTTTTACAATGACATGATCTTCATGAAATTTCCAGAAAAAATTGATACCCATTGAAATAATAATATTGGATGCTTCATCATTTTTATCCCCCTCTAAATAATACTCTTCTCATCACTATTTCTCAGGTTATACCTTAAGAACAAACATCAACATAAATTCCCTTTACTATACGCACAAATACAGTACATAATTGTTTTTGGAAATAAGATTGATCCTCTTTGCTTTATCAATGTGAACCGAAATGGTTAGGTGTTATTATCATCCATGTTGCTTCAATTCCTCCAGTCTTTAGGCTTGCACATTTTAACTTCTTATATGATATATGCTGAGTAAAAATAGATCTCTTCACATCTTAAACTACAATGTGTTGATAACTTATGTTAATATCCTTTATAGATAAATCATTATTTTTCCTCTTGAGGAATTTTTCTTGCTCTAGTGGTATGGTTTAATGACATTTTTCACTACGATCAAGTTTCTTGCATATCTCATACAGAACATAATTTCCACTTACACTAATCTTTTCTTTTCCATCTTCAAGTTTCCTCATGCATTCCATTTATTTAGTCCAAATAAGTAACATGTCATTAGAAAATATGGAAGCCGATTTGGATCATACACATGGGTTCTTTTGAGTGACACCCTTTTCAAAAATTATTTTGGATGCACAACCATTCAACTTCATGGATGCAGAATCCAAGGTATTATCAATTTTTGTTCTTGGAATATTCTTGGGATAATTTGATTTCACAAAATTCTTCTAATTTTTTATCAATGAAACATCTTCATTCATGGAATTTTTTTATTTTTCCATTCTTATTAGCTTTGGATACATATTTAAATGAGCATGAACCAACCTTGTAACCACTCCCATTTCATACATGGTGGATATTATCATGAAGTCAAAATAAGTTTACAGTTTTCTAATGCTTCTAGATCAATGGATTTTTTTTCTTCCTCTATGGATTCCACATTTGATATGGAAATTATTTGTGATTTTATATTTTTATGATTTTACGAAACATTTAATGCACAATTCCAAAATCTATTGCAGCACCAACATTAAACCCATAACCTTGATTTATTGACATATTCTGTATTATATTTTTTAGTTTTTTCATTAATTGTGTTTATTTGTTTGGGGAACCATGTTCTACATTCTTTTTCTTATCCTCCCAAGTCATGGTGGTGGGTAGATCATCACCTTTCCTCATCCACATTTGTATTGAATATTTCTTCCAACCACTATTACTTGTGGAAACATATTTAGAATCATGGGAAAAAGATGGTGTGGATAGTACGTAAATCATATCACCTAATGGTGATAGATCAATTATTGATGTTAGGGTTTTCTTATAATATATATGTGGAATTTAAAACATATAATCCTACAATAAACATTCAGTTCTAGTAGAAACTATCTCCTCCTTTTTTAAAGTGTCAATATGAGTCATCTCAATATTAGTCAACAGAGATTCAACTTCTAGACATTTCATATTGAGGATGATTTTATGATATTCAATCATCATAATTTTATTTTCATAGACCTTATTTATTATTTCAACTTCATATTCATGCAGATTAACTCTAGTTTATAATAAAGAGTCATGTTCATTGACCTTCATGGATGTTTTTTCTAAATTTAAACCCATGACTTCAATGCTCTTCTTCAGCTAATATTTAAGTACATGTTCACTTTCATCTGCATCTTATTGAATCCATGTTTCTCTTTAACATCTTTAATCCATTTTGAAAAACTCATTTTAAACTCCCTCTTTGTTGATTCAAGGACTCCAACATTCCTAGATATTTTTAACTTTCAATAATTATTTAATACTATCCTTTCTACAAAACATCTGTTAATTTTTTTTATTGGGAGATATCTTCTGGCATGCATTGAAATACTCCCTAAACAAGGGCTGAACATTCTTTGGGAATACCGTATATAATATTTATTAATATATAAATTGATAATAATTGATAATTTTAAGATTGATCATAACCAATTTTTCTAGTATTTTCTTCATGATTATAACTAACAAATTTACTAACACATACCTCTAGATCATTTTTGGTTGGAAGGTATTCCATATTCATGGTGGAAACTTGAGCCACCTTCTCATTACTTTCCAAGAATGATGTTTCCTCATAGTCATTAAGGTATAGAGAACCATAGAATTTCACTTATATTGATAAGAGTGACTTCTTCTGTAATGTTCTATTTTATCTCTTTTTACAATTTTTCATGGTCTTGGTAGGTATGGCCTTCTGGTCAGATATAACTAAATCATCTTAAAAACAGAACTTCATTGTGGACTCAAAAAATAAAATAATTTCCTCGAAATAGAATTTATTCCTTTTAGAAAATCAATTAGAGGTGAACCAGGGCTCTGATACCAATTGATTGGAATAGTTTGGGATATACATAAAACTGAGAGAGGGTGAATTTCTGTTGGGGAATTTTTAATCCAATTCTAACTTTTAATCCATGTTCTTATAGACTGGTTAGGATCTTTATTCTCTTGTTTTCTTTTCTCTATCACATGAAATGATATAAAAATTGTTAAGATTATGCAAATGATATTTTTACAAGGTTCAATACTCAATAAAAACAGCTAGTCATTTCCATGTATGGCTATGACTACTATATATATTATACCATATTATGTAATAATAAGTACAGTGGGTTGTATTAGAAAATAATCCTTATTCCAGTTTGAGTCTCTACACTTTGGTTTGGGGAATGAAACAATTGTACTTCCCTGAACTGGGGATGACCAAGTCCATTATTCAGCTCGTCACTGGTTCTATATACAACCTCCATAGACAGTATTCTCCCTATTGAAAAGGTTTTACAAAACCAATAGAGTCTTCCACTAATAGAAACCTCTTGGATGTAACCATGATAATTTTTTATTTCTTTGGTCACTTGATACTTTCCTAGAAACATACAAGTTACCATTCTATCTTCTTCAAAGAAGAAACCCTGATAGATTCAAAGTTTTCTTCTCCAACTTCTTTATTTAAAAACCTTCTGCACTGAAAAAAACTTAATCTTATAGGTATAAAGAAAAAATCCTTTTTTGATTGTCAAAATAATAAGTACCAGCTCAACTAAGCATCATCACATTTACACTTACCTAAATGATTATTCGTCATCAGTTTGGAATACTCATCTTCTTCTTCTTATTTGATACACAATATCAACTTTGAAAATATTATCAATTCTCAGATCATCTTCTTCATGATGTGAATATTTGTTTAACCAAATTTCACCTATTTACATATGAACCTAAGCTTGCCTTCTATATTTTCATTCACATCCAAATGTTAAATTGTTCTACAATTGTGCATGGAATAATTCCCATATTTCATAGTCCATACAACTTTGCACATTGTGTTTCCTAACACGCACACAATATGACTCTTATCCTTTTCTTCATTACATACATGAAAACCTAAATTTCGTAATTAATGAACATGGGTGCATGTGATTCATGCATGAAACCTCGATTATCACTTGTGCATACCTGAATCGATGAAATCTTTCTCCCCCACACTACATTACTTTCTTCTTATTTATGTGTTCATGTATACATGTTCATTGTAAGAGACTATTCATATTGTTTTTCCACTGGATACTCTTCCTGAAAACACTCTTGTAAATAGTGTGTATCCTCAACGTGAAAATAATAGCACGTTCTCCTTCTCTTCATGGAACCAAAGGGTTCACTGTTCATATTCGTGCAATAGGTTTGTGGATCTTCTATGAACGGAGTGTGTAGTTATTCTAGAAGAAAATTGGAAGTGAAATAACCAAGCATTGGCTCACGGTAATGATGGCCTTTATGAAACACACTGAGGGTGTTAAACACCAAAGTCACATGAGTGCGGGAACCTCTTCGTGATGCTTTGAAATCTCATGAAACAATTATATTTTTGGTACCAGAATGGTTCATTGGACTCATTTTCTTCACGAGACATAGAGGGATCCTGGGACACTACTCATTGTTCACAAAACAAGAGCTTACAAAGGCGAGAACTTTTTCAATATTTTCAAAAGAAAAATCTCGGTTTAGGGATCTTCATTTATAGTCATAGATGTAGGACTCTTCATCAAATAAAGATCCTATAATATTTACAGTGTCGAAGATCCATTAACCACCTTATGATCTCAACATCAAAATATTGAACAATACATGAAATACTCGACCCACATCGAATAGGAAATACAGATAAGGAATATTTTATAAATCAACTCGCACAGGGATCTATTTATATTTATTCTCTCCCCATCCTCAGACCACCCAACATTGGTTCGGAAAGCACACTATGCCACCACACTTTTCATAGTATGCACAGGCTCACCACTGTGAGCTTATACGGTCTTACACACTGCCATACATGTGGCCTACCAATAAGTTTCCCTTGGGTGCGGTCGACCTTGAGTCCTACATATTCCATTGCTCCAGCTAGGTGGTGCCTTCCAAATATATTTTTGGTTAGCCACATAAAAAAATGTTAACATAAAATACATGGCCACCTCTGAACTCAAAACTCATTCATTTCGACCTTAGTGCTTAGAGCTTCTTGCCTCCTCTACACTTTCCTTTTCTATTCATCATTAATCATCATTCATCTTCTTTTATTATTTTTGGAATGTGAATTCGGAATAACTTCAATCTTTGTCAAAGGGATGATACTTCATTGTAGTCAAAAATGTATCACCTTTGATACATGTAATTTGAACTTAGGATTACTGCAACAATCATCTAATTCAACATGGGGAATTTCTGAGCAGGGCATTGAATGCAATGAATCCATAACAATTATCCAAGCATCACATCAACTAACTTCGATTAACTTTGTAGATCCTTCTTAATTTTCATCATCATTGAAAACCTATGAAAACAAATATAGCTCATACAAAAAAATTTCCCCAATAACCATATGATCATCCGACATGAGAACACAACCCAAAATAGTGTTATAAGATTCATAGGAAATCACATTCCAAATACAGGGCTCTTTCTTGATGAGAATAGGATCTAATGTTATAAATCCCTTTAGCTCGTCAATAGAATCCTGATGCTTGGAATCCCATGTTAATTTAATCCATTTCCTAAAAATAGTAGTCAAAGGTGATTCATTCTTTAAAAAATACTTAACAAACCATCAATTTATTATAGAAAGATCAAGGAACCTATTAATTAAAAAGGTATTATGTGGTTCTACTGATGATAAAAAAACATTACATTATAGCGATCTACTGATAAGCCATTATCTAAAATCATGTTCCCTCATAATTACAATTCATAGATCTAGAAGTATCATTTCTAAATATTTCCATACAAATGTTGACTCCTTAGGATTTCTTAATCCAAACATAGATGGTGCTCATGCTCTATCTCATATCTCAATTAAACCCAAATATCAATTATGAACTCTACCAAAAAACATTCAAGATACATATGAAATATATGAATAATCAAGGGAATTGAAAATTTTGGAGAATTAGTCAGAACAACATGCATCAAAATAAATTTTTAATGGTCATACCTACTCCAGAGATACAGATTAATTATATCACACTCCCAAACTAGGAGTTGTTGATATCCGGACTATAAAGAAGTTTTCACCCCCCTAAATATTGAAATAGAACCTACGCATGGGGAAAAGTATAATTGTTCTTAACAAATTACCCAATTCATCTTCTTATAGTACACACATAATCAGAGTGACCTGTCTTCCTTCATTGGAAAGAGAATTTGGGATATAGAAGGAAAAACACTAGTGAAAACATAACCCTTCACACCAGGCCATTTAACAAAATCTTTATCTCTTTCGGCTTCAGAAGATCTATATTACAAAAAGCTATCAATATCGGTTGTACACCTCATACATTAAAAATAGTAAATTATACCTCTATCTATAGGGGACTCCCAAAAAAATCATCTAGAAAAACCATAGAAACATCCCAAACAAAAAAAGGATGATAAAAAAAAATTCGTCATCAGGAAAAACCGCTAAAAAAAACATTAAACTCACGTGTACTATGATGGAAGGTACTACATGACAAGACCTCAAATCCCATTATCACTAAAAAAATGATAATCTCCCATCGACCATAAGAAATGAGACACGTGATGATAACAATAAACCTTACCATGATGATCAACATGCCAATCTATCCCAATTATGACATCAGTGAGATCTAGATATAAAACAACACAATCCCAGAAAACTCTATATAAGCAATCAGTAGCGATCAAGATGGACAATGAATTCCATACTCCTTCCACATCCCAAGTGGTTTTTAGAACTCCATATCAAAGGACATGAGTTCTATTCGAAGGATATGTATATCAAGAAAACATATATATATAAATGAGTTGGGAGCACCAATACTAAAAAAATGATCGCTACTGAGGATGCAATAATGATGTTACATATAAATTTCAGTAGACCTCATTTGCCTCTGATGGAAACTCATCTGCTATGTTAAAGTTCTTCACCCTTGTGGAATATGTCTCAATCCACAAATTCATTGTATAATTTGACTTCTCCATAGTTTTTTTTATTCGATGATCATTTTTCATATCAATTATTGA
The DNA here is from genome assembly GCA_963277665.1 of Viscum album. Taxonomy (NCBI): domain Eukaryota; kingdom Viridiplantae; phylum Streptophyta; class Magnoliopsida; order Santalales; family Viscaceae; genus Viscum; species Viscum album. The sequence continues at coordinate 318,348,445 of OY728155.1, read as the reverse complement.
ACATATAATGATAGAAGTTTTGAAGATAACAATAATTTCCACATTTATTAAACATGTTACCTTGTGATGGAAAATATCATCTTGTTTGTTTTACCTTGCCTCACTGATATCATATCATAGGAACACCACTAACTAAAACTGGATGTACTAAAGAGTCCTTCTACCAAGAACCACCTCCACTACTCCTGTTATGTTCTTTCCACTTCCTCTTCTTCCTAAGCATGCCACTGAACCTACTACTTGGAGGAAGATAAGGTTCATAATATCCATTATTTTCTTTCAAATTCATTTTATCCATTATGGTATTGTCCACTATCTTGACATAAGTTAGAAGCTACATTATAAGGTCATGTGATATGATATCTAGTATTAAACCTTTTAGGTATTAACAACATGTCATATAACCACTCATTACAACCTATGGTGACAAATAAACCATCTCAGTGAACCATTTGGTGTACACCGACACTGGATTCTCTCCTTTCTACAAAAAGAGGATCTCCAAAGAAATATCCATCATCAACAACTATGGACAACAAATTTGGAATAAGAGTTTATTAAAACTCTTCCAATAAAATACCATGTCCCAATCTAACTATACCATAGAATCCACCCAACATGTACTTGGAACCGCAAGTCTGAAAGAAGCATACTATACATTGATAGTCTCATGTGTATCTATGAAGTCAACAATCTGATCAATATCATCATCTATTCCTCCACCTATTAATGTACATTCATACTTTTAAAAGATGATATATTCTCATAGAAGAACTCATATGATCGATATAATTATCAAAAAAGCATCTAAATCTATATCTATTATGTGTTCCAAACTTTTGGAACATTCTATTCAATAGAAGGAACTGGCTGCATGATAGATTTAATAAATCTCTAATCGAGGGGAGGATTTCTTTTGGGAGCATCCATTTATCCCTCATGAGGTATTCATGAAACACATCTCAAAGGAATAATGATGCACACATAAACAAAATTTACTATCATACCTAGAATTATATCTGTTCAAACTAAAATTCCCATTAGTAAAAACTAATATTATCCCCAAAACTCATAATAAGAGGCAAAAATCATAACACACCATGGTAACTTGAGTCTCATCATGACATGATATGGATAGTAACAACTTGAAATCTACCTCTCAAGTCCCAATAATACTATCTCCAGTATATCATACATCTTAAGGCTATGAAAAACTTTAAAATTGTGGGATCTGATATAAAATTGTAATAAAACAACCTAAATACCCTCTAAAATTGGTATTCAGTCCATCTCTCCACATACTCAAAGAGTGTTCATGATCCCCATGTGCTAGAGGCTAACACCCGAGCCTAAAAAAATAGAGGGAACTATTTTTCCAACTTGTAGTGAAAAAATGACATATATACACATAATGAAAAGAAACAACATAATATATAAATATAAGACATAAAACACTAGAAACCAAAGAATTCTATAGTAGAAAAAATATCCATGTATTATTCCATCCACAGTGGATAGTGAAAAAAAGGATAAACCCACTACTCTATGTGATATAATGGAAAGTATAATGTCATCTCACCACTTGCTACCCCACTCAACTGACAGAAATGCTCACCCCCTTACTATGGTGGCTTACCTTTCCCTACATCAAAAGATATAAATTGTTCTACAAACAACAGAATCAGTATGCAGGGTGTGATATAACAACATAATTAGTGTCCCAACCATGTGATCCATATCAACAACCTGAAAAATAATTCCAAATGATAAATTTTATTGAATATAATGAATGATAATAGTTTAACAATTTTTATACCAAAACTGTGGTAAAACATTTTAATTTTCACTTTTTCAGCAATTCCAACTGATGAAGCTTAATCCGGTTTAAATAAATTCATAATCAAATATCATATTAGATATATAATTTAAAAAAATAATGTATCACATATCATATAATGTCCATGGTAGTAGAAAAAACAGTACCACCCAAATGAAAAAGTACATTTAACATCACGCCGAGGATCACACTAGATCGAGATTTCCAAGACACTCATACATAACATAGACAATCACATAAACATCAATCTACTAGACATATTCATCAATTCTAGATATAACATGAACACCCTAGTATGTGAACATCACAATAAGTCTAACAAGACCATAGAAAGATTTTTATAGGGAGTATAAGAAAGCCCCATGAGAACCACCCCCCAAAAAGTGGACAAGACCAATTAGGATACCTTCCACCTAAGTACCCAAGGAATCTCATGTAATATATTTTTCCAAGCCCTTAAATAAGAATAATTTCAGCATTTCAGGGTTTGAAAATAATTTTATATTACAATTTCCAAATTCCTTGAAATTGTTTTCCTTTTTCAAAAACCAGGGGAATCCAGAATTTTACAAAAACCCAATTCCACACATATAATAAATAAATAATATCATTCCATATCATCTAAAAAGAAAATTGATGGAAACTTCTGGAATTCAATTCACTAACATTGGATAGAGAAGGAGCCACCTACCTCATAACATGGGTAGCACATACCCAAAACAGAATCCACACAAAAGAACACAATAATGATAATTGAGGCCCTAGAATAAATGTAAAAATCATAGAATTGATTTTATTGAATTGAATGGTCAGCATATAAGAGAAAAGAATAAAATATTAATAACACACACTTTCCACCCCAAGACCAATAATAATTGGTCCAAAGGATAGGATTGCACAATAAAATGATAATGAATCAAGAGGAAACATCACCATATATCAAAAAACCCATTATTGATACACAAAAAAGATACCACTATTAAAGGAAATTATGAAGAAGAAATTATTAATCACCAAAAAGATATAAAAAAATTATATCAGTGATCATAACATAAAAAAAATCTATATTGAAAAGAGACTCTAAAATTCATCGGATTACGGTTCAAGGTTGAGAGAACTGAGGGGTAAAAAATAATGAATGAAAAATAATAGAAACAACACCCTAAATGATGGACACTCAATAGTTATACTATTTCCAACCTTAATACACATCACATAATCCCTGGGGAATTTATATTCCAAAATATCAATCATATTTTTATTTAAAGGATGCTTTTTAACATTAAACATAATGTGACTTTTAAACGATGTGAAATCCTTTAATGTTGTTTATTTGGATCATGAAATTTGTTTGGAGACCAATTACATATCATTTAAACCCTTTACACAACACGTAATATAATAATACACAACTGAAAAATCTATATTATAATATAAAAATCCCTACCAACATGGTCATTCTTAATTCTTGGGGATCGCCCCACAAATACATTGCACAATTATACCTAGACTCCAGTAATTTAACCAAAATTTTATCCTAAACCATTAGTTTATTTGTTTCAATAAATGTTCTCCATATTCTGAAGTATGAAGACACACCAAATTAATGTGGAAAACAAAAAGAGATAAGGAAAGTACCTGAAAGAGGGTAACATGGTGTTACCATACCCATGTAAGTTGATTCGATTTCTCACATGATGAGTAAAATAATAGAAAATTTGTGTTGGAAAATTAAGAATGAATTATTGGGACTTATATATATAAAGATATGGTAATCAATTCATACAATGTTATATTATGTAACATCTCAGATCTGAAGCCACACAACAGGTTCCCTGAACCAAGTTGGTCACATGACCTCAAGCACATTTTCCCAAACACCAGAGGATACCGACTAGCAGCGAAGGCCCAGGTATGATAGTGGGGAAACTATCCCCTCTTTTGTCAAAGTGTAGTGCAGTGGAAAAGATAATGGACATACAACAACGAAGGCAATAAACAATATTCAACTAAAATGGAAACTACAGTAAAAGATAACCTCTAGTTATATAGATAAGAATGCGGCTTGTCACTATTTCTATGAATTCATCCCAAACAGGATACACTAAAAAACAATACAATACAACTAAAAGTACATGGTACCACAACAGAACAAAACAGAGTGAACAGAACGTAGCAGCAATGCAAGCCTATGCTCGGTCCCATACTCTTCTACTCTTCTACCACAATCATGTACCTGTATATGGACCCTTTCCCCTGTCAACACCTGCCGCAATATAATCTATTTGGGCCGAAGACATGAACCAAATAAGGTGTGAGAAATAAATCCCATTAGGCACCCACCAAAGGCCCGTTCCCAACTGTCAGTGAAAATGTGCAATATCCAGGTGCAAAGGTAAATATAGTAAACTAGTAGATACTCAAAAGTAACTATCACTAGAAGTTTCATTGTCATTTTAATTATCAAATATCACCTACAATCTTGTTCTTCGTCATGGCAGGTACAATATATAAAATCACCACAGTGAATATTCTAAATAGCATTTTCCTCAGAAATTGTATCCTTACCCACAGGAAACAGAATCAAATACCCACAGGGGATTGCGCTCAGGAATAAAGATCATTTCCCTCAAGCATATGTGATATTTCCCTCAGGCACAGAGACTACAACCCATAGGCATAAACAAAGATTACCCTCAGGAAAACCAAATACTGCCCACTGTCTAAGTAAAACACTGCCCACAGGCTAATAGAACGCTTCCCTCAGGATAAAGGAACCAGGCCGAACCCAAAGCATAAACAAAAATTTACATAAACTTTCACTTAATAAAATTAACTGCACAATATAATCATGTCATACCCTCAGGTATCCTGGACAAATAGCTAAATAGAGGAATGCACCCATGGGGTGGTCCTGGATCCAAGCAGTGATCACAAATAGTAGTTTAATCTTATCATTAGATTTACTACACAATTATAGATATCTTTTCAAAAAAGGCCTCATCCATACGACACCCCAACCATGGATGCGTAACACAATGGTATACATTTTCAACACAACAGTTTAAAATAAACATCAGACCACCAACCTCGATCGTCTTTGATCAGTATACGTCAAAAACGCCTCCCGAATCGTCCAAGAACGACATTGATCTGGGATAAACATTCACTCATTCATACTCAAATAACATTCCCTCGGGATAGAATTGGTATGAAATGCTCTAGGAAAAGGAAGATCTTACCTGTGCAGTTCAATCAAGACCGTCATAGAAGGATTCAGATTCTCGATGTGCAGTCGGGAGATCTCCAAAGCTCCGGCCTCCTCTCCCAGCTCCAAAATGAACTCAATGCCTCATATTCATAATGAGGAGGCTACTGCCCATTTTAAGATAAAAAAACAAACTACACAGCATGTACTCTCAAGTACCCATCATGTACTTTTCATTTTTTAACTGTTCCTCTAGAGGCTTCTTTCCACTGCGGTATTGTTCATCCGTCAAAATGAGTGCACAGTGTGTATTCCTGATTACACGGCGTGTAATGTCGCTCTGTGGGTTGCTTCTTCCATCGTCTTACTGTTCACATGCCGACAGATTAAATGGCATATAAATACAAAGTACACGGCGTGTAGTCAGTTTTTACCCCCTTCATTGCCAGTAGGCCTAAACGCCCTATGTACTCATCCCACACGGCCAAAGTAAATGACATGTGGAAACGTACATGTCGTGTACCCAAAAAATTTGGGATTTTTATCCATTTTACTTATTTTCTCAAAAAAAACATAAGGAAAAGGGAAAAGAAGAAACCCATACCTCAAAAATAAGAACCGAGTTCTTGCAAAACATCCCCCCATAAAAACATTCCTCCCTGAATTTCCCTTCCAAGGGTGGTGAAGATACAGCTATGAACAAATCTAGCCACTGAGAATGTACATCGGTCTCCCGATCCCAGGTTTCATCCTGCACTCGGCCATGCTGCCATATCACCCAAAAGACAAGAACTGGCCGGCTTTGGAGATCCTTTATGATCCTATCAACAATACGAATCAGATACTACTCAAAGGATGCATCGACCTAGAGCTCAACCTCCTTGGGCAGAAAAAATTTGAGATGGGTCTCAGTGATAACGGCTCAGCTGAGTACATGGAAGACTTCGTGCATGTCCTGGTACCTATTTGTTAACAAAAACTGATAGGCAACATGCCTGACTCTCTCCAGAATCTTAAATGGACCCACATACCTCGGTGAAAGTTTACCCAATCACTAGATCTGCATGGGTCCCAACCTCGGCGAAACATGTAAGAAAACATGATCCCCAACCATGAACACCAAGGGTCGTCTCCGGCGATTAGTATAATATTTTTGACGAGACTGTGCGGTAGCTATCCGCTTCTAAATCAACTGGACCTGATCTAAAGTCTCATGCATGAGACGTGGCCCTAGTAAAGTTGCCTCACCTACCTCCAACTAGCACAAGGGAGATCGGCATTGACTACCATATAAAGCCTCGTAAGGTTCCATCTCAATAGTTTCCTGAAAACTGTTATTATAGAAAAAATCGACCAGTGGTATATGCTTTTCCCAAGAGGCCCCAAATTCTAGGGTGAAAGCACACAGAATGTTCTCTAGCACCTGTATCGTATTCTCTGACTGGCCATCGGTCTGAGGGTGGTAAGCTGTGCTCAGAAGCACCTATGTACTATGTTCCCTCTGAAAACTCTGCCAAAATGAAGACGTAAAGCGAGCTTCCCTATCAGAAATGATAGAACAAGAGACACCATGAAGATGTAATACCTCTCAGATATACAACATTCTGAGCCCATCAACATAGAAGGTCTCCTTGATTTGAAAAAACTGAGCTACCTTCATTAGTCTGTCCACAACAACACACACGACATCACCGCCTCAAGGTTCCCTCGACAACCTGGTCACGAAATCCATCGCGACATCATCCCATTTCCACTCTAGAATGGGTAACTGCTGTAACAGTCTAGCCAGCCTTTGATGCTCTACCTTCAACTGTTGATAGGTAGAACATCCTACAACAAAACCAGCTACCTCCCATTTCATACCAGGCCACCAATACAGACGTCTCAAGTCACGGTACATTTTGGTAACTCTGGGATGTACTACCCAAGATGAAGCATGAAAATCCCGCATCAAATCTTCATGTATATCCCCTAAAACCCACAGTCATCCATGTACACGTATTACCTCATCATCTTATATCGTCCATCTAGGAGGAGTGTCCCCACTAGCCACCGACTCACGTAGAACTAGGCCTTCTGAATCCGACACTTGTCTCATCCTCACTCTATCCAGGAGGGTAAAAGTAACATCTATGGAAGAAAGATAGGTTTTCACATGACTATCGTGCACCACCAAATGCATCTCAGAGAACAAATCCATAAGAATACACTCACCACTAGCCTCCTATAATTCATGTGTCTGAGTATTCATACTCAGTGCATCAGCTACAACATTACCCTTACCAGGTGTATAAGCAAGCTCAATGTCAAAGGACTGAAGGTATTCGACCAAACTTTGTTGTCTCAGGTTCAAGTCATGTGGAGTAGAGATGTGTTTGGGACTTTTGTGGTCAGTGAAAACCACGAAATGCTCTCCCAAGAGATAATGCCTCCAATAGTGCAACACATGATCAACTGCATCCAACTCGAGGTCATGTGTTGGGTAATTCCTCTCATGCGGCCTCAAATGTCGAGACCCATACACAATAACTTGATCATCCTACATCAACACTTCTCCTAGCCCAATACCTGATGCATCACAGTAAACTATATAGCTCTCCCCTTGCACTGGAAGTATCAGGACTGGTTCTGATGTCAATATTCCCTTCATCTCCTAAAAGGCTATCCTGCAAGATTCTGACCAAACTAACTTCACACACATCTTAGTCAAACCCATGAACGTCGCTGCTAAGTGGGAGAAGTCCCGTATAAAACACATGTAGTAACCAGCCATCCCTAAGAAACTCTATATTTCAAACACATTCTTAGGCTACTCCTAGGAAACTACTACTCTCACTTTCTCTAGGTATACCAGAACTCCAGCCTCTGAGATAATATGACCCAGGAAGTGTATCTGTTCCATCTAATAGTGGCACTATGAGAGATTAGAATATAGCTAATTCTATCTCATTGTACTCAATATGATCTCAATATGGGTGGCATAGTCGTGTCGAGTGTGAGATTACACTAAGATGTCATCCACAAAGACTACCACAAAATAATCCAGATAAGGATGGAATACATGATTCATAAGAACCATGAAAACATCTAGCTCGTTCGTGAGTCTGAACGGCATTACCAATTACTCGTATAGACCATATCTGCTCCAAAATGTGGTAAGCGGTATGTCGTATGGTCTAGCGTGTAACTGATGATATCCAGACCTCAAGTCAATCTTTTAGAACACTCGTTCTCCCCAAAGTTGATCAAAAATATCGTCAATAATCGGCAAGGGATATCGGTTCTTTACCATAACTAGTTCAACTTCCAATAATCCACACAAAGTCTGAGGGTACCGTCTGCTTTCTTAACAAACAGGACAGGCGAAACCCAAGGAGAAGTAGTGAGTCAGATGAAACCCTTTGCCTGTAACTCCTGTAACTACCTCTTGAGCACCTGAATCTATGGTGTAGCTATCTTATAAGGAGAAATGGACATCGGTGTGCTCATGGAAATATATCAATAGATAAATCCACCACTCGCTCCGGAGGTAGACCTGAAAGGACATCCTAGAATACATCCCTGAAATAATCAATTACTAGAGGGAAATCCTTATGAAAACTTCCCTGATCACCCAGATATATGCTCGCAATCTAGGTTGTCACTCCTCCTCAACAATGATGCTCAGGTCCGTCTCGGCTCACTTGGACATCCCATTCTCCCTTGTATTGAATCTCTCTGCCCTCTGGTGACATGAAACTCACCCTGAGATGATGGAATTCCACAATGGATCGAAAGGGTACCAACCACTCCATCATGAGAATGAAATCATAAGCTGTCATCTCTAAGACATAGAGGTCCCATAGAAAGTGATACACACCTAACACTAGAGGGAACCCCCTGCACTGATGCACATCTCTCGTTCTCACTCCCAACAGAGTGTCTAGCGTCATGGTATTAGAAGAAGAAGAAACACAAAGCCCAAGGCTCGCCACAATGGCCACAGATATAAAACTATGTATAGAACCGGTATGAAAAGTGAAGAAGATAAAACATATGCAAATATAATAGTACCTCTGACAATGGAAGTTCCGGGATCCTGCTCTTATTCGGTTTTGCACTGCATATGCCTACCTAGTGTCGTGGCCCTACAACAAAGCCTAGCTACCTGAGCTGACCCGCCCTGCTGACTCTGAGATCCTAATATCTTGCTACCACGACCAAGACCACCATCTCTTCCTTCACGCCCTTATCTACCCCAATTTCCTTACCGGTAAGAAGCTGCTGGTCCTACTCCCGCACGCGGAGTCTGTACAGAACCCCTCTCACTAGCCACTAGTGGATACGCCTTTCAAAAATGCTGGAGATGACCCATATTACCACAAGCTCGGCACTCCCCTGAGTCTCGTGGACACTGAGGTCTCTTGTTCCCCTCTCTACCACACTGGTAGCAAATGACCTAGCCAACTGAAGTATTCTTCTATGTAGTACTACCATCATGAGAGAAATCCATCTACCCCTTCCTTTTACTATTATAAATAGTACCAGAAACTAGTGTCGAACCACCCTAACCCACACCACTATCTTCCTGCAGGATTCGATCAGTAATCAATGCCTGGTATAAAATAGCATGCAGTGTAGGTATCCTAAAAACATTCACCAGTGCTTGGATGTCAAACTGAAGACCATACTCAAAGCGTCTATCCCTCAACATCTCATCACCCACCAGAATAGGGTCAAAATGCTAAAACTCGGTGAAGCGGGCAGAATAATCCATCACTGACATGGCTTCCTGCTGTAGATTCATGAACTCTCGAGCTTAATCTATCCTCAGCGTCTATGGGTAGACCAATACATAGAAGGTTGCCTGGAAATTTTCCCATGCCATGTCACGATGATTCTCAGACTGGGTGGTAACATCCCACCACCTCTTGGAGGAATCACACAACATGTATGTAGTGAGCTTGACCCTCCTCCCAGGAGGCATCTCCAGATGCTTGAATATCGTCAATATCAAATCCAGCTATGACTCTTCAACTTGTGGTCCACCATCACCTGAAAATGTAGGCAGATACTGCTACTAGGAGATACACGTCAGCTCTTCCATAGATGTGGTGGCCTGTGGTGCTCACTAGAAGGTCTACATAAACAGCATGAAGCCTTCACGGAACTGCCCATCTGTGCCTATGTCCAGTATAATTGTTGGCGCCGTATCTGGCACTGCTAGGGGATCCACTGGTAGCCCATGGCCTACCATCTCAGGAGTATAATCATCGCCACACTCCTAGAGAGAAACTGGTGGTCATCTCGGTGGCATGACTCTACAAGGTCGAACACACACCTTATATCAAGAATATCAAAGATAGAAAACGAGGAGGCCAAGAAGGGAACATGAGATAGAAAGTATTAAAAATTTACAAAACATGACTACACAGCGTGTATTAATACTACACGACATGTTCTCATAGGCCATCCACTTGGGCATGTACTCCAGTTAAAACTAGTCGTGTAACACCCCCAACACATGGCGTGTATTCTAAATACACAGTGTGTATGTGAAACCTCCTTCCCTACCAGATTCCTTCTACACGGTTAAGCCATACAGCTCTCCAAAAACAGAACTACATAGCGTGTCCCACAGGAACACGGCATGTACGCGACAAGCTCTTAACCAGTCGGTGTTGTTCGGGACATGGCCCGTGTACCTAGGTCACACTACACAACATGTTCCAAAAGGACACAGTGTATAAAAAGAACCCTCATACTGACCCGTGTTTCTTGCTACATAGCCAGATACATGGCTGACACTACACGATGTGTCCCATTGGTACTTGGAGTGTACAAGGTTGGGTAACACCGACCCGTGTTTTTAGTGACACGGCTGGGTACTAGGGTCAGACTACACGGCGTGTTAAAGGTCAACCCGACATGTATGTCTTAAGGATCCTCCATCTGTGTGGTTAGTTACATGGGCAGATATTAGGTCGACGCTACATGGAGTGTACAACTGGTACACGGTGGATTTCCCCCAGAACTTCCCTATCCCATGTCTCTACCCACACGACCTATGACATGGTAAGAGACTACACGGTGTGTACTTAGGGTACATGACATGTACTTAAAAAGTTTCCCTTTCTTCCCAAACTAAAGAACACATGTCATGTGTCCAAGGGTCTAGATTGCTTGTATCCGGGTTTTTGTTGACATTAAGCCTCAGAAACTACTCTGGAACCAAGAAAACATGGAACAAATAACTAAGTGCCAAATTCTGGTCCGTGAGGGCCCATACTCCCTGCGAATCAAATCTTGGCATCTTATACATGTAATAACATGGAAAACACATTAATGATCCACCGAATTCCAGTCATTGAGGGGCCATACTCCTCAAGAACCATACTTTGGCATTTATTCTATCAAAACCTCACACCACCATAACCTAACAAGAAGCATGTATTTATCAAAGAATCCATCACAACAGCATGCTCTTCTAGCACATCCACTATCACAACAACATGAAATTTCTAATGCACCTACATGGAATGGAAGGAATGCATGACATGTGATTTTCAGCATGTGCCTAATTGATTCATGAGATGGATCCCCCTAATCTCATCGGGTTGCAACTAAATAGAACCCATGTATAACATATAAACAGCACAATCACAAGTGTGTCACCCAATGTTGAAAATCAAATCAACTAAAAAATTGCAAAACCAGTAATAATTTCAATAATGAGTTATATTAGATTTTCCTTGTACACGGGTTAGCTACTCCTTGGAAAATCTTCTTACCAATTACCATTTCCATCATATCGATGACTAAGGGTCCAAATAGTAAGTCAAAGTAAAAAATTTCTTTTATACCACTTTGTAATGTCTCGGATCCAGAAGCCACACAATGGGTGCCCCAATCCTAGTTGGTCACATGACCTCAAGTGCATTTCCCCAAATTCCAGAGGCTTCTAACTAGCCGAGAGGGCTCAGGTCTGATAGTGGGGAAACTATGCCCTCATTTGTCAATGTCTAGCGCATCGGAAAAGATAAATGACATACAACAATAGAAGCATTAAACAATATACAATTGAAATGAATTACTGCAGTAAAAGATAGCAAAAAGTTATATAGATAAGAATGAAGCATGTCACTATCTCTATGAAAGCATCCCAAAAAGGATACACTGCAATAAGAAACAAACAATACAATACAACTCAATGTATAGGGTACAATAATAGGACAAAAGAGAGTGAACAGAACGCAACAACATCATAAGCCTAAGCTTGGTCCCATGATCTCCTACTCCTCTACTACAATCATTTACTTGTATAAGAACCCTTGACCCTATCGACACTTGCAAAAATATAGTATTTTTGGACCAAAGGCACGACCCAAACAGGGTGTGAGAAATAAATCCCAGTAGGCACCCACCAAAGGCCTATTCCCAACTGTTAATGAAAATGTGCAACAATAGGGTGCAAAATTAAATGAAGTAAACTTTTAAGTACTAAAAAGTAACTATCACTACCAGTTTCATCGCCATTTTAATTATTACTTATCACCTCAAATCTTGAGCTTCGTCTTGGAAGGTACACCATAGAAAATCACCACAGTGAATATTCTAAATAGCCTTGTCCTCAGACATATTGTCCTTACCCTCAGGTAACAGAATCAAATACCCGCAGGTGATTTCCCACATGCATAAATATCATTACCCTCAGGCATACGTGATATTTCCATCAGGCACAGAGACTACTTCCCACATGCTAGAACAAAGGTTACCCTCAGGCTAACCAAACACTTCACACAATCAAAGTAAAACACTAACCAAAAAATAATAGAACATAACCCTCAGGCTGAAGGAATCGGGCCGAGCCCAAAGCATAAATAACAATTTAAATAAAATTTCTCTCATGAAAATGCAGTGCAAAATATAATAATGGAATACCCTCAGGTATCCTGGCCAATCGTCTTAATAGAGGAACGCACCCTCGAGGTGGTCCTGGATCCAAGTAGTGATCCCAAACAACTGTTTAAAATTATCATTTCATTATCTTCACAATTATAGATATATTTTCATCAAAATACTCAGCCGTACGACACCCCAACCATGGGCGCGTAGCACAACAGTACACATTTTCCACACAACAGTTGAAAATAAACATCAGACAACCTACCTCTATCATCTCAGATTGGTATACATCAATGATGCCTCCAAAATTATTCAAGAACGACAAAGATCTAGGATAAACGTTCACTCATTCAAACTCAAATAACTTTCCCTCAGGAATGAATTTGTAAGAAATGCTATAGGAGAAGTAAGAGCTTACCCGAGCGGTTTAATCGAGACCGTCTGAGAAGGATTTGGATTCTCGATGTGTGGTCGGGAGATCACCGAAGCTCCAACCACGTCTCCCGGCTCCAGAACGAACTCAAAGCCTCATCTTCCGAATGAGGAGGCTACTGGCCATTTTATGGGGAAAAAAACTACATGGCATGTACTCTCAAGTACATGACATGTACTTTTATTTTTTTTAACTATTCCTCTAGCAGAATCTTTCCACTACGACACTATTCATCCGTCGACATGAGTACATGGTTTGTATTCCTGATTACATGGAGTATACCATCGCTCCACAGGCGGCTGCCTCCACCACCTAACTGTTCACCTACCGGCTGATTACATGGCATGTAAATACAAATTACATGGTGTGTAGTCAGTTTTTCTCCCTTTATTTCTAACAGGCCTACATTCCCTATGTACTCATCCCACACGTCCAAAGTATATGGCATGTGGAAACATAAATGGAGTGTACCCAAAAAAATTAGGATTTTCTTCCATTTTCCTTATTTTCTCAAAAACACATAAGGAAAAGGGAAAACCAGAAACCTGTACCTCAAAAATAATAACTGGGTTCTAACATATTAGATATAGATTTATTCATTTCATAGTTTATGTGTACTGTGACGTCAATAATTTTAAATAAAACCATGGATTTCTGAATGGGTGTGAGCTCTTATATTGGAAAATATATTGCATATAGGGGAATTCTTACTATAGGATATTCCATAATTACTTATATACTATAATATCTTATGTGTATACATATCCTTCATATAATTATATCATATTTAACTCTAAAATCACGTATATGTATCCATGGGTTAAAAAAGATACTATATAGATATAGTTCTCATGTTAGGAAGGTAAGTTAAAATGGGTAGGAAACATTGATCAGTTTAAGGTCTTATAGAATGGAATGTATCCTTATATTTAATCATCATTACATATGGATAGTACACTTTATGTTTTATAGTAGCGTATAATGGAATATGGAAATGTACTTTAATGTTATATAGTGAGGAATGTATGAAATTTTATATAATTTATTATAGTTTGGAGTTCGATTGTTTTGATAATTTCATGCAACAAAAAGTCAATCTAATGTAATTATTCAATCATGATGAATTATTATAAGAGTTTGAATGAATTGTATAAATTTCAATATAAATCTGGATCACTTAACTATATCAAACCTTCATAAATTTTTCCTAGAACCAATTCATAATGTTGAATCATTTTCCAATCATATGTCCTAATAGTTAGTGGTAAGGAAAATAAGATGGATGATTATTCATGGTAGGCTCATTAAGACTCTCAAACTTTAAATTTCAAGGAGGATAATTCCTGATGAGTAGGTGAACTATATATCCACATTCATAGAAAAAATAAATTATCCATATGTTAAATTTTTTCAAAATAAGGGATTCTGTTATTCCTTTTCTCACTTTGTGTGTCATGCTGATCATGATTGCATGACTAAATCGTATATTTATCTGTTAATGACTCCATTATCTCTAATTTATATTAATATTAAGATACTATTTAATGATGTATAATTGAGTTATTTTTTATTCTAAAAATATCTTGTTAGGGATGTAATTTTAATGGTATCATATATATAAGACTTTTGGTCTTATGAAACTTGGTATCAGAATAAAATTATTCTTCCAAAAAGGGTGATGTGGGCTGAAAAATTTTCACATAATAAGGTATATAAATGTATTTTTTATTCACTGATATATGGATAGAAATTTTACATCACCTATTTTCCCCATGTTCCTTGAGAAACAAAGGCATGTGGGTGAATTTTAAATTTGGGTGGTGGTATGTAAATATAAATATATTGGATAGTGGATTTAAAAATTATTAATAACTTAGGCATTGATCTAGTAAACCATATATTGAGGACTCAAATTTTCATAGGGAATTAATAGTTATTAATAGGATTGAATAATATTTTCGATATAACCAATGAAAGGGTTAAAATATGAAAATTTCCCCAACCTTGTAGGCTCAGGTACATCACTATAAGGAATAATTATTCAAAATTAATTTTATATTTCAAAATGGGGAAAACATAATTAAAAAAATCATGATTTTAATTACACAAAGATATTAATTTCCATATTCGATCATTGGGATATATTCATTTGTTTATATTGTATTATTATGCTCATGGGTAAGACATATAGAATCATCGATGACACCCATTCCTTTCCAAATGGAAACATTGAAGGATTTTGGTTGTAGTTATATAGTGGACCCTAGTAACTAGATCTGTTGTTGACTTGAGAATACGATTGATTAAAAATTCACTATATGAAATCAATAGTGTTAATGATATATCATACATGATGTAATAGATAATAACACTTATTTATCCTTAACCGACTATACCGATGTATGATCATCCCTATTGAGGGAGCCCTCATGAGTGTTGGGTCAAAATTCATCATACTATATTGACATCATGTTGATGGAAATATAGTATCAAATTTGAAGAATTATTTTATAATTTATTCCATTATTACTAATTATTTAACATTGATATATTTGAACTATTCATCCTTATTTTAAATAGATCACTTTTTTTAGTACTGTTGTATGTTATTATATTTTTTATTCATTTCCCATTGGACTGTTTGTTGGGAGTGTGCTCTTTAGTCCATTGGTGAGATGGTGTTTGTTCTCCCAATGGTAAAAAAATTAATTTCTTATCTATCTAGAGTGCTTTTTAAATATAAATGGTTTATATGTCATATTATCCTTTCACGGGTCTATTTTTTTGAATATATAGAGGTTATAATGTATATGGTGCTACTGTAAGAGGTGAATAGTTGATTGAGGTAAAGACTTCCTAATTTATTCATTCCCTATTGAACATAATTTCAAGATCAATTAATTTATAGATCATCCATTCTCCACACAGTTTCAAATATACATGTTGATCACTTTTGTATTTTTCTTCATCTTTTGAAAATAGGTCACATATATTATACTGGTTTCATTAGAGTTTCCATTTTCACTTTACCATCATAAACCATATTTTCTAGTAGAACATTAATGTAGCAGTATTTCATAATCATGTGACCCAATATATAATTGTATGGAAAATATTTTAGTTTATCATTATATATTTCCTCCCATGGATTCTTGATTTTAGAAAAATCAATTTTTTTACTCACTAAGATAGAGGTGGAGTATCATGGTACCTTATTATGTTGAGTGAGTTATTTCCATTTTAGGGAAATTAAATCCTTTTGACTTCTTAAAGGAGTCTAAAACCCTATAAATCCATTTATATTTTTTATGGTGTTTATTTATAAATCATCTTTGTTGTTGTCAATATAAATCTTCAGAAGTTTTTCTAAGGGAAATTTTTCTTCTATGCAATATTTCATATTCCTCCATATTCCATTAAAATCCAAGAATATCTTATTATCTTGTTTATTATAAATATAGTATAGAATAATATTCATTTTCTTTATAGAAGAACCAAATTTGAAGAGAAATTAATTATGTATATTATATTATGTTTTAATAGAACCATTATCAAGGTTATCATACCATCACAATATGTGGCCTTTTCTGGTTTACAAAAAGCATCTGATTTTAGGTTCCAATTTTTGTTCTTCAGTTCCAAATGATGTACCACATTTATGAGAAATATTTTGTCAAATAATGTTATATATCACCCATTAAATAAATTTTGTAGATGTTTGGATTCATAAATAGTGATGTAAAATGCAATTAATCTATCCACTCTAGACATAACTTCCACCCTAGTTGATATAGTTCAAAAAAACATCATGATAATTGAACAATGTTATAATATAATGTTGTAATTTTTGTTATACCACCACTAGAGATATCATTAGGTGAATTTATTTATCTATAATATGATATTATCATAGTGTTGGGAACTATTAGAAAATAAATGTTTAATGAAACCAAGTGATAATGTTGATATGATCAAAAGTAGATGGACTGACTTCAATGTCACTATGTGTATTGAATAGTCACCCCAATTGAATTGGGTATGATACAAGGTCCATGGACACTATATCTTGAAATATATAGTTATTGGGTGTATTTTCCATCGTTAAATCAATATTTCTTTTCTCATGTTCGCCTATTCTTTACATAGACTTTGAAATCATTACTTATGTTGAGACTTATTTACCATTTTCTGGTGGTTAGTGGGTTGTAAATGTGGACACTCCATATCATTTTTCATTGGAATTGTCTTGTGAAGTGTTAGTATTTTTATATGAATCATTTTTATATATTCTTAAAAAATATCACTTTTTGTATCTTCAATTGGGATAACATTGATGAAATTTATTGATGTTAGACATGAGGAAAGAAACATGAATCCCCTTGAATAGAGTATATCCATGATATGGATATATTTCTTTTTGATGAATGATACAAGGGATTACTGTGAGATTAAAAATTCTACTTGACATATGATATAGGGGTTTCCATGGATATTGTGGGAAGTATGGTGAGATTTTATAAAGTCTAATGATTTTTGAATTTATTGATATAGAATTTTATCATGTCATTTTTGGGATAAATTGAAAGTCCTTTAGGGTGTTGGAAGTTAAAATTTCATGGAAATAATATAGAGTTCAAGCGATTATCTTATCTCATCACCAACTCCTTTAAAATTCATATTTTTGGATGATATAGAAGAACAAAAATCCTAATGTACATTACTATATAATTGGGGTCCGAAAATAGTGATGATGACAATGGTTAATTGAAAACATCAAATGGGTTTCATTAGAGGTTTCCTTGACAAGGTAGATATCCAAAATTTTCTCACTATGTTTATGGGGGTATCTTTTGACTTCATAAAGGGAATGGCTCCAAACATAGTTTTATATTGTAACAAGCATCACTTGACTCTTATTGGACTATCGTAGGAAAGAATGTCTATCGGGGAATCATCTCTTGGAGGCTGTCATGATATTTATATAATGTTAGGATGGAGTCATTTAGAAATTATCCCAAGGCCATAATTCTCACCATATAACATAATATATTAGTAGTTGGATATCATGCATCGGTGCTATGGAGTTATTGAATCGATTACAGTCATGGTTTATATCCAACATATTGTCATGACCCGCCTTCACCACGATGAAGGAAGGGATAGAAAATGGCAGAACCCTTACTTATTCATGTTGAAGGATAGATAATTAACCCCCAATTCCTACCATCAATAGGCCCCAGACTGGAAAATAGAACCAAGGGTATAGAATCACACGTAATATGGAAGTCATTGCCCTTTTATTTTGAAGTATTGGGAGATAAAATGGAAAATATCAAACTACACCAAAACAAAAAAGTAAAAGTAATGCCAAAAACTACCCATTACCATTTGAATTTTCCAATATAAAGTGATACAAGTACAAGAAAACTCCAAAGGGAAAAATACCAAAGAAAAGAAAAACAACTATAGAAACTATAAAAATTTCTGAACATGTACAGTCTCGCACGGTCCCCGAAGTCCTTCTAGAAACCAGAAAATAGTTTTATATACGTAGGGTGAGTATACAAAGTATAATAAATAAGGGAAAACCAAAATCACTCATGCACATGTGGTGTGGCATTATAATACCCCATTAGAAAAGGAGGTAACCAAATAACCTTGCAAAGAAAGTATCCACCCAAGCCTCACTAAGGAACACTCCCTAAATAACACGAGTCATGCAAAGTAATACTAATAACAAAATGATGTTTGGGTACCCCTCACATCTTTCCAATTGGGTATTGAAGACATTCTATATGTCAAACCTCCCCCTCCATTCTCACCGTAGTCTCACTACCATGCCCCACCTGAACATACCTGGGCCACCTCAACCACAGTTCCCCACCCACAGACACCTAGGCCACCACACACATCCCCGCCTGCAGACGCCTGGGCCACAACTACTACCACCACACCTAAAGACACCTGGTCATGAAAAACTACCATCACACCCGAAGAAACCTAGACCAGAACAACTACCGCCACAACTAAATACACTTCGGCCTCATCCCGAAGACACTTGGCAAACAAACTGCCGACACACACTTAAACCAACCACCACAACCACCATGCTTGATAAATAATAGGTTATAATGAACCTCAGGACATCAAAACTTGCCAAAAATGTCTTCTGCTAATTAGTAAAGGGATAATAAAAAGGGATAATAACCAACCACTCATATGAGTGTTGGGAAAAATAACCACCCCCCATGAAATGGGGGTGTTCGGCACAAAGTCCTCAAATTAGGTGGGGCACGAATAGGAAACAAAAGAACTAAATTATTCATATAGGTAAAAAAGAACTCATCATAACCTAGGGGTTCTAAAACTAGATCATACACAAACACCCTCATCAATATTCATTCATAAAAGCACAACAGCCACAACAAAGTCATAACTCATTCCCGGAAAACAATTCCCCATTAAAACCATTATTGTTATCATATTAATGTGATTCGATTTAAATAAACCTCCATTACTGAGAAACTAAATAGAATAGTCACAAGCCAACAAAGGATCAACAGTCAAGAAACAATTTTAGAATTCACACCCGGTCTCTTGTAAAGGCACAACAAAAAAATGGATCTATGAGATCCCCCGAAGAACTGGAACCAAACCAAGTCCCAATATACGACCCCACACGACCCCAAATTAACAACCAACAATTTTGAAATAGGGGATCCCATCCCCATACACATCACCCCACAAGCAAAATGCAGAACAAACACATATATTAACAAGCAAGAGAAAGGGAATTTATAGATTCAAACACACATTTCATTTTGTTCCTTTTTTCTATTTGGTTAATCAGGGCGATCACACAAGGATTCCTATTCACTGGAAATACATTTAATAAACCGATTTTACATGATTATCTAATTTCCAAGTAACAACCATTCAATCATAAAATTATCCAAAAAATAGGGGTTCATTAATGTGCAATAAAGGAACACAGACGGATAATATTTTCAGTGGGCATAAGCCTATACAATTCATAACATATAAGAAAAGGTAAAAGAGTAAACCAGCATCATCCAACACACCCCTTCAATCTTTAAAA
This sequence comes from Viscum album, assembly GCA_963277665.1. Lineage (NCBI taxonomy): Eukaryota > Viridiplantae > Streptophyta > Magnoliopsida > Santalales > Viscaceae > Viscum > Viscum album. The sequence continues at coordinate 318,327,984 of OY728155.1, read as the reverse complement.
CCCGTTTATTATCTTCATTAAGGTTTGGTTTCATCCATCCCCAACAGAAATATTAGCATACCCACCCCTCATGATACATAGTAAAGATAGATAGGGGAAAATCCTACATGGATGGTCAATGATTGAAGTTTTTTTCTCCTAGCCCCAAGGACTCGGGATGCGCGACTTATAGGGGAAGAACTCTAAGAACTCCAAGAGTGAGTAAGAAAGGATTCTGCATAAATACACCACTAGCCTCAAGAATGGGGACTCTACAAACACCATGGAAATAAAAAGGTACTAGCCATGAAGAATAAAGAATCATGTCTGATAAAAGGTGAGATCCAGGAGTTACAGGATATGAATTCTTAAACTATTTCAAAGGCGGATCATGGTTTCTCTAAATGGTTGGGTGGTTTCACAAGATGGAATTAATTTTCATTTAATAATTCTCATCAGAGAGGTGTCCATAATTGTCGTGGGTTAATGGGCATCCTTTAAACAAAGGAAATTGAGTAACATGGGCAAAATAGGAAAGTATGTGAAAATATGGCGTGACACTAAGGAAAAAGACACAAATTTTGGAAAGTCAAGTTCCTCCTGGATGTTGTGGGATTTTATATATCATTCATGGGATTTTAAGGGAATTTAAAGGGGTATTAAAGCAATTTTACATAAAAAGATACATTGTGGGAGCTGAAAAAGTTGGAAACAGGAAAAGGAACAAAGAGTGGGACAATATTTGGTGAGACACTATAATGGTTCCATGATCACAATGACACCTTCATGGTGCCACTGTTTCGGTGTGCGAACATGATGGTGTAGAAACTTCAGTGCCACTATCTACGGTGCAACCATTTTGGTGAGCAGCCGTGTACTACTGTAAATTTGACTATTTGCGATGGGATCCCGTCGCAAAAACCCTTTTGCGGTGGGGACCATCACAAATATCTCGTTGTAGAAAATGGCATCGCAAATAATATTTTTTGAAAAGGGGTCATAGAAAATATATGTAAAATTAAATACATTAAATATACAAGAACCTTTAGCGACGGGCCAGTCACAAAAAGTATTTGTGACGGGGTACCATCCCGTCACAAATAGCTTATATGTTATAAACCTTTTGTGATGGGCCCATCACAAAAAGGTTATTGTGATGGTAAATAAACCCTCCCAAAAAAATTTAAAAAATATATGTAATCTATTTTCAATGGGCCCCCCATCGCAAAAGTCCCCATCACAAATACTTAAAAAAATAATAAAATATTAATATTATAAAAAAAATAAAAAAATATAAAATATTAAAATTATCAATATTCATAAAAAATATAGAATAAAATCATAAAATAATAATAATATTATTATTATTAAAATAATCAAATAATAAAAAATATAACACTAATAATAAAAAATATATTATTAAAAAATTAAAAATACTAAAAAAATAATGCAATATTTGCACCAATATAAAAGAAAAAAATTGTAAATAGTTCAAATTACAAAAAATGTTCAATTAAAATGTTTTTAACAGAACAAAAAAAATTTCTTGGGGGATAGTCTTCTGGAGTAGATGAAGGAGCTAAAAGATAATATGGAGACTCCATCCCTAAACTACGTGTCAGACGGATCATGTACTCCATCTGCTCGTGCTGCTGCTACTGTCATCGATGCATGTCCTCCTCGTGCTATTGAATCATTTCTTCCTACTTCTTCTAAAAACTCTCTATATGCTTAGTTTGAGCTCGCAACTGCTTCTAATACTGTGATCCAGATGATGATCCCACACTAAGAGCTCCTCTCATGCTAGACGCTGACATCGTAGTGGTACCATAATAATTCCTTGGATTGAAATGAGAGATGATACCAACTACTCAACCCATCTTGAAGGAATACTAGGTCACCTGTATCTATGTCACCTCATCAAAATCGTGGGCAGTAGTCTGATCATCTATCTCAGCTTGACTCTCAGCCCATGTATGAGAGGTCGCGACCTCATATGACTCCTTCAGTTTCAATTTGAAATTAAAATAGTGAAAATTTTATATGCAGTTAATTTTAAAACTAAAAAAATAATAATACTGACCACCATCTATCATCGGTGATCACATCTAATCTCTCCAGTGGCTACATCACTTTACGTCCTCCGATAAACTTCGTACTCTATAATATTGGGATGCTCAATTACCTAAATTAATATAATGTAAATTTTTTATATGTAATGGTATATAAAATATTTAAAAAAGATAATTAACAGATGTCTCTATGCATACTGAATGTTCGGTTACTAGCTTGAGGTGTCGCCTCCTATCTCCCCTGGTTTTGTCGGCCCAATGAAGATCTCCTCTGAAATCCATTACTCAACTAGTGTGAACATACTTCATCCCACATGTGTGACAAAATGTACTCTGGTCGGTGGTCTCTACATCACTCATCAAATTCTGCCGCTCCTGCTTTCTTAATGGTTGTCCTTCTCAAATTGAACAAATATTGATGGAAAGGCCCATGCATAGACTGCTCCCATGCGTCATGGATAACACCACACATGTGATAATTGACGGTATATCATAAAACATACAAATAATTTATATTATCATGTTATTAATGAAAAAAAATTCTAAATAAATATTATTTATTTATGTACCATCCAATGATTGAACATTCCAAGCCGCAATTCAATGAGATTTTGTTCCCATGTGATCCATGGATGAGGAAAATAATTATGCAAGATATCACTCCCCAGTCCAACAACTACATACAGAAATCTGTGAAAAAATAAAAAATAATCAAACAATTGGTATATAAATTAATTAATGAAAGCTAACTAAAATAAATAGGTAACCATAGCTTTGCGTGCGTGGATCGAATCCATGATTTTGATGCTGCTTGAGGATATGGGTCAGGAATCATATGTTTCGAAAGACTGCATGCCATTCACGTACCCACTGAACCACCAATAGACTGAGGGTCAGACGATCCCAAATCCTCTTCATCCAAAGGTAGATCAGCCTTCTCCAACTCATGAAGTAGATTAGGTTCCATCTGTAACACAAAATGATTATTGTTAGAAGATAGTTGAAAATAACTGTTACATATAGATATATATTACTTATTATTATAACCAACATTTAACTTTTTGATTGTTCATGTTCACCATTATCTTCATATTTGACGATGTCAGTGACTTCATATTCATCATCAGCATCATCAATATCCATAATTGTTTCAGTTTCATCATCTCTTGACATTTATAAATCATTTGTTGCATCATTAACATCATTATCACCATCAACCCATAATTGTGTGGTGTCATCATCAATATTCATTTCCCTTTGTGAACAAGGTGGGTTTTGAGTAGTCTCTTAAAAAAAATTTAATTCCTTGTACTTCATCAGAACCACATTCATTTTGAGTAAACTAATTTTCTTGAGATTTCAATTTTATTATGCTCCACCAATCTATCAGGTCTCTTGAAGTAGCACAATACATTGTGAAATATATTTGATGTTCATTTTGAGCCAGTAAAAATGGTTCATTTACTGCAATAAGACTTTTATATTTAATATCGACAATTCCATGAATAGGATGAACACACAAGGATCTCTTAGTATCTAACCCCCAACATTTAAACATTATTATGTAATTTTTTCCTAGATAACATAGTTCAATAATTTCATACAACATGTCATAAAAGTCCACTTCAGTTTCTCTATGATTCGATCCTCTCAAGAAAACTCCACTGTTATTTGTTTTTTTGATTCCCCATATGCACATGTGTGAAATCTAAAACCATTCACCACATATGCATTGTATGATTTAACCATTTGGGATGGTGGGTTACTTAATATAAACCGTCACTTATCAATTTTACTAGCATGTCGAGACAACAGAAAATTTGTAAAACAGTTATCAAAATAATAAATAATTAACTGAATTGATATGTTAAAACATCAATAATTTATGTTACCGGTTTTTGAAACCTCTGATAATTTTTTTGACGACCTTTTTCATGAGAAGCTGCTATAATTTGTGGAAGATGTTTTTTCATATGATTATCATATAACCTCTAAATGAAATAAGTTTACTTAATGTAACATAAATTATAGAATAAGTGATAAAAGAAATCAAAGTACATATGATTTAATTTCATTACAGTTGAGTAGAACATACGCGTGAGCTCTGTGATGTTCATCATCTAAAACCCATCGTTCATGAACTCCACCGAAGCCAAGAACTGGATGATTAAAAACTAATGATTGATTTTTCATTTCATCACCATCATTCCCCCCATTCAGTCCCATGTGGTTGTGTTTTGAGATATATTAAAATTCAAAATAATGAGAGAAGAAAAAAGCTATTTCCTCTTGTAAATAAGCTTCAGAAAGTGAGCCTTCAACTGATGCTTTGTTATGTAATTTTTTATTCAATTTCTGCATGCATATATTAAATGGGTACATCAATCGAAATTGTATTGGACCTCCACATTTATCTTCATCTGGCCAATGTAATATCAGAGGTTCCATTGAGTCAATGAAATCCAGCGGAAAGATTTTTTCCAGGTTAGTTATAATGACAACAACATCTTCTTCTAGTTAACATCGTGCATCATAGTCTATTTTCTCCACACAACTTTCTAGAAGAAAATATGATATGCCTATTATCAAATCCCAAATAATAAAATTCAACAAACCCCAGAATCCAATCGGCATAATTCTTTTTCCATTATAACAAGACAATCATGAATTTTTAATCTGGTAATACGACCATTCTTAACACATCTTCCAAAATAAGAAGCATTTCCATCTAGAAGTATCAAACATGAAATCCACTGACAAAATAATAAAAAATCTCTTTGTATAGAGTATAAGATATATTTGGCTTCATTAACCTCTATGATTTGACATTTGGAAATAGTTCCAGTTCCCATCATATACAAATTTGAGAAATATCTCATCGTGCCTTTACATTATCTTTGGTCTTCCCTGGTGTATCCAAAACTGTACGAAATAAATTATCAAAAACGTTATTTTCAATATGAATGACATCCAAAATGTGGTGGACCAACAAATCAGACCAATATGAAAGATCTAAAAAATGATTTGTTTTATCCAATTATTCTCATTCCCAAATCCTTGAATTTTATGTTGGTTAACTATTGCCCAAATATGATGGGAGGTAATGAAAATACAACAGAACATAACTCTATACCTAAGATCATTTTTTGAGGTTCATCCCTTTCAATTGTGCCTTTTCATAAATGAGATATTTTCCTCCAAAAATTAAGATTATCTGGAAAAAATATGCGATGACATTCAAAATAGAAATATTTTTTCCATTGACAAGCATAAGGCTTTATTGTATTTCATAAAGTACGGACATGATTTCCGGACATGTGTACTCCATCAAAATAACATGTCATATGTCTGGAAGTTGCTAATCGTCCACATCAATGCATCTTTTAATTTAAAATTTTGATTCACAACAACATTATATGAACTAAAACCATTACTCCATAATGAATTTAACTCATCAATCAATGGTTTCAAATAAACATCCATATTATTTTTCGGATGTCCTTGAATTAACAAGGTAAACAAGATATTGGGATCCTTCATCAACATACATGGAGGTAAATTGTACGGAGTTATAATGATAGGCCAACATGAATACTGACTACTGTAAGAAACAAACAGACTGAAACCGCCAGTAGAAAGACCAAATCACACAATTTGGCCTTCTAATGAAAAAGACAGATGTAGTCGGTCAAAATATTTTCATGAATCACCATTATATGGAAGATTCATGATTTTATCAGTTGAAATCTTGGTTTTTTTCCAGGACATCCTTGACATTGTGTTCTGAGACATAAAAAAATGCTGCAATCTAGGTGTAAGGAGAAATATCTCAACTGTTTCAACGTAATCTTTTAGACTTCCCCGGTTGAGATTCTTTATACCGCGATTGTCCACATGTGGGTAAACTATCCGGCCACTCATTTTCACTAGAATATAATATGAAATCATTTTAAAATGAACGAAATCTTCCAGTAACTAAGGCCTAGATTACGAACCAGCCTCTAGTTCTCATAGTAATTTTCAAACAACAAATTTTCTTCAGGTAATAGTTTTTTAACCAAAGAAAATATTTGATCAAAATAGTTGTTTGACATTCCATTATATGATTTAATAGACATAAATTTTGCAACCACTTCTAATTATCTTATATTGAAACTAGGATATAATGCGTCCTCAACAGACCTCAACAACTCATAAAAGTCCGATGGTGCCAACTCGGGAGTTAAATCAATAACATCCGGTGTTTCAGTTTTTTGAACAGATGGACCTGAAATATCTTGTACTAAATTTTGAAACCACGATGGATTCAGAATCACGTTATTAGTATCTTCTCTAGAACTGTGTTCACCGTGTTAATACAAAAAAACATAATCTGGTTGAAAACTAAACCACAAGATATGACCCCCAACATTGTCTAATGTGTCAAAAGTTGTTAGAGTATATTTCTTTAAAAGTACACTTAATGCTGCCTTCTGAAAAAATTCTGTTTTTGTGGATTAAAATGATAAGAATGTTTCAACACCCACAATATATACAATATTTAAACTAGAACTGTTAGGATTTCTATGTTGATTTATCCTAGTGCGATCATCTAATAATGACTGTTGTCGACATCCTTGTTCCATATTTTTCTACAATATATATAATCATTTCTGTTTCTGAATACTTTGAAATTAGAAAAACACTTTCCAAAAAAAGAAGATAAATAATTAAAACCACTTCTTAATAATTACCATTAATTACGGGCTACACAATTTCCAGTGGATTGATGACTACTCTTTTGTCCGATGGGTCATTTACTTGTAACTTTCTCACACAGAAATCACAACAAAAAATCTTCTCGGAGGTACTCATATTCATTCTCATGCATATGAGAATGCATAAGGGTTCATCCGAGCAGATTCTACTTTGTGATTTCAGTGTGAAATAAATTCAAGTAAAAGAGACTTCGAACAAAAAATCCCCTATTTCGTCGATGAATCTTTTTCTAGAAAATTTCACCTCCAGAAAAACAATATAAAAAATGTGGTCCTACAAATGCATAATCAAACTCGTGCATATGAGATTGGATATGAATATGTAGAAGCTTACATTTCATATTTTTTTGAGTCGGTGGGAGTTGAAAGGAGAAGTGTCATTGAGCAAAAGGAGTGTCCTCAATCCAATGAAAATTATGCTAAGTTGTTGCAATATATTACAATAGTAAAATTGATTTTATTGCTAATTATTTCTAATTATTGCTAATTATTGCAATTTATTTCTACTTATTGAAAACTATTGCAAATTATAGCAAATTATTACAAATTATTTCAAATTATTGCTAATTATTTCCAAATATAGATAATTATTGCAAATTATTGATAATTTTTACTAATTATAGCAAATTATTGCAAATTATTGATAATTATTTCTAAATATTGCAAAATATTAGTAAATACTTCTAAATATTGAAAAATATTACTAATTATTGCTAATTATTGCTAATTATTAAATAATTAATTCTAATTATTGCTAATTATTGCTAATTATTGCTATTTATTGCTAATTATTTCTAATTATTTCTAATTATTGATAATTATTACTATTTATTAGTATTTATTGCTAATTATTTCTAATTGTTTCTAATTATTGCTAATTATTGCAAATTAATTCAAATTATTGCTAATTATTGATAATTATTGCTAATTATTTCAAATTATTACTAATTATTTCAAATTATTGCTAATTATTGCTAATTATTACTAATTTTTTCTAATATTTTTGAATTTTTTCTAGTTTTTTCAAATTATTGCAATAAATGCTAATTATTGCAATTAATTGCAAATTAATGCTAATTATTGCTAATTATTGCTAATTATTGCTAATTATTGCTATTTATTGCAATATATTACAATGTATTGCTATTTATATGTAATTATTAGTATTTATTGCTAATTACATCTAATTATTACTAATTATTGCTAATAATTGATAATTATTGATAATTATTGCTAATTATTGCTAATTATTGCTAATTATTGCTAATTATTGCTAATTATTGCTAATTATTGCACATTATTGCACATTATTGCTAATTAAGGATACTTTTTTCTAATTATTGCTAATTATTCATAATTAGTTTTATGTTTTACTAATTAATACAAATTATTATTATTTATTACTATTTATTCGTTATTAATACTAACTATTACTAATTATTACTATTTATTACTATTTATTACTATTTATTAGTATTAATTACAATTTATTAATATTTATTAATATTTATTAATAATTATTAGTATTTATTTTATTTCATACTATTTATTAGTATATATTAGTATTTATTAGTAATTATTAGTATTGTTTTGTATTTTTTTACCATTTACTATTATTTAATAGTATTTATTCCTATTTATTTTTATTTTGCAGTATTTATTAGTATTTATTAGTATTTATTACTAATTATTACTATTTATTACTATTTATAACTATTTATTACAATTTATTACTATTTATTACTAATTATTACTAAGTATTACTAATTATTACTAAATATTACTAATTAATACTAATTATTACTAATTATTACTAATTATTAGTATTTATTAGTATTTATTAGTATTTATTAGTATTTATTAGTATTTATTAATATTTACTACTATTTATAACTATTTATAATTATTTATTTCTATTTATAACAATTTATTATTATTTATTCCAATTTATTTTAATTTATAACTATTTATTACTATATATTAGTATTTATTAGTATTTATTTCTATTTATTTCTATTTATTATTATTTATTACTATTTATTACTATTTATTAGTATTTATTACTATTTATTTGAATTTATTACTATTTATTAGTATTTATTTCTTTTTATTACTCTTTATTACTTTTCACTAGTATTTATTAGTATTTATTTTAATTTATTACTATTTATTTCTAATTATTACTAATTGTTACTAATTGTTACTAATTATTACTAATTATTACTAAATATTACTTATTATTACTAATTATGACTAATTATTACTAATTATTACTAATTATTACTAATTATTACTAATTATTACTGTTTATTACTATTTATAAGTATTTATTCATATTTATTTGTATTTATTATTATCTATTAGTACTTATTTGTATTTATTAGTATTTATTAGTATTTATTAGTATTTATTAGTATTTATTAATATTTATTAGTATTTATTTCTATTTATGAGTATTATTTAGTATTTATAACAATTAATTAGTATTTGTTTCTATTTTTTAGGATTTATTTCTATTTATTACTATTTATTTATAATTATTAGTATTTATTACTATGTTTTAAAATTTATTGCTATTTATTACTATTTATTACTATTTATTATTATTTATTACTATTTATTTGTTATTATTATATTTTATTAGTATTTATTACTATTAATTACTATTTATTTGTATTTATTAGTATTTATTCTTATTTATTTCTATTTATTATTATTTATTAGTATTTATTATTATTTAGTGCTATTTATTAGTATTTATTACTATTTATTACTATTAATTTGTATTTATTAATACTTATTAGTAATTATTAGAAATTATTACTATTTATTTATAATAATTACTAATTAATTTTATTTATTACTATTTATTAATATTTATTTCTATTAATTTGTATTTTCATTACTAATTATTATGATTTATTACTAATTATTATTATTTATTACTATTTATTACTATTTATTTATATTTATTAGTTTTTATTACTATTTATTAGTATTTCTTACTAATTATTACTAATTAATACCAATTAATACTAATTGTTAATATTTATTACTATTTTTTTCTTCTAATTATTACTAATTTGTGTTAATTATTATTAATTACAACAAAATACAGCTACTAATTACTAATTACTGCTAATTATTTATATACATTACTAATTATCATTAATAATGATTAATTATTACTAATTACTAAGAATTAATACTAACAATTTAATTTTATTATTACAAATAAATACCGATTACAAAATAATTTAAATCTATCTAAATTACAACTAATAACAAATAAATAAAATTTATATAAATAAAGGAAATAAATACTAAATTAAATAAAACATAAATACCTTTAAACATGGTCGCTTATAATTAAAGGCTGCTTCACAACTTCTTTGTATAAAAAAGCTAAATCCCAAAAAGTTTCACTGTAAAAATAGAGTTTACATAAGTAGAAGAACTAGAAATTCGCGAAGAGAGAAGAAAAAATGGTGGGGGTTATATAAAGGTGAGATTAGTTGTGATGGTGTTCCTGTCGCCAAAGATCCTTTTTACGACGGGGTTCGTCGCAAATACCTTCGACTGCATTAATTAACTTCAGCGGTTAACAGGTAATTTGCGATGGGGCCCGTCGCAAAAAGTAACTTGCCGACACAATTTTTTGCAACGGGACAACATCCCATCGCAAATATGTTTTTACAGCTGCCAGTTATTTGTGACGAGTCCCGTCACAAATAACCTTCGATGGTCAAACTAGTTGCGACGGGGGATCCCCCCGTCACAACTATGTGTCACCGCCTCCTAGCATTTGCGACGGGTGGTACCAACCTGTCGCACCTACTCTTTCACGAGGTATGGCGCACAAAACACGTCAATTCGCGTGTTACTTTTTGCGATGGGGTGCATATTCCCAACGCCAATAAATGATTTTTTGCGACATGATGGTCAACCCATCGCAAATAATCTCTTCGACAGACTATTTGCGATAGAAATAAATATCATCGCAAACAATAGGTTTTTCCTTTGTAGTGACGGTGGGACCACTACGGTGCCACTGTCATGGTGCCACCGGTTTTGTGGAACACCTTAAGTGGTGCCACCGGTTCGGTGGAACACGGTAAGCTGTGCCACCGTTTTGGTGTGCGACCGTGACCAGCGCCACCGTGATTGGTGCCACCGTTTCGATGGAACCATTTGATAGAACTGAGTTTTTTGAAAAACTCCTTAATGATTCACTATCTGGGGGCATTACATCAGATACCTCACAAAATATTCTCACCCTCTAAAACTGAAACTATACCCGAAGAAAAGATATAGGTCTGAACAACCACCTCGAAAGATACCACTTAGTAGTAAACCTCCTCGACATCTAGGAACACCTCTCCCTTAAGAAAACACACAAACATGTATATGTGATACCATCAAGTCATATAGATTAGGGAGTCCCTTCTCACATGTCAAGATGCTATCCACTTTGGGTGGCACTAACTCACTCACATGGGTTTAATTGCATCCACGTTAATGCGTCTCGATTAGAGATCATGTCCTCCCCTCTCCTCCCCACAATAAGTTCTATTCACATTCATTCAGCGAAAAAGGGAAACAAAACATTTCATAGTTTACAAGTTCAAGCACTTCATCACAATCATGTATGAAACAAAATAGAACAAAACTCAAAACATCTCTCGTTACTGGGTGCACATCTGCATCTCTTGTTCTTAGGTACTCTCCTCGAGGCCACCATGCCTCCATAACACACGAACCAAGGGAATGGTTAGTCCACGAAGCACCTTCTCTTCACGATCCTCAATCCTCACTGGTCTTTCTATAAACGCCACGTCATCCTCCATATCCATCTCCCCCCAGTCGAGGATGTGTGAATCGTCATGTAGAAACCGACAAATATGGGACACACACAAGACGTCATGCCCCCTCAGTAGCGGCATTGGTAGCGCCCTCTAATTAGGCACTTCACTGACCTGCCACAACACCTCAATGGGTCCGAAAAAATTTTAGAAATCTTACTTACCATGCCGAACCTCTATTTCCCTCGCTGTGGGGAGACTTTTAAGAACACATGGTCCCCGACCTCGAACTCCATGGGTCTCCTATTATAATCATCATACGAATTATCCCAGTCCTGATCCACCATCATCCTCTCCTTTATAAGATGAACCTTCTTCATTGTGATCTGCACTACCTTGGGGCCAAGATCACTTGCTTCCCAAACCTCTGCCCAGTACACAGGTGAGCAACACGACCACCCATACAATGCTTCGAACAGATCCATGCTAATGGTAGAATGATATCTATTGTTGTAGGAAAACTCTACTAGAGGAAATTGTAGTACCCACAACCCCCCAAAAGTCCTAAACACATGCCCATAACATATCCTTCAATGTTAGGATGGTGCGCTATATCTTTCCATCAATCTGGGGTGGAAAGCAGTGTTGAGACATAGTTGGGTGCCAAAAGCATGTTGCAATCCTTTCCATTCCCTTGAGGTAAGCTAGGTATCTTGATCAGAGACTATGGACATTTGAACTCCATGAAACCACTCCACCTCGTCCACATACCTCTATGCTAGGGTATCCACCGCACTCGACTCCTTTATTTTCATGAAGTGAGCTGATTTCGTCAGCCGGTCTACCACTATCCAGATAGCATCACAACTCCCTTGAACTCTGGGTAGTCCTATGATGAAATCCCTTGAGATATCATCTTACATCCACTTGGGGACATCTAAAGGTTGCAAGAAACCTTCTGAAACGCAATTTTCTGTCTTCACCTGCTAACACAAAAGGCACATTTGCACAAACTTTTCCACATCCCACTTGACCCTAGGCCACCAAAACTTAACGCTCAAGCACTGAAAAATATTGGAAACTCCTAGGTGTACCGACTGGGGTGGGTTGTGGACCTCACCAAGAACTCTCCCACACATGTCCACTGGGACAAAAAACCTTCCATGAAACAGCATCTGATTCTATCCATCTTCTAACAATCCTTTCAAAGCATTGCCTTCGCCTACACGATCACACATCACATCACTATCTGTCTCCCCATTGAGACTCCTCCACCTTCAAAAACAGAGAGGGTTTCTCTATCATCTGAAATAGATAGCCTCTACCATCCTCCACCCTTGTATCCTAGTTTAGGGCAGAAAACTCCTCCATTGCTTTCCAAGTATCTGCCGATTCTCAGACCACATCCTTATGTGACTTCCTACTAAAGGAATCAGCCACCATGTTCCCCATTCCAGAGGTGTTGGGAATATTGATATGGTAGTCCTAATGAAACTTCATCCACCTCCACTGCTGTATGTTCTGGTCTCACTGAGAGAAGATATACCACAATCTCTTGGGATCTGTGAAGACCACAAATCTTTCCCTGATGAGGTAGTGCCGCTGAAACTTTAGCGCGAACACAACTGATGTGAGTTCCAAGTCGTGGGTGGCACAGTTAAACTCATGGGAACCTAACACTATAGTCCAATAAAATATCACCCCTGCTGTGACATCAACACACACCACAATCCATGGCCTGAAGCATCATAGAACACCTCAAATATTACCCCTTATTCTTATAACATCAACAATAGGACATTAACCAACTTCGCCTTTCAAAAAATGAATGGATCTTGACACTACTCACTCCACAAAAAAAGGCATGGTCCTCTCTGATAAAAATTGTCAAAGGAACTGCAACTCGAGAGAAGGTAGGCATGAACCTCTAATAATAGACTACCAAACATAGGAAACTATGAACCTCTATCACATTCTTCAGTGCTACCCAAGAAAATACTGCTTCAACCTTTGACGGATCAACTACTATTCTCTTCCCAGACACCACGTGTCAAAGGAAGTGCACCTCTTTTGTCCAAAACTTTCACTTGGACAACTTCCTGAAGAGCTGGTGCTGTCGGAGGACCCCTAAAATAGTTCATAGATGCTTGGTGTGGTCCTCCACTGATATTGAGTAGACTAGGATGTCATCAATAAACATGATTATGAACTGGTCTAGATATTTTTGTAGACGGAGTTCATGAGTCCCATGAACACGTCTTGTGCGTTCGTAATTCCAAACATCATGACCATGATCTCAAAGTGCCCATATTTTCACCTAAAGTTATTCTTCGAGATGTCACCCTCCTTCACAGTCAACTGGTGATATCCTGACCCTAGGTCAATCTTGGAGAACCATCTTGCCCCCTTCAACTAATCAAATTGTTATCGATCCTTGGGAGGGGGAAATGGTTCTTGACCGTTACCTGGTTCAGCCTCTAGTAGTCTATATGTAGCCTGAGACCACCATATTCCTTCTTCACGAACAACACCGGAGCACCCCTTGGCGACACACTTGGTTGGAAAAACCCCTTCTTCATCTGATCATCAATCTGAATCTGTAACCCCCACAACTCAGAAGGATCCATCTGATAGGGAGCCATCAAAATCAGATGATCATCAGGTTGCAAGTCTATCCTGAACTCAACATCACGTCAAGGGGGTAGATTCTCCCCCATATTAGGAAATATGTCCATGAACTCACTGACAATTTCGAAAAAATAAACCATCTCTGAATCCACTAACTCCACCAATAGCTCATCTTACAAGGAAATAAGTGGCTCCACTCACTGGTTGTCCTCCTGGAAACCCCATTCACCAACAAAGGCTACATGATTTCCACCCATATCTAAAAACACGATCCTTATTCGAAATAATTCGATAATGGAACGTACATATAAAGTCATTCAATGTCAAAAATGACATCATACGACTGTATAAATCGAAAAATAAGGTCCCCATCAAAATGTTGTTGTCCCATAATCATTCTACATCCTTGGAAAACACGAGACAAGCCGATTTGACCTCCAACTGGCATACTCGAAACCAGGGGTACAAAAAGTCTCTCTATGTATATACCCAAATCATGGGCGAGACTAGGTGAAAAAATAAGTGAGAAGATCTTGAATCAGACATGAAATATGAAATAGTACTAAATAAGATGATCATACATCGAAAAACCTCGTGACTACTAGAACTAATGCCTCTGTAGCCTATAACTAACCATGCCCAGCACCTCTACCCCTCACCTGTTAGCCACCTCCTCGATCATTCCCTAATCAATGTCCCTAAGGAGTTCCATGAGGTCGTCCTCCTCCTGAAATGTCTTATCTTAGAGGAGTATGATCTCACTATCCCTAATGCAGCTACTAAAAAGGCTTGGCAAGAAACTACTGCTACTGATGTGGGCGCTGATCCAACCCACCCCCATTGTACTGTACTCAGTCTGGTAACTAATTCTGAAGGAAAAAATCACTGCCACAGCTGAAGTATCTCGGTCTTGGGCCCACAATGAAGGGGTGAGGACTGGGAGATCGAAACTGGAACTGCTGGGGATTGTTCCCCACTGGACAAAACCTTGAAGGCCTTGACACTGGAGGCCAATTGCTGATGGCATTCACCTTTGACGAGCCCAAATCGGCCCCCCTTTACAGGACTCCTCCTAGTGTGTGCATCCCCTCCACCACATTGGCCTTCTTCTAGACCACAAAGTATGTCTGTAGAGTGAAGGGAGTAACAACATACTAAAGAGAAGGTCAGAGTGCCTCCTCTAAAAGTATCTCCCAAGAATCCTCATCCAGAAAGTGTTCCAAAGAAATGATAAGGAGATCCTTGAACTTGATCCCCAAATCCCTCACATACATGGTCTCTTGCTAAAGGGAGAGTAGCTCGCTCCTCTTATATTCCTTCATTTTGGAAGAGTGGAATTCCACCCATAATTCAATCTCGAAGTAAGTCCACAAAACATCATCCTCCCTCTTCTTCCCATGATAGATATTCCACCACTAATGCACCGCTCCCCACATATGGATTGCATCCAGAGGAACCCAGTACTCTGATGGAGCCCATATCAAATTGAATGGTATCATCAGCTCCTCATGCAAGCTATCTGTCTCCATGTCCGAGAGGCTACCCTCATACATCCAAAGGGTCTTCTACTGAAAGGATAGAAGCATCCTCTACCAATGGTCATCTTCCTCCTATTGATCAACCCTCTGTTGATCTACCGAATCATCTCCTGAGCCATGATCTCCCAAAGTAATTGTGGTTTCCGTCTGGGGGCCATAGTTGCAAATTAAACAAGGAATTCCTAAGCTAGAGTAGTTTAGAGGATTTTTTTAAATTTTTCATAGAATTTATATTTTTTTAAACCGATAAATACCCAATAAAAATAAAAACACAAGTCATTATGATGCATGTACCTTTACTAGGGTCTCTACCCTACAATCAATGTAGTCTCATATGGTCATTTGGTAGGTCCAGATTCCTTGCATCAGATTACTAGGGGGACCTAAAATTCCATGTCCCAGCGAGTCTCCCCTGGACTATTTCACATTATATGATTCCATAAAACTATTTCCATATTATCCCATGAAATCCCAACTATTACTAACTCATAACTCTTCCATATCTCTCAAATAATCCCTCTGATACAATTCTTCCATGACCCACCTTCACCAAGATGAGGGAAGGGATAGTAAACTGCCAGAACCTTCCTTTCTTCAAGTTGAAGGGGAGATAATGACTCTCAAGTTGTTCCATCAATAGGCCTCTAAGTTGTTACTAGAACAAAGGGTATAGAATCACATGTAATATTCAAGGAATTACCATTTTATTTATTAGTACCTAGAGATATTATGGTAAATCCGAAACCACACCAAAACTGGAAGTAATAGTTAAGAAAAAACATCCCATTACCAAATACATGTTCCAATATAAAGTGCTACAAGTATAGGAAAACTCCAAAGGAAAAAATACCAAAGAAAAGAAAAAACAACAATAACAGTCCCAAAATCCGAACTAGTATGCTCCCGCACATTCCTCGAAGTCCTCCTAGAAACCTTAAAGCAGTTTTATATTTTTAGGGTAGGTATACAGGTATACTCAGAAGGGAAAAACAAAGGCTCTCATGCACAAGTGGGGAGATATTCTAATTCTCCAGGAGAAAAGGAGATAATCAAAGCACCTAGAAAGGAAAATATCCTCCCAAACATCTCCAAGGCACACTCCCCAAACAACACAAGTCATGTAAAGTAATATTAAAAACACATTGATGTTTGGGGTAACCCACACCTCTTTCTCACTGGTTATTTAAGAAATCCTACACGTCAAACCTCCCCTGCCATTCTCACCGTAGTAACACTTCCATCCCTATCCCACACAGTCCTGGGACCCCACAACCACACATCCCTTCCCGCTGATACCTCGACCACTACACACATCCCAACCCTCAGACACTTGGGCCATGACAACAACCACCACGACCAAAGTCACCTGGTCCAGAACAACTACCTCCAAGCTCGAAGACACCTAGGCCGGAACAACTATCACTACACGTGAAGACACTTGAGCCTCATCTTGGAGACACTTGGGATAAAAACATTCCGCACACACCTCGATCAACCACCAAAACCACATTGCCTGAAGAATACTGGGCTATAATGGACCTCAGGCCTTCATGGTCTACCTAACGATTCATGGGTTACTTGGGAAAGGGATCACAAAAGGAGATAATAACCATCCACTCATAGGAGTGTTGGAAGAAAACACCCTCCTTTATTAAATCGGGGTGTCCGACATGAAGTTATCAAATGGATGGGTCATGAATAAGAAACCTAAGAAATCAATTATACACATATGGGAACAATCAAACATCCCAATCCTGGGGTTCCAAAACCAGCTCATACCCAAACACCCTCATTACCATTCATTGATAAAACCACAACATCCATAACCTAGTCACTAGTCATTCATGGAAAACAATTCTCCATTGATCCCATACTCGTTATCATATTCAAGTGATTCCTTTTAAATAAACCTCAACTACTAGAAAATGCACATTCATAGTAACAAGCCAATGAAGTAACAATTTTCAAGAAACAATTTTAGCATTCACACCCGGTTCTCTTATAAATTCAAATCAACAAAAAAGGCATCTGTGAGATCCCATGAAGTACTGGAACCAATCCAAATCTCAACATATGGCCCCACACATCCCAAAATCCAAAACCAACAATTTCATAATAGGGGATCCCATCCCCTTCCATGTCACCCCACATGCAAGAAGTTGAACACCCATATATATTACCAAGGAAGAGTAAGGGAGTTTTCATATTCAAACAAACCATACATTTAGTTACTTCTTTCTATTTGGTTAACCGGGTTGATCACACATGGAATATTGTTCACTGCACATCCACTTAATCAACAATGTTTATGTGATTAAACAATTTCCATTTAACAACCATTTAATCATAGAAATATTTGAAAAAATAGGGGTTCATTAGTCTGAAATAAATGACCACCAACGACCACAATTTTCAGTTTACATAAGCCCATACCATTCATAAAATATAATAAAAGGTAAAAGATTACATCAGCATAATCAAACACACCCCTTCATTATTTTTAAACCATTTATTATATTCATTAAGGTTTGGTTTCAACCATCCCTAAAGAAAACATTATCATACCCACCCAACATGAAATAGAGTAAAGAGAGACAAAGGCAAAAACCCTACCAGGATGATCATTGATCAATTTTTTTTCTCCTCACACCAAGGACTAGGGATGCGTGACTTCCAGGGGAAGAACTCCAATGACTAAAAGAGTGAGTAGGAAAGGATCCAACATAGGAACACCAATAGCCTCTGGAAGGGGGATGTCCGATGCACCATGGAAATTAAAAAAGACTTTCCATGAACAAGAAATAATCCCATGTGATAAAAGGTGGGATCCAGGAGTTAAGAGATACGATTTCTTAAACAGCCGTTAAGGCCAATCGTGGTTTCTCCACGTTTTTGGGTGGTTACACATGATTGAATTAAATTTCATTTAATAATTCTCTCCGGAGAGGTGTCCATAACAGGTTTGGGTTAAAGGGTTTCATTTAAAATAAGGAAAACCTGTAATAGGGGAAGAACAGGAATATACAAAAAAAAGGATTGACATAAAGGAAAAAGTGACACATTTTGGTATGTCAAGGGTCACCTTAATCTTGGGAGATTTTTGATTTCATTTATGGGATTTTTAGGTCTTTGAAAAGGGTATTAAAACACTTTTATGTCAAAAGATACTTTGAGGGAGAATAAAATGTTGGAAACTGGAAAAGAAACAAATGGTGGGACACCGTTCGGTGAGACCCCATAACGGTGCCACAGTCACGGTGCCACTGGTTCAGTAGGACACCGTATGCAGTGCCACCATAAAGGTGCCACCAGTTTGGTGGAACACTATAATTAGGGCACCGTTTCAGTGCGCGAACGGGACCAGTGCCACCGTCATAGTGCTGCTATGACCGGTGCCACTATTTTGGTGGAACCGTTTAATGGAACAATGTTTTTTTGGGAAAATCCTTAATGAGTCACTATTCGGGCCATTACACATATCATTTGTTTTTGTTTAGCATATTGATGCACCCCATAAGAACTACAGACTTATCCAATTATGTTTTAATTCAATAATATATATATACATGGAGGTGAAATTTGGATTTGATGGAGCCATTGGAGTTTTGAAAAATAAAAAAAAATCAAGAACCCTAAAATTACTGTGTCTCAAGTATAAGGGAAATATTGATACAACATTTTAAAAGTTACCAGATTCATAGTTCATCATTATTTTTGGTAGGAAACTCTGATTAAATAATGATCTATAAAAACATTAAATCATTGTAGACCATTTTCTAATGGAAAATAGTTTTTGTGGATCTCACCAGTAGCACTTCAAAATGAAAATTGGTAATTCGGATGGGATCCAATCTCATCTCACCCATTATAAAAGAATGATTAAATAAAAAATTACCCTTATATAGATTTATAATTAATTCAACAATACTTAAAAAATCCTTATGTAGGACTATTTTCCCCGAAGAAACGATCTGATAAAAAACATGGGGCGATGTGAATATCTTCATATATGATAGGTTATCCATCAATATCATTCTAATTAGTGATTATAGGGAAGATATAAAAATCTTGGGGCTCTATAATTTATCTCCATCTAGGGACATAGTAAGTGTAGATGAGTTTGGATATAGCCCATTAATGGGCCTTTATACATATCCATATGAAAGGAATTAAAATCCATATAATTTAGGATCACTTAACGTGACATGTTATAATATTTGTGTTATATGTATAGGAATAATTTTTTCCTTTTAAGGAGAAGTCGACATGGCCTATTCAAAATAGTTTAAATTCATGTTTATTGGAATTCTAGGGAATGATGCAAGAAATGGATGGTATTGTAAAATAACATAATATATTCATATAGGTTTGTACTATATGTTTAAAACTACGATGTAGAAGGTATTTTTGGGGATTACACTTAATAAGATCCTAATAAATGGTCATTGAAAATAATTTTTTTATTAAATATATAAGGAAATGAGAATATAATGATAATGATTACAGCTTGTAGGAGGCCAAAATATTGAAATTAGGAGGAGTATATCAATGGATTGAAATATGAGGAAACCAATAGGGGTGTATTTAGTGGATTAATTTTTTAGAAAAAGGACAGAATCACAACAATAAGATTGTAAGGTAGGATTGGAAAACTAAGAATGGATGATTGTTAAATATTAGCTCATTTGTGAGTCTTGGGAGAATTTTTTTTTACCATAGTAGAGGTTCCATGATTTGGGGGCACCCAATTATAATAATTGAAAAAATTATTTCTATCTACTAGGTGTGCTCTAGTATGAGATAGATGATAAAGGTTCTCCATAATAGGGGTTCCAACATGTGATATGAGGAAGCCCAAACATTATACACATAAATATTCCACCTTATTATATGGATATTCTTATATATTATTTTTATCAACAAAAAATTGAAAAGGTTTTGTGCCTATGGAGAATTATATACATAAGAATATGATACATAAATTTTCTATATCATCTCTCACTAATTTCATCATATATGGAACCCCACATAGTCATATCAGACATAAAACCTATTGTTAATATCATGTAGAATGGAAAACTTAATAAATGTAGAGCCTATATTCATTGAAAGTGTAAAAATGTTTTAAATCAATGATATTACAATAATAACATCATCCCATGTGTATCATAAGAGGATAAAAATAATTTAAAAATACACTTAGAAATTCATATATAATAATAATGATTCAAGGAGTACATCTTGGAACTTTATAAGAAGTGAATCGTAAAGGATTCAAAGAACATAAGCCCCTAGTGCATAACATTATTATAAGATCATCTAAAAAACTGTCATAAACTATGAAATAATCACAATCATAGACATTTTAAGTCAAGGATAACAACCATCTAAATCATAACACAATAGGATTCTGATAATAACATGTCTACCAACTTTAGGCTTGGGATAACCTCTAGTGTACCAACTTTTCAAATTGGGATAACATTCTGTATACCCATAGATCTCATAAAATATTAATCCCTACTAAATAAATTGGTGGGATATAATAGACCCATATGTCATATAATCATAATCCATTCATATGTATAACATAACATCATGAAAATATAAATCATTTCAATATAGCTTATCTCGTGATGAAAAAATCATGCAACATCAATATTTCATCTTCAAATTTATTAACTATATGGATAAATAATAAGGAAAACATCATAGGATTATATTCATATAGAAGAATAAGTAACATCAGAGGATATTATCATAGATGTAATATTCCATTAAATGATCACTCTGAATATTTATGGAAGAAAAATACATTTTATATTTTTAAATTACATATTTAAAATATAAAAAATTCAAAAATATTAATGAAAAAATTTTAATTGACATGATCCATGGAAATTATAAATGATGATTCAATACAATTTGTATCTATGATGGTTGGAAAATTCATTAATTCATTTTGTATGAAAAATATATTTCATTCAACCCTTGAGTAAAAATGTGTCACATTAAAAAAACAACAAGAATATTCCTTGTAAACCTTTTTATAAAAAATATAAAAAGATAAAATTTTAATTAGTAAATCTTTAGAAACTAGTAAAAAAATTATTGAAAAAAATATTAATATATATATATATATATGGAATAAATCATTCAGGACCAAATAAAATATGAAGTCTCTTTTCCGTAATAATATTTTTCAAATATTTGAGTAATTATAGAGAGTAAAATAAATAGAAAACATGTTATTTCTATAATTAAGAAGAGGAGAAGAAAATTTGAGATATATATGAAATATATATCATATAATATAATAATAAAATATTAGTAGTAAAAATATTATTAATTAAAATATAACACCCAATATTTTAAATTTATTTTCCCCATTGAAATAAACATGAATTATTCAATAACATTACTTACATGAAACTCCAAGTTTAAAAGAACTTATATATAGTATCACTTTATAAACTTGTCACATGATTAAAAGGTATGAATTATATTAATAAATTTTTTAAAAATTATATTATTGTTGTAATCCATAAAAATTTATTTATTAATAGTTAGGAAATTATCATTCAATTCTTAGGGATGTCATTTTTGGCTTCAAAAATATTTTTCTTCATAAATGATTTTTTATTTATTTGCAACAATTTATTATAAGTGATTAATTTAATATTTATAAATATAATTTTATAAAAATATTTCATTTTTTAAATTAATTTATTGAAATTATCACTAAGTGAAATTTCAATTTTTTTAAAATATTAATTTCATAGTGAATAAAAAAATACTAATTTTATTGAAAACTATATATTCCATTAAATAATTTGGAAAGCTAAATTTTATTTTTAATTTATGTCAAAATGTAAATATTTTATTTTAATTAAAAATTATATAATTAATTTCATGCTAATTGATATTATTCATAATTTTTTTATAAAATAAATTTTATACAAAAAACATATTTTTCTGTAAAAGCATTTTTCATCACATTTTATAGGTTTATTTTAAATATTATTTTTTCCAAATTTATAACATGAATTTGGTAAAATGGATTCCATCAATTTAATCGGATAAATTTATATTACATAATAAATTTAACATAATTTTTGTTTGTCATGAAAAGTAACCTAGGTAAAAAAAATTAAAATGGTAAAGGTAAAAAGTAGTTAACATAGATTAAACTAAATAAAAATAGTAAAAATGTGATAAAAAATTCTCTAATTCCACTTTTATGAATATATTTTTGGTTTTATACGATCATATATTCAATTTTGATCCAATTTCAATAAATATATCATTATAATGACATTATTATGTATTAATATTTTGAAAAATTCAAATATGTGTCTTCTTCTTCCTTTATAAAAGGATATTGGCACTACTTAATTCCTCACAATTTAAGATCCTTACAACATGACCAATACCCACACTAATACCTACCTAATATTTATACACATATCCTTTAGGAAATGTTTTTTATCACAATACCATTCATTCAAAATTTAATGTGTAAGCCAATGGTTATATCTAAATGAGGAGTTATAACATTAAACTGAGTACTTTCTATTTTATTTCAAATTTTAACTTCTTTAATTATTTGGTATCCCTTATAAAATAATTAATTCATTATCTTAAATATAATAAAACTTTTATATAATGGTTAATCAAACATTTTACTCCCTCTTTCCATCAAATGAGAATTGAAAGTATTGAATGGGTGCACATGTGGACTACCGCCTCCACATAGAGATATCATTCATTTTCCATCATAATATTTTATGGTTAGATATTATGATAAATTTAATATTAACTTATTTTATTTTTAAAATAATAAAAATTAATTAATAATAATATCATATATTATTTTTTTACATTTCTATCCATTAAAAAACAACAACTCCCCATGTGTGTACGTGTAGAGAACCACCTCTACGATGTGATATGATTCATTTTTTATTTATCTTTTGAATGAAAGGAAATAATAATATATTTAATGAATTAATTTGATATTTATAATAGAATAATTATTTTTTAAATTTGAATTATGATTTACTATTATTTGATTTGAACCATTAAATAGGGGAAAAATCACTCATGTGTACATACATACTATCATCTCCATAAAGAGATGAAATTATTTTACAGCACTACATTTTTTGACAACCAATAAATGCCTATATAATAAGTATATATTAAACACATATAATTATTATGATTATATATATGGTAAAAGAATGACTAAGGTTCTTGAACTGAACCCATCGAAAAGAAACATTCATGGAAAAAAGAACAATTTTCAGCAGAATATATATTTTAATGCAGAATATTTAATAAAAGGGTAATTGGAAATTATAAATGAATTAAACATAGTATATTTTTTATGAATATGTTTTTGGTATTTATGTATAATAAATATAATTTTTAATACAAGAAATTAAAGAACATACAAACAATGTTGGGACTTTAGGTAAGGGTTATGTTAAAATATCATATCATTTAGATATTGTTTATGCTAAATTTATAATGAGGGAAATTATATGGATAATATTCATTAAACCCAATACATAATCTTCTAAAATGGTTATTTTTTTACTGTTTTTGTATTTTTTAACATTTTAATCTCTTATTTAATTAACTTTCTTGACAAAAATTCTTTAAAGAAAAACTAAATTTAATTCATTTTTAGGTCGATAAACATTATCTTCTACATCTATACTCTTAAAAGTCATTTTTATTGTTCGTATATATAAATTATTTTTTAAAAAAATTTCACATTCCCAAACATTGAATCTATTTAAAAATGATTAATAAGTAATAATTTTAATGAAATTTTTCCATTAAAACATGATTTTTTTAAAAAAAGGTGTTGATAGAACATTTTCTATTACCGTTTAAAACATGAAATGATTTTCCCAGATTAATAATAGTTATTTTAATTAATTTATCCAATACGTGTTTCTTTTATTATATTCAATGAAAATTATTTTCTAAATATTATATAATTTTTTTGGTTAATATATTATAAATAGAAAAGGATTTTCCCATGTTTTAAAAGAATTATTTGAATTATATTTTAAATGTAATTATCATTTATGAAAACATCCTTTTAGGGTTTTTTATGAATCATTGGGGTTATGGTCTTTCCCTAGATTATTTATGATGACGATGCATTATGAATGATCCAACGAAACAAATTTTTGTTATGCGGGATAATTATTTTATGATGTAATATTTAGGAAAACGTTTTCTTTTCCATGGGATTTTATTTGATGAAATTAAGTAAGGAAAATCATATTATTTCTAAGGATTATTTAATGATAAATTGATTAATGTTTTAATGATATTTTGGAGTATTTATGGTTTTTGGTAATGTATTTTTGGGTCCATTATAGCCCTATAATACATTAAAAATATTTGGACTACTAATGAAATAACTGCGTAATTCATTAACTAGATTTTAGGTTTACAAATTTCATCATGGGATTTGTTTCATTTTCATAGGTTTTGTGTGGATATTTTTACAAGTATAAAAGTTTATGTTAGTACCCAATTTTATGTCCATTACACAATAAGTTAACCTAGAACTGTTTATACATGTTCAAAATTTTATTAGAGTATACTTGACATACATTCCTATATTTATCATAGACCTTGATTTATAATTTATCACTCTATAATCTTATGAATTTTATATTTTAATATAAAAAATCATTATGCATTTCCTCAAGATTAATGATTTTTTTTAATTTTGAATTTCCTTCTTTATGATGTGATTATGTTCTCATAACCTTATGATCACACAAGATATCTGATTGACTTCTTTTAGTTTTACCCTTATTTAGTATTCGAGCTCACCCATTGTTTTTTCTACCCCTATGTTTTTATCAAAGATTATACGTAAGATATGTCTACATTTGTAATAATATAATGATATTTGATGGAGATATTGAATTTTTGGGATGAAATTAATTTTTTATTTATCTTTTGTCCAAATAAGTAAAATATTTATAGTTTTGGGATGTTTGTAATAATTTTTTATATTAAATAATTTTAAAAAAATACAAAATATATATGTATTTTTTCTTAATGTCACCTTAGTTTGTATTAAAGTAAGTTTTTTTTTTATTTTTTTCGAGATATATATTATAGACATTTGTTTAAAACCCCAGGGATAAGTCTAGGAATATGATAACATTATGAAACAATGGGAAAGTAAAGATTAACTATTTTTACATGAAATTAAATCACTATTTAGATACTAGAAGGTGGATATGGTTTGGGAACCGATGAAATATAATGACCCAAACTATTATAAATAAAATTACATTGTGATTTAATGTTTTATTATTTAATTGGGTTATATAAAACACATTCACTTATTTTTTTTATATCGAAATGGATTGAAAATATAGTTAAGAATCATTATCGATTATTATACAGTCCTTAAATAGTGATCACGTGATTATTAGAATTATAGGGCTTTATCAAATCCAATTGAATCAGATAAAGGATGTGATGGACTCATCTAGAAGTATTGAACCCTATGAAGCCCATTTATCAGAGATTTTGAGAGCTATTGAATTTATGGTTTTATCCCTCGACCAAGGCCAAGCTATCATCCAACAAATTCTGTTTGAGTGATAGAATTTATGGGAGAAGTTCAAGATCATCGAGATCATGACCAAAACCTTGCTTTCCAAATGACCCATTTAAAGTCTCACCATCGTGCAACATACACATAGGGCTTACCTAGGTGCATTAATGTAATATATATCAACACACTTGAAAATTGATTATGTAAATCATTTTTAAAAGAAAAATGAAAATATTTTTAGTTTCATTCTATAAAACACACATAATATTTATTTTGGTAATATTAAACTGAATTAAAAAAATATTTTGATGGATTAATGTATAATTTAAATAAAAAATAATCAATTAAATATTTTTATTAAATATAAATTATCACATATTTTTTGAATTAAAATGTGATGTTTTATTAGGGTACTGAAACAGTTATTTCCAATAATATATCATTTTAAATAAATACCACTTAATGATTTTTTAAAAGAAAATATGCACATATTAATAAACTTATTTAGATAAAATTGGTATTATTTTTGAAATGAAAGTTTTTACACTACCCAATTGTGATTTTTTTATAATTTTATAGGACAGTCAAATTTTTAGACAAAAATGTAATACTGTATAAATATATGGTGTATTTTATGAGATCATAACAACCCAAAAATGTTTCAATAAATACTATAATTGTTATAAATGGTGAAATAAATGTTTTAACTTTAAAATAATTTTATTTTAATATTATTTTGTTAATTTTAAAAAAAATTCAATCCTCTAAAACATTTAATATATTTTATGCTTTTCAATTCATTTAATTAAAAGTGTGACTCTCCTACACATAATCATGGGTTATATTTTTATAAGATTGAACCTTTGCATAATTAAATATTTAAAAACAATCCCATTTATAGAAAACTTTGTTAAAAACAATCAGATGGTTTTTTGTTTGAATATTTTAATTTATTGATTTCAAAACCAATGTTTGTGAAATATTAAAGAATTCTTCTCCCATTTCCAATATAAATCCCCAAAATCACACATTTATCTTCACTAAAAATTATATTAGAACCACATTAACCTTAAATAAATTTTAAAAAATCATCAAAATGTTCCCACAAGCTCTCAAAAATCTCCTTTTAATCTTTTTATGTCATATTCATATGGTAAGGGGTCCTATGTTTCTCCCTTTTACTCAAGAATGTACTCTATTATATGCCCCTTATATTTTTAATTCCTAATGATGGAGTATGTTTTTTAACTTCCAACATACTAACCATGTGATGTATAAATTATGTGATACCCCTTTTTCTCATTAATCCCCCCCATGTACACATGTTACCATGCCAAAATCTTGTATGAGTTATACATTCCTCTTCTTTAATCAAGTTTCTATATTATCATATTCCTTCTATTTACAATTTTTAATGACGGGACATTTCTTTAAATTTAATTATTAATTAGTATTTTATTTAAAAATTATTTTATACCCTTTTCATCCTAATCACCCCAATTATATGATTTTTTATGTGATATTGTTACGATGCTGAGATTTCTTAATGATTTTCCAATTTCAATGAATTTTTATAGTGAATACTAAACCCATTTCTTATTAATGGTAATCGTATTTATATTCTTATAAATATTTTATTTTTAATTACATGTTTTTATTCCACAATACATGATCATGGAGTAAAATTTCATGTTGAATGAATCCATGTTGTATGATCTATGTGGCACAGTTAAGAATGAGATTAAAAGGAAACTGATAGGTGCACTCTGAATTATATAACAATCCGAATAATTGGGTAATGTTTAGTATCATGCTATGTCAGGATATGATATGGAGTAAAACCTATCCCTTTATTATAATTTTCCATTATTTTGTCATCCCAATAAGCATTGACGTATGATGTAGTGTTTTAAGCTGTTTCAACATTTTCCATGTTGCCTTTCTATTATCATGCTATATCATGTCTTATCATTCATGTTTATGACTCCTTTTATTTTAATTACAATTTATATTACTATTATAAAACATGTTTTACCTTATTCTATGTTTATTCCCTTAATGGACTTTATATCTCACCCCATTCATGTAAATACATGACCCCACACAACTAGACTCTTCCCTAATAAATGTTATAAAATTTATTTATAAATGAATTATTAATAAATACAGTAAATTTATTAAAAAATAAAACCTTTTTCTAGTCTAGGATATAGAAAATTAGATACATGACTTACATTTCAACAAAATACACAAATTGAAAATAATTATTCTTTAGTGTATTTCTTCCACAATAGATTTTCAACGTAGCAAGTTTGCTAAACGTGTAAAATTGGTAATAATTTATAGTATGAGCACAAAATTCCTAGTAGGGGGTTTGAAAAAAAAACTAATAAATAATTTTGAAAACATTTATTTAAAATACATGCTTTGAATCATTTTCTTAAAAAGAAACTAACATCTCTCAATACATGCCATCATCATTCAATTTAGATATTCCAAAACCGCTTCTAGGAAAACCTCATGCTCAAAAGTCATAAACTTATTTATTCTTTATGAAAAAAATGCATTATTAAATATGAAAATACTCTAAAAAAGTAATGGAATACCACTTATAATTTATAAAATGACCATTCTTAATTATATTTGACATGCTAGGGGTGTGGATACACATTTACAAATTAAATAAAATTTGATCCTAATTTTTACATAAAATGATCCCATTTTTCATTAAATCCGTAAATTAAAAAAAACGAAATGATAGATAAATTACTAACCTTTTTTTATGTATTAGAAGTAAATTATTATTCTTTTTTAATTGATGATTTTCTATATGATTATATAATTAAATATATAACATTATATCTTGTTCATTTGATTAATTCAATCTAGAGAATGATTCTTAACCATTTATATTATTCTATTAAAATAATAAAATAGTAATCCACTTAATAGATTCAAAATTAGGTTATTCATAAAGTAGGACATCGTAATAACTCTTTTATTGTCTCATGCCAAGACCATATCTAACCATTTTTTCAAGGCCTCCTTCTGAGTCTGTAGTTTGTCTCATGATAACTGCTGATGCACCAAGGGGCTATATCGGGTTCCACCTTTCACTTAATTTGTCCAATGCATTCCTTTAGGGGATTAATAATTTTAGAATTTGTAATAATTCAATCATTCCCTCATACCAAGACCATACATAATCATTTTTTCAAGGCCTCATACCAAGACCATAGTTTTTTTCATAATACCTACCATTGCATCTAGAGGCTATAGTGGGAATCACCTTTCACCTAATATGTACAATGAATTCATCCTATGAGTGGGGTTAGACATAAATAGAATAAAACTATTCTAGGTAAATAACATTCCCCAATCTCAATACATAAATCCTAACGGATTTGAGTAAAAAAATGAATAGTTTCTAAAAAACTTGTCAAACTAGTCATAAATCACTCAATGTAATATCATAAATGTAACATCCCCAAATGATAAAGGATTAAATGACTAAATGATATGACTCATGTCAACAAGGTGCACCTTTCTTTTCGGGAGCCTCTCTGATTAAAACTCCACAGTTAAGTGTGCTTGGCCTGGAGTAGTGATCAGGATGTGGGACCTCCTGGGAAGATTCTCAGTGTATGTGTGAGTGAGGACAAAACACACTGGAAAAGACATGTGTTGGCATGTGGGAACTGTCATTAGTTAGATAACCCATTCGAGAACATGGGTGGGACCTCGGGTGGGGCCCACGTGTCTGCGGGGCAACTGGTGGGCGGGGCCCAGTGGTCACATTTGGTATCAGAGGAGGTACCCAGCCTTAAGTGTAATGCACTGCCTGGGTTGAGATACAAGGCCCACAATGAGGGCGTTGTGCTCTAAAGGGGGGGGGGGGTGATTGTAACATCCCCAAATGACAAAGGGTTAAATGACTAAATGATATGACTCATGTCAACAAGGTTCACCTTCCTTTTCAGGAGCCTGTCTGACTAGAACTCAATAGTTAAGTGTGCTTGGCTTGGAGTAGTGATCAAGATGGGTATCCTCATGGGAAGTTTCTCAGGGTGTGTGTGAGTTAGGACAAAACACACTGGAAAGGACATGTGTTGGCCTGTGGGGACTGTCATTAGTCAGGTAACCCATTTGGTTTTTGAGTTGGATGTTTTTGGATGAAAGTGCTTTTAATGATATTGCTTTGGAGTAGTGATCAAGATTGGTGACCTCCTGGGAAGTTTCTCAGGGTGTGTGTGATTTAGGACAAAACACACTGGAAAGGACATGTGTTGTCCTGTGGGGACTGTTATTAGTCAGGTAACCCATTGGGTTTTTGAGTTGGATGTTTTTGGATGAAATTGATTTTAATGATATTGCTTTGGCTTGATATTGGTTTCGGTTTGGTGTTATATATGTTTCTTAGAGATGCCGCCCAGAAAGGTCTCTAAGGATTCTGATAAGTCATGCCCAGTTTTTGGTCCTCCTTAAACATTGCCTATTCTCCTAGGTGATCAGGGTCCGTTAGAGGCAGTGGAATGGCTCGAGGAAGTAGAGCGTGTCTTTAGAATGTTGGGAAATCCCGATAATTTTAATGTTCGTGCAATGATGGAATTGTTCGAGGGTCTAGATCTGGACCATTGGAATATGGTTACCCCACCGTAAACGCATGTTGGAATGACATGGGATGTCTTTAAAACTATTTACATCAAATGGTTTGTACCTGAAGAAGTGAAGTTGAAGAAGAAGAGAGAGCTTGTGCATATTCAAAAAGTCCAACAGACGATGAAGGCATATGTTTACCATTTCAAGGAACTGATTTCTTTTTCCCCAGAGGTAGCATCGCATGAGCTCATGAAGGCCTCTATTTTCACCGGGGGTCTTCGTCTAGAGATCAAGGAGCAGGTCCTCCCTTTGAAGGTCCATTGTTTCGAGAAACTGGTGGACGAGGAGTTCTTAGCTGAGTGGGTCTTCAAAGTGCAAATTGTCATGAATCCAGTGTATCCAATCGCTTGCAAAGTTTCCCATTTGGCGAACAGGGTGTGCCAGAGGGACCTATTTCTAAAGAATCACTTGAAGTGGTTCTGGCTCCTAGTTCAGCGGACCGTTCAGTTGTTTGCAACCATTGTGGCCGGTTAGGGCATATAAAGTTGTCATGATGCACCCCTCCGAAGATGTGCTATCGTTGCGGTTGTCTGGGTCACTTGGAGAAGTTCCGTAAGAACTGTCGCCCGAAGAAGACGCTATGACCGAAGAGATTCTAGTTCATAACTGTGAGGAAGAAGATGCTTCAGCCAACAGAAGCCTAGCCACAGGTCGTGGGGTGAAGCTTGCACACAGTCAGGAGTTTCCAAGGATGTGAAGCCTTGGTTTGGGTTTTGTGTTATGTGTTGGCGGTGGAACGTTTACGGTATTATTGTCCATTTTTTTCTACTGTCAATGTTTTGATGTCATTGTAAGTCCATTGGTTTTTCGTGAAGTTGGGATGGACGTGTTCATTTGTAATCCAAACAGTCTGGTTTGTCTGAATTATGATTCTCGGAATCATGCGTTTTTCTTAAAAGTATGTTTGGACCTTGCATGGGTTAATCTTGGATTAGTTGTGTTCGTTTGGAGATGTAAGTGTCTTTGGAAGAATTGGTGGTGTGGGTATGCTTGGGTAATTTTTGGATTAAGTCTTTCTCAGAGGTTTTTCTCTAGTGTTTGAGTTTTGGTTCCAAGCCAAAGGTTCCAAGTTTTAGCTGAGGTGTTGTTTCACTTGTGATATAGAAGATAGCTTGGTTCGGTTGGGAGTTCCCATGTTACCCCCCCTTCCGGGGTGGTATGTTTGGGTGTTAAAATTTCCACACTAGTTGAGTCCTTGTGGTGGGGAGAACCCTCTCATGTGCTCCCATTCTCTTATGTTGTGGTTTTTTCTGGTCTTATTTGGGCATGGATTCTGGTTTGGTCCATTGTTCAGATGAGTGACTTTCTGGGTGCAGAAAGTGTCTATGGTGGGGAGAATTTTTACACCCGGACATCTTATATTAATTATATTTTACTATTTCTTGGCTCTGGGTACCGGTGCCAATGTCCGGGTTGGGTCCCAATTTAATTTTTGTGACATTTACTAAGTTCAGTGGGTTTCGGACCCCTGCGCGGTCACTGCACAGTGTGCGGTAGCCGAGTCGTTAGCCCGGGTGCCGCGCAAAGGTATAACGACTAAAATAAATAATGTATTTTATATAATTAAATCCAGTTGAATGTTCATATTCTAATATGAATAATATTATTATTTAATTAATAATATTAACATGTCTAAGGTGTTATTATTTTTTTTGCTATTAATTTTTTATTATTTTTATCATCTTAATTATTGTAAATTTTATTAGCATTATTTTATAGTTCTATTATTATTGTTATTATTGTTTATTATTATTATTATTATTATTATTATTATTGTTATTATTATTATTATTATTATTATTTATAGTTTTATTATTATTAATATTGTTAATTTATTTAAATGAAAAGAAAAACGTCTAACCTAACACTAACCCTAGCGCCGAGCCCCCCCTCTTTCCCTCTTGCGCCACACGCCCCCCATCCTGCATCCCTTCCCCGTCACCCAGCCCCAACACACCCCTCCCCCTCTCCTCCCCCCTTACCCTGCCGCAAGCCCTGCCCTCCTTCTGGCCGCCGCCTCGCCGGCCCTCCGCCTTGCCGCACCCCCGTCCGGCTCCCTCTCTGCTCGGCGCCCTTCATCGCCCCCGGCCTCACGCGACCATCGGCGCCCGCGGCTTGCCGCGTCGACCCCACTCTCGACCACCTCCCTGCTCCACTCCGGTGTCCGGTGGCCTGCCACTCTACTCCGCTCCGGTGTCCAGCAGCCCACCCCCCTGCATCAGTCCGCCGCGTCCGACCCCCCTGTCCCGGTGGCGACCCCCCTGTTCGGCGACCCATCCAGTGGACCTCCCCCTCCGTCCAGCCTGCTCCGGCCAGA
Source organism: Viscum album (assembly GCA_963277665.1). Lineage (NCBI taxonomy): Eukaryota > Viridiplantae > Streptophyta > Magnoliopsida > Santalales > Viscaceae > Viscum > Viscum album. The sequence goes on along the minus strand of OY728155.1, from coordinate 318,294,629 downwards.
TCGCTCCGGCCAGCCCGCTCTGGCCAGCCCTCTTCTGGCTTGCCCGCCTTAGGCCGCGCCGCACCCAACCTGCCCTGCTCGCCGCACCCCTATCGCGCTCGCTTCTACCCGTAGGCCTTCTGCGGGGTCGACGTGTCGTCCGGTCAGCCTCGTGCAGCGTCATCGCGCCATCTATCGCCCTCACGAACAGCCACACGTCTCGTTCATGTTTGGGCGAGCGGAGAGCACCGCTGCTGAAAGCGAGCAATTCGGGTTAACCTCATTTAACCTACTCCTATGTCGAGGTGGTTTTATTTAGTTTGTTTAGAAGAGTTATTTTAATTTAGAATTTATGTGTTTTTAATTGTTTTACTTTTGTTGCAGCCTGTTGGTAAGGATTTTCCATGATTCTGCAATCGTTAGCTTGCACATGCTGGTGCACCCATTCTAGGCGTGACATATAATTTTGTCTGGATAGTGAGCATAGGTGGGTTTATGTGTTGTTTTTTTGTTTGAATTTGTACTTATGTGTTTTTTGATATTTTTCTTTTGTTGCAGCATGTTGGTGAGGTAATTTCACATTATCGAAATTTCCGGCTTGCGTTTTCTAATACGCAAGTGTGAGACGTGTCACGTCATCGCAATCAAGCTGCAATTCAAGGTAGGTCTCCCACTGCACACAGCTTTATATTTAGAAATTTATTTATTCCTTTCCATTTCATTATTTTTCAGTAAATTTAAAGTAGTATTAGAGAATTATTACTAGAATGGAAAATTACTGAATTTGAAAACAATTTACTTCTTGCATCGCAGGGAAAATATCTTTCCTGGATAAAATTGTGTGGTTTTCTTGTGGAAATTTCATACGGGTAATTTATGAAATGTGGAAGTCATACTGAACTATGTTCTGAGATGGTTTTTGGTGTGTATAAAATGACGGGTGTATCGTTTATGGAAAATGGTGTTTTCTTGAAAACTAGGATTGAGGAAATGTTTTTTGGCCTTTAAACTGGATTTTGGAATTTTTCAGTGATGGTTTGGTTTTCCTTAAATGTGTTTCTAAGTATGTTTTTCGGGTTTTCAACATGATGGAATGTGTCATATTTTTTTGGAAACACATTGATATTAAATCGTTTAAATGTAAATGATGTGGCAGTCCGGTTGGAACATTATTGATTGTGAACTGACAACATATATATATATGTACTTATGGGGAATCTCTATAGGGGGACTTTCCTTCGAGGATTGTCATGTAGCGGTGTTCGTGTAAGGGGTTGGAAAGTGCGGTGAGGTGATTCACGCATGCGAGGTCCTCTCCCTTACACAGTATTATTAAAAACACCGTGGGTTACTGGGCGTCTTTTAGAGAATCGAGTGACGGTTGTTGCCTACCCCCGATTAGACGGGTTAGTCCCCCCTTGGTAGGTAGGCCTTGTGCGTGCCACTGGTTGGCTGTTAGGGAGGCCAGTTGGTTATTGACTGTGGAGTACCATGCTGGTAGGTAGTCTGATCCTGAGTATGTCCAGGGGTTATCTAGGGATGTTTAGGATCACCCATGGTTACTTGATTTTCCTTTCTTGTTTACTTTTAGTTGTTCTTTATAGCTTATACTATTATACATTGTGAAAAATGGTTTTCAAATGATGATGCCTTATTCTCATTGTGTAAAATTTGAAAATGTAACACTTCTTTCTCCTTTAGAATTAATTTGGCACCAATAAAGGGAATTCAACTTTTGAAGAAGAATAAGGCTAATGTCTCGTGGTTTGATATTCAAGTGAAACATTATGAAAGCTTACTTTTATACATTGTAGTTCAAACCTAGAATTTATAGATTCTTTATTTACTGAAAGTGCTTTGGGATTTGTTGTTGGGCTCACCTACTGATTACTTTTGGTACTCTAGCATATCTTTTACCATCTTAGTTGCAGGTTCCTTTTGTTCAGGTTCTCCTGGTTTGAGTCGCTCGGTGTTGGAGCGAGTTTGGTCTTTGATTGGGTGGTGATCTGTGGGGTCACATGGAGGTAAGTTTGGACGTGTGGATTTTTTTTTATTTTCTTATGTTAGCGTTTATTTTTTATGTTTAGTTATTTTTCTTGCCTCGATCCTTCTTTCGTTTGGGATGAAATCATTCCCAACGATAAAATTTTTGATGCCTGACACTAGTTTCTATCCAGGGGGATCGGGAATGCCCCTCAGGACTTGCCACGAACCAGCTCGGGTGACCAGTTCAGGGTTGACCAGGGTTGGTTCGTGACAATAAAAGTTACATATCATACCAAAAATAGTTTTATTTATTTTAAATTATCAAATAATAAATCCACACATTCTCTTTAAATATATATTGCACATAAAATTATAAATAAGAATATTAAATAAAACATTTAAATTCATGAAGAAATTCATGTTCATAATGATATCTAAAGTAAACCTGAAAATTAATTTGAAATCATCAGCATATTATGAATGAAAGGTGTTTTGTTGTTATTATTAATGCATGACCATGATTGTACAAAGGTACAACATCATTAATTTTAGTATCACATGACGAAATATTATATATATTTTTTATAAAAACATGATGATAAGAATTATAACATGTTGGTAAACATTTCATCCATTACACAGACACACACACACACTCACACACACATATAAACATTCCATGAATTTATTATCTAAAAAATAACTTATTATTACACATAATACACACCCATACAAAGATATATATATATATCATTATGGATTTTAAAATAATTTTATCCCATATATTTTCATTCAAATCCTATAATAATTTAATATTTCAATGTATATATTTATATATAATTTAATTTGAATTTTTAATGTTCATCATTGTGGAATAAAAACAAGTCTGGTCAAAATATCGATAAATGATAAAAAAATAATTACTAGATCTATTATCAAATTACATGCATTTATATTAACATATTCTATGGTAGATTTATTAAAACATAATTTTCATATTAAAATAATATATTCAATTAATGAAGAATATCATATCATAGAAAATAATTAACCTCACTACAAAACAAAGAATTAAAATAAGAATTAATAACTTAAATTTGTTCTCCACGATTATCATCTAAATACTATAAATATATATAATCTCTATTTCATTAATACATTTTGAAAATAGTTTTACAAAGGTGGATAGATACACATATATATTTATATATATGTATATGTTTAAAAAATGAACAATGTTTGACATAGTAAAAACCTACAAATATAAAACCTTAACAATAAAAACAAAACCCATAATAAATGTGATTGAAAATAAAATCATAATGTTCAATTCATTAAAATAAATAAAACCCTTATAAATGAATTTTAAATTAATGAATAAATATATTACATAATCAAGCATTAAATTTTAAAATAAATCTAATAACACCTTATTATGAAAATATGCACATGATGGGAAAATATCCCATTAAAAATAATTCTAAATTTTTCACCACAAAGTAAATATCCTGAATTTTTAAATAAAATAATTTGGTTGGACAAAAAAAATAAACTACTAAAGAAATATAGTTCCCCTTACATTATATTTTTATAAAATTAAACAAAATTAAATGATCCCCTGAAAATTTGAGAAAATATATAAGATGATAACAAATTCAACTCAATCTGACCAATAATTTAGACTCTTATAGAATGAATTCTAAAATCATAAATAAAAACTAAGGATAGAAATATCACCCCTACATAAATCAATTAGATAGAATGACCCCTTAAATAAATTTAAAATACCGTTATTATCTACTAAATTTTTATGAATGGTAGAAACACCCATAAAAACATATAAACACATTCTTCCACTTATGTTTTAAAATAAATTTATATATACAAAATAATAGGAATAAAATATCCAATTTCATGAATTGTAGAAGAAAATTGGAGCAACGACTGATTATATGTTTTTGAGAAACTATTAATTTCCCTTACCAGTAACATAAAAAGGATACCTTCTTGAGAAGCTGTAGTTTTCAACATAATCTCATCTAACCAGAATCATGATAGTTTTGAAGATTACAATTTCTATGGATTTTATAAGATTAATATTTTCTATGAAATAATAATAATATATAAATAAAAATATGAATTAACAGTCCATACTCAATCATGTTGAACAATCTGAGAATAAAAAAATGTCAGTGATATAAAATAATCAGTCATGTCAAAGGTATATAAATTTTATATTGAAATAATACTTTAAGAAAATTCATCAACACATAATGGTTGGATATTTTAAAAAATACATTAACTATATTAGGATAAGTGAATCGATAACTGGGAATTGAATTGATAAAAATTCTATTCATTATCCAAAATAATTACAAATTTAGATTACCAAATATACAGGTAAGTGGAAAATTTTATAGTGAATAAAGAAGAGGAAAAATATACAATGATAATAAAAGAATATTTGAATCTAAAACAAGAAACACCTAGTAGTATAGGTATAAAAATAAAGGGAAATTGAAACCCTCCTGGATCGAGCCAAATCTATAAGGTACCTCAAAGATAGCTAAAATTAAACCCTAACCTCTGTCGAACCCTGCTAAAGTGGCTCAGACTCTTCAATAATGACGGTGACCGCTAAGCCTCAACCTTATGGAATCATATGACTCCATTAATTCAATTTGATCACCCCAATAGTCATCTTATTCAAAGGTCATCACAATCCAAAGATCCCAACAATTCCCTTTCAATGAATCATGACTGCCATGATGACCCCACCACCCTTATACCACTCTAGTGAATGACCTGAACCTAATATGAAGGCCCTACATGGCCTAACGGACCGAAACCCACTCGATTTTATTTCTCTTCGGGGTGAAACCCCCATGCTCAAACCTAACGACCATGAAATCCTGAAATGGGAACCCCAAAAACCCAAATTGAAAATCGTAGGGCGATTCTTTAAGGATGGAACCCCTTTATAAGGACCCGGCCATTAAACTTACATAATATTTAATTAAATGAATAATTAACATTCAGGATATTTTCATGTTTAGTGTTTTAGAGAATAAGGACATAACTATTACATCTCAAAATATTACAAAGTAGACACTTTTACTCAATTTTCATTTTTTTCATAAAACAAGAAATCTGGAAAAAAAGAGTCAAGTCTAGTTCCATGTTTAAGATAACATGACTTTTCCTTGATCCCATCCTTTACCCTATTCCACATTATGTCCTGTGACAAACATTTCAAAAACATGGGATGAGCATAAAAATCTCAGTAAGGGATACACAAAAAAGGAAAACTGTAAGTTTTTCCAAACAACTAGTAAACCATGAAAACGTTAACATAAGAAATACTTTTAACCTTTATGAAGTAGTAAATACTGTCCACTTAATAAAAGATCATTACTTACCATTTTTGTAACCAAAATATTACCATAAAACCCATATAAAGAATACATAACATATAAACGCAACTTGGGACATAAACATACTTAAATGGAATAACCATACGGTCGACTTCCACACAAATCACTAAATGGAATAGACATACGGCCTACTTCCATACCCAATGCATTGGAGGTTATAACGTAACCAGCCATCCTCATATTCACGACACCACCCGTCATTTGGTTTATCACGTAACCAACCGTCAAATGTCCAAGTACCATTATAAAATCATAACTCATACAATAAATATAAAATAAAGAAAACATTTCCACATTTCAATCACAATATATGACTTAAATATATTGACATAACAAATCCATTTTCAAAAAAAAATTTAATACCAAAAATACATAAAAGAGTATATGGTATTTATTTTCTTTTAAAAACAGTACGGCTTGTTGAGGAAGACAAATATCAAATAATACTCACGGTGGAGGAAAAGGTCGTTGTCACCGCGTAGGGTAAAAGGAACTTTATTTTTGTAATTTTGTAAAATTCTTCATAGAAAAATATTCCTTTTGAATAAAAGTAAAATTCAAAGGGGTTTATACACCGTATAAAATAAAGTTGTGTATAAATGAATGTGTGCCCCAATGAACTGATATTGAGATGAAGTCCCTTACCTCGTGTCCAACTTGACTTGATCGTTCTTTAATCTCTTTAATAAAAAAACTAATGTTAATTTATACTTTCTTATGAACCTTTTTCTGGTTTATTATTCCTTTTATATCACTTATTACAATGTTATAGACATTATGTAACCATTTATGTTAATAACGTTCATTTTGTCGATATATAGTACTTGAGTAAACAATGAACACCTTATATTTACAAGTTGTCTATGTAGACAGTAGTCCATTATATCCAGAATGATATTCATGATTTCGATATCATATATATCATATATATCCATTATATACATGTTTCTATAATAGTACATAACATTTAGAGGTAAGAAATGAAATGCACCATTCATGGAGACGGTAAGCCGTGCGTACGCATGAACGCTACTTTCATTTCTATTTATTATTTTAATGGAAATAAAACAAAATTATACATATTTATATTATAATTAAATTATAATATCATATATAATATCATTAACTCTATCCTTCATACATCACACATAAGGCATTAACGAGTCATATCACTTTGAGGGGGCGGTAGTATGAACTTCCTCAAATGAGATTATCATATTTACCCACTATGGAAACTATAAAGAAATGATATAAATGAAAAATACATAAGAATAAAAAAAATAAACATAATATATATCATATATAAATATAGTTCCATCGTAATGGCCACCATGATAGGCGATAGGAGATAATCGAACAATCATCATTTCGTGAGGCGTTAGTTTTCCATCCACAGAAACATTATGTTCTTCTCCCATTAGATAGAGATGCGTGTATGTGTAGTTCAAATAATTATCATAAAAAATCCTAGTATATTGAGGATACTGGTGTTGTTACAAAATAAAGAAATAAAAAAGAGTTTAGGGGTTGGAGAAGAAATCAAATTAAGAGAAACTGTTACCTTTAATTTGGTAACTTCCTTTGGTTTGAACCAAAAAGACTTCTTTAAGTGCCTTATGCCTAAGTTAATGATTCTAGGGAGAGGAGGGGGATGTAGGAAGATTAATTGGGAAGAGGTTGGATGAGCCAAATGGCTTGAGAGGTGTGAGGAATATGTTAGAAGTGGTCTTCTTTTATAAGGGGGAGGAGGGGTTCTTTAGGAAAGTGTGAAAATATTATTTTATAATATAATGATATTCAGTTTCTAATGGTCCAAAAAAAAATATATCCGAATATAAGATGATTCATGGTGGAAATAAAATCATCCAATCATAATTGGACATGTTTTGGATAATATTTTAATCATTATAATCTTATTTATTTAAATGATTTATTAATGAGGTAAACATTGCATCATTATTATGTCATAAATAATTTAATTTATTTAATGTATAAAAAAACACTATCATGTAGGAAATAATTTTATCTTTCCAATGAGTATTTATAGTCTAAAATATGACTTATATAACACCATATACAAATTAATTACTAAAATATTTTTGTTAATGTCAATTTTGTCTTTACTTTAAGTTAATTAATCAAAATTGTCATTAGCACTTCCAAGTGGATCAAAGGGGTCCCAAAATCGACCCAAATAATCCCATTGTACTTAATGACTCAACCAATAAGGTTTGGATAAGTGTTAATGTAATTTTGAATTATTATAATATTCTTTTTACCTTGAATTACCCTATTTAACTTTAACCGCGGTTAATAAAAGTCAAAAGTTTCAATTCACCAAAATTTATTTTGATCTTAATGAACAACAGATTAATTCTTGATAACAACCATGTATGTCATATTTTTGAAATTAAATTCACATAAGTGGTAAAATTTCATTTAAATAAAAAAGTCGGTTTTTTTACTACCACTAAGTGGTTTCACTATTCATAAAAAATTGATGTTTTTCATAAAAATGCCAAAAATTCAGCCTAAGATATATTTGATATTCCAAATTCAATATTGATGTTTATTTTTACAAATTCAAAACATATAATTGGCATTAATTAATTTTAGAATTTATTCCCATTACCAAAACAAATAGCTTGTTTTTAAGAAACAATAACTATCAAAAGATTGATATTTTTTTATTTCCAATTTCAAAGTGAAATAAATTCCAATAACCAAAATTGGATTAAATGGTAAAAATATATTATAATTACACTTTAAAACTAATTAAAAAGATAATCTATCCATATAAATAAATTATATTAAAAGACACTTTTTAATTAAAATGCAACATTTTCCATATTCATTAAAAAAGAACTTATCATAAAAATACCAAAAAACTACCCAAAGTAAAATTTTATGTCCCCATTCTAAAGAAGGATTTTATTTGGTAAAATATAATGTATTAAAGTGATTAAAAATATATTTAAAGAGGGTTCTCCATCAATAGGTGGTAAATCGACCATTTAATGTAAATTATGCTTAAAATTAGATTCATTCACAATTTAAGCCTCTAAAGTTATTGCATAAATATAAATATATTTAAACAACGTGTATTATCATATTGTAGATATTTTCATTCATTCCCGCCAATAAAACGACTAGGATTTAACTATCACTTAAAATAATAATATTATATTATTAGTGAGCAATGTAAGATTCCAAAGAAACTCATTGTTGTGTATCAAGTATGCTATCGAACATAGAAACCCCTTTAAAGTAAAATTAATATTTAATTCAAAAATATTAATAAATATGAAATATCTCTTATTATTCATTTACTTAGGATGTTACATCCTTCCACCCTTTTAGATATTGCGTCCTCACAATTTTTATTCACTTATCAAAAAAGTGGGGGTATTTAACCCTCATAGAATTTTCATATTCCCATGTTGCCTCTTTAACCATATGGGTTTTCCACAAAACCTTTTCCTGGTGAATTACCTTATTCTGCAACACATGCTCTCTATGGTCAAGAATCTGGACTGGTTGTTCTTCATAAGAGAGATTCTCTTCCAACTGAACTACATCTGGGCTCAAAACATGAGATGGATCTGGCATAAACTATCTCAACATCGAAACATGAAAAACATAATGTACCCAGGATAAACCTGGAGGTAAAGACACTATGTATGCAACTGATCCAACTTTCTCAAGAGCTTTATAAGGTACAATAAACCTTAGACTCAACTTTCCCTTCATACCAAAACGCATCACACTTATCCATGGAGAAACTTTGAGAAAGATATGATCACCTACCTAAAAAGAATGATCCTTCCACCGGTTATCTGCATAACTTTTCTGTCTCCTCTGAGCTGTTCTCATGTGCTTCTGAATCAACTGAACTTTCTCTACCATATCTTATACCAATTCTAGTCCCATCAGCTTCCTTTCACCTACATCATCCCAAAAAGCTAGAGCTCGACAATGCTTTCCATATAATTCCTAAAATGGAGCCATCTGTATATTGGAATGAAAGCTATTATTATAAGAAAATTCAACCAAAGAAAGATGTTGGTCCCAACTTCCCGGATAATCCATCGAACAAGCACGTAACATATCTTCCAAGGTCTGAATTATTTGTTCTGACTGCCCATATTATTGCGGATGAAAATATGTAGTAAAATTTAATTCAGTACCCAATGACTTCTAAAAGCTTTTAGAAATGTTATCCGTGAACCTAGGATCACGATCAGATAAAATGGAGAGGGGAACACCATGCAACCTGACTATCTCTTTAACATACAACTGAGAAAGTTAATCTAAAGAAAAAGTATCTATAATAGGAAGGAAATGTGAATATTTAGTTAGCCGATCAACTATAACCCAGATTGCATTATTAACTCAAGATGTCTTTGGTAATCCCACAATGAAGTCAATCGATATATTTTAACATTTCCATTCTGGCACCATTAAAGGATGAAGCATTTCTTTCGGTAACTGTCACAATGCTTTAACCTGCTGACAAGTCAAACACTTCACAGTAAAATCAGAAATATCTATTTTCCTTCCGTACCACCAGTAATACTCCCGAAGATCTTTTTATATCTTAGTACTTCCAGGATTAACTGAAAAACAGAGAACTACGAGCTTCAAATAACAACTCATTATTCAACACTGAATCACAAGGCACGCATAATATCTTTCCAAATACCAAAACATAATCATTATCAATGTTAAAATCAGGCAATATTCTATTCTGAACCAACTATACCTTTTTCTGCAACTCATTGTCTTCCTTTTGTGTTTTCTTAATTTTTTCTGATAGATATGATTTCACTGACACTTTTTAGACTCAAAGCATCATCCACTTTATTTGTATTTCCCGGATGGTAAAAGATCATGCAATCATAGTCCTTGATTAATTTCAACCATCTGCTCTGTCTCATATTTAATTCTTTCTAAGTGAATATATACTTCAAACTTTTGTGATCAGTATATGTTTCACACTTCACTCCATACAAATGATGCCTCCAAATTTTTAAATCAAAAACAATAGTAGCTAATTCCAAATCATGTGTAGGGTAATTCAACTCATGAGGTTTCAACTGATGTGAAGCATAAGAAATTACCGGATTATTCTACATGAGGACTATAACACCCCAAGCTTCCATGGTACGCTTCTCTTTGAATAATATAGTAGCATGTGTTGTACGCAACTTCGAGTTCTAACACACAAAACAACCAATCAAAGTAGTCATTATGAATAGTAATAACCACTTTTTGAAATTTTAAAAATTTTATCTCTCAAAATGGACTTCATTTTTGGATTTGGAATATCAAAATTATACTAGGGTAAAATTTTGGTACTTTTCGGATGACTTTTATATTTTGATGAATAGTTAAAATTACTAAAATTTAATTAAAAACAACTTTTTTAATCGAAATAAATAATAGTGAAATATTATGAATTTTAGTGGTTTTAAAGTATATTTAGAATATATTTTTAACATTTAATACAATTTTGGCCATTGTACATAATTTTACAATTAAACCGAACATAAACAAGTGTCAATCTTTTGATAGTTATTATCTCTTAAAAACGCTTTTTTGTTTTAACAATGGGAATTAATTTTATATTAATTTCTGCCACTTCTGGGTTTTGAATTTGGAAAAATGGATTCCATATTTGGAATCACGATTTTCAAATTTTGTAAATAGGTGACTTTTATTTTTTGACATTTTGAATAATTATTTCGGTAAATATTTTATTTACCATGGTTAAAGGGTAAATCCGGTAAATAAGGGTAAACAAATAATATTATAATAATAATAATTTACAGTAAAATGTGTCCTAACCTTATTTTTTGATACAGGTCTGACCATGGACATCTTTGGGTCAATTTTGGGACCCCATGGATCTACTTGTAAGTGATAAGGACAGTTTATATTATTTAAGTTAAAATAAATACAAAAATGACACAAGCATATATCTTTTAGAAAACCAATTTTTAAATAGGGTTATATATATTTTATTTTCTATTAAAATATTATATATAAATAAATAAATATTTCCTACAAAATGGTATTTTATTTATAATTTTCAGACATTTAATAATTAATATTATTTATGAAACAATAATGATGCAGTATTTTCCTTATTAATGAAAGAATCAAATAATTGGTATTATAAATGTTAAAATTAATATAATTTGAACGTTTTGATGACATCCATGAAATTTATTTCTTAATATGATATTATTGTATTTCTTAAATGGATTTGGTTCGAATTAATAAAGTTTTTAATACTTTAACAAAAATCAAATATTGAATAGTGTCAAAATTCACAAAAAAGAGTTTTTAAAAGAAATATTATATAAATAACTGATATTAAATTTCTAAAATCTAAGGTTTGTCCAAGAGACTTATATCATGATAGGTGTATCATTAATGGACCACTTGGGGGTCTCTTGGATGTATATAGTATGTTTATTTTCTATATAATATAAAAATACAATGTGACATGGTAAATGTTAAACTAATTAACTAAGAGTTAAAACTAAAAGATAAGGATATTATAGTGACCCAAAACTCTATAAAACCTATTGGTTGAGTGGTTTTTGACATATAGCCACCTTAAACTTTAAATAATCCACTTTTGAGCCATTAGAAACTGAATATGAATTTATTATAAAATAATATTTCTAGATTTTCCAATGGTGCCCCTCACCCCTCTTATAAAAGGGCACTCCCCTTCTCACTAATTCACACATTCAAAGCCTTTTATCTCGGTATATCCCTTACCAAATTCTCTCTCAACTTCCCTCACTTCAATTTGGAGGCATTATTTTGATTAGAAAGCCAACTTATAAATCCATTCTGATCAAATCAAAAGGAAGAACCCGAAGAAGAGGTAATGCTTTCCCACACACTTTCAAGTTCCTTTTTTCTTCAACTTCTTCGTTCTTTGTTATTCCCATTATAAAATAATAACTCCAGTATATTATATATAATGTGATGTTATTATAAATATGGTACAACCATATTCAGTATTCTATCCATCCTTTGAATGACATGTCCCCATACGTGCGTAAGTACGACTTACCATCTCCACGTCGTGGTGTAATTGTTATTCAATAAATTATTATTTGGATGAGTATAATAATAATGTGTAATTCATGTAAATAATAAATATAACATGATAATTATTCTGTATATATTATATAATATCCAATTATATATTATTTTAATATCAAAAGAATGATATTTCCGCTCGTGCGTACGTACGGACTACCGTCTCCACAAACGCGATGAGATTCATTTTCCATCATATCCATTCAAGTATAATTCTCATTTGTTGATTAATAATAGTATTTAAGGACATTGTATCATTCTGGGTATGAATAAGATACAACCTATCCATAACAAACATGATTTATGTAACAAAACATATAAAAGAAAATGAATAAGTTAACACCCGAAACGCCGATAATACTAAGATATTATTAACAAAGAAATTAAAAATGTATTTCAAAACATTCTTGATTTTTTATAGAATATGGGTTAAATTCACTTATACCCTTTTTTGACTTTTTATAAGAGGTTTATAAAGGAATCTTTTTGTTGTTTTCCAAACAAGGTCCTTTTTAACCTTTTCGACAGAATTAAGGTAAGAATGTTTTTAAACTTATACGGCGGGTGCAGCTATTTTCTGCCATTATAAAATCGTATAAGCTTCCCTTACAATCTTATGAGTATATACTTCCTCAAAGAAAACATTTTTATGATTATGGATTATATCCATAAATAGTTCAATTTATGTTAAGTGTTTTATAAGTATGGAATTATGTATTTTGATTCATAAACTGATCTAGTTTATGCCATTGTTTGTAAATGGCGCCAAGTGGAATAAATGGAAACCATATCAATGCACGCACTCCATGTAGGTATTTCCCTCATGCTCAAGATAATTATTATGGAGTAGGTGATGAAATTGGTGCTGATCAACTAATCACCATACTGGGACAACTCACTCAGGTTATGAATAATAACCTTACCCGTATAGAGAACCCTGATCCACAATGTGGAGGATCAATGTTAGATCGCTTCATGAGGCAGCAACCACCAAAATTCAATGGGAGTACAAATACATTAGTAGCTAAGAAAAGGATAAGTTCCCTAGGGAAAATATTTTAGGCTTTGGGGAGTAGTGAAAGGGAAAAAGTTGTCATGGGAGTTTATCGCCTCACTGGAGAAACTAATAAATGGTTGTCATTGATTCAAAACACGAAGGAAGTTGATGAAGTATCAAATATGGAATGGAGGGAGTAAAAAGATCTGTTTTTATAAAAATACTTTCCTTGTGACCATCGACCAGATATGGAAAGGCTATTTCTAATTCTAAGATAAAAGGAGGATGAGAATGTCGCAATGTATGAGGCTAACTTTACGAGGTTAGCAAGGTATGCTAGAGATTATATACATAACCCGGGAATTAAGATTGATCGTTTCTTTTATGCGTTAAATCCATTTCTCCATCGAGAATTAGTATCACAATTCTTCTCGTCATACGAAGACATTGTCTCATGTGCTATCACGACAAAAAATAAATTCTCTAAGTCTTATGAATTTAAAGAAAATAAAGATAAGAAGAGATCTTCTGATCAAGCTGGGAATATAAATAAGGGGAAGAAGGGAAAAGATGAATATCCATCCTGCAGTAAATGTTTGAAGAAACACCCTGATACTTTCTTGAAAGTAATGGGAGTCTGATACAAGTGTGGTTCAAAAGGCCCCCAAGCTCGTGATTTCAAGGGGAAGAAAGAAGATATTGATGTTCAATGCTACAACTGCAGGGAGATGGTACATTATGAAAATGAATGTCCTAAGCATTAGGTGAAATTACCTCATTAAAGGCCAAGGGATCAAAGCCAAGCTTATGAAATCACTACTGCTAAGGTAGAAACTCCGAAAGATGTGGTGGTAGGTAATTTAATGGTTTCCCCAAGTTTAGAAAATGCATTATTTGATTCTGGATCATCACATTGTTTCACATCTTCCCAGTTTGCTAAGAAAATTGGATATTTCCAATTTGATTTGACAAGGGAGTTTTCCGTTAAAATTCCTAAGGGATGTATCATTGCAACAATGTTTTATGAATCAGTCCCCATTAGAGCACATAAATGTTCTTTATCCAGTAATAACATCGTCATACCTATGATTGAGTTTGATATAATCATTGGTATGGGTTGGATTTCAGACCGTGATGTGAAAATTTATTGTAAGAAGAAGGAGGTTAAGATTTTTGATAATGATGATAGGGAACACCATATCTTTAGAGCAGAATTGTCACCACCTAATTATTATCTAGATCCACCCCCAGTAGCTCAACTAAGTTCAATTATTGGGGAGGAAGAGAATGAAATGATAGTGGGTGAGGAAATAAATGTTCAAGTAGAGGATGTACCTATTGTGAAAGAATATGTAGATGTGTTTCCAGAAGATTTACCTGGACATCCTCCAGAACGAGAAGTTGAGTTTTCTATTGATTTAATTCTTGGATCAAGGCCTATATCGAAGACCCCTTATAGAATGGCCACTCTGTAATTAGTTGAACTAAAGAAACAACTAGAGGAATAGAGTAATAAGGGATTTATTCACCCTATTGTTTCTCCATGGGGAGCCCTTGTTCTTTTTGTTAAAAGTAAAGATGGATCTATGAGGTTATGTATCAACTACAGGGAGATCAATGATATAACAATAAAGAACAAGTATCCCCTACCTCACATTGATGATTTATTTGACCAACTTGCTGGAGATAAAAACTTTTCAAAGACTAAACATCGATATGGATATCATTAGTTGTGTGTAAAGAAGGATTTCATTCCAAATACAGCATTTCGAACCAGGTACGGGCATTACGAGTTTACAGTAATGCCTTTTGGATTGACTAATGCTCCCTCTGTGTTCATGAATTTATTGAATAGAGTTTTCAAGGAATATCTCGATAATTTTTAGTGGTATTTATTGATTATATCTTGCTATAATCCAAAATCTACGAAGATCATGAAAATCACTTGCGCATTATCCTAAAGACTATGAGAAGACATGGATTATAATGGAAGTTTAGTAAGTGTGAATTCTGTCTTTAGGAGATTTCTTTTCTTGGCCATATTGTCTATAAAGATGGAATCTCTATTGATCCTTCTAAGACCAAGGCAATCCATGAATGGCCTGCACCGACGAGTATGACTGACTTATGCAGATTTATTGGTTTAGTAGGTTATTATCAACGATTCGTCCATAATTTTGCCTGATTGGCTAACCCATTAACAAAGCTCACACATAAAGGGGTTAAATTGTTTTTGGACAAAAGGGTGTGAAGAATGTTTTAAAGAACTGAAGATAAGATTAGTCAATGCTTCTATATTGACTCTACCATCAGGGAATGATGGGTTTGTTATTTATAGTGATGCATCGAAAAAAGAACTTGGTTGTGTCCTTATGAAAGATGATAGGGTTATTTCCTATGCATCATGATAGTTGAAAATTCATGAGAAAAACTATCCTACTCATGATCTCGAGTTAGTAGCTGTGATCTTTGCTTTGAAGATATAGAGACACTACCTCTATGGTGAAAATGTGAGATTTATACTGATCACAAGAGTTTGAAGAATATTTTCTCACAAAAAGAACTCAACATGAGGCAAATGAGGTGGCTTGAATTACTCAAGGATTTGGATTTCACGATACACTACCACCCTCAAACAGATGGAAAATTATAACGGACTATTCAAACCTTAGAAGACATGTTGAGATCTTGATCACATGACTTTCGGGGTATGTTGGATCAATATTTACCTCTGGTAGAATTTTCCTATAACAATAGCTTCCATTTGAGTGTTCAGATGGAACCATATGAAGCGTTATATGGAAAGAGATGTCGCACACCAACCTGTTGGGATGACGTTGGTGAAAGAAAACTTGTAGGCCCAGAACTGGTGGAGGAAACGATGGAAAAGTTGAAGGTAATCCAAAACCACATCAAATCATCTCAAAGTAGGTATAAGAGCTATACCAATAACCGAAGGAAGGATTTGGAATTTCAGGTAGGAGATCATGTTTTCATGAAGGTATCTCCATGGAAGGGATTTATATGTTTCGGTAAGAAAGGAAAATTGAGTCCCAGGTACATAGGACCTTTCTAAATTCTAGAACGAATTGGTGATGTAGAATACTGTTTGGCAATGCCGCCAAGTCTCTCCAAAGTTCACGATGTGTTCCACGTATCACTGTTGAGGAAATGCATACCTAACACAATGCATGTACTCACTTATGAGGAATTACAACTGGAACCCAATATATCTTATTGTGAAGAGCCCATTAATATTCTTGATACAAGAGAGCAAGTGCTGAGAAATCAGACGACTCATCTGGTAAAAGATCTATGGAGAAACCATAAAATGGAAGAAGCAACGTGTGAACCAGAGGAACTTATGATGAAGAATCACCCGAGTCATTTCATGCGGTATAATTTTAGAAATTTCTAGGAAAAAATTATTTGAAGGAGGGGAGAATATAACACCCCAATCTTCCACAGTACGCTTCTCTTTGAATAATACAGTAGCGTGTGTTGCACGCAACTTCGAGTTCTAACACACACCACAATCAATCTAAGTAGCTGTTATGAATAGTAATAGCCACTTTTTGAAATTATATAAATTTAATCTCTCAAAATGGACTTCATTTTTGTCTTCAGAATATCAAAATTAGCCTAGGGTAAAATTTTGGTACTTTTCGGACAACTTTTATATTTTGATGAATATTTAAAATTACTAAATTTTAATAAAAAACATATTTTTTAATAGAAATAATTAACACTGATAAATTATGAATTTCAGTGGTTTTAAAGTATATTTAGAATATATTATTACCATTTTATAAAATTTTGGTCATTTTACATAATTTTACAATTTAACCAGACATAAACAAGTGTCAATCTTTTGATATTTATTATCTCTTAAAAACATGTTTTTTGTTTTAACAATGGGAATTAATTTTAAATTAATTTCTGCCACTTCTGTGTTTTGAATTTCGAAAAATGGATTCCGTATTTTGAATCAGGATTTTCAAATTGTGTAAATAGGTAAATTTTATTTTTAGACATTTTGAATAATTACTTCGTTAAATATTTTATTTACCATGGTTAAATGGTAAATCCGGTAAATATGGGTAAAAATTAATATTATAATAATAATAAATTATCCTAAAACACATCCTACACTTATTGGTTGATACATGTCTGACCATGGACATCTTTGGGTCGATTTTGGGACCCAGTGGATCCACTTGTAAATGATAAGGACACATTATATTAATTAAGTTAAAATAAATACAAAAATTACATAAGCACATATCTTTTAGAAAATATTTTTTTACATAGGGTTATATATGTTTGATTTTCGATTATAAATTTTCATTAGAAATATAAGAAGATTTAATACATAATTTTTATTTATTTATAAATTTTATACATTTAATAATTAATATTACTTATGACACAATAATGACGCAGTATTTTCCTTATTAATGAAAGAATCAAATAATTTGTAATATAAATGTTAACATTAATATAATTTTAAAGTTTTGATGACATCCATGAATATTATTGTTTAATATTACTTTATAGGATTGCTTAAATGAATTTTTTTCGAATAAATAAAGTTGTTAAGACTTTAAAAAAATCAATTATTGAATTGTGTCAAAATTCACATAAAATATTTTTTAAAACAAATATTATATTAATAATTGATATTAAATTCCTAAATATCTATGGTTCGGCCAAGTGACTTATATCATGATAGGTGTATCATTAATGTACCACTTATGGGTCGCTTTAATTTATATAGTAAGTTTATAAACTATATAATATAAAAATACAAAGTGACATGGTAAATGTTTAACTAATTAACTAAGAGTTAATACTAAATGATAAGGGTAATATAGTGACCCAAACATGTCTAAAACCTATTGGATGAGTGGTTTTCGACCTATCTCCTCCTTAATTTTTAAATAATACACTTTGGATCCATTAGAAACCGAATATGAATTTATTATAAAATAATATTTCAAGCTTTTCCAAAGGTGCCCCTCACCCCTCTTATAAAAAGACATTCCCCATTCTCACTAATTCACACATTAAAAGCCTTTTGGATTGGCCTAAACCTACCCAAATACTCTCTCAACTTCCCTAAATTCAACCTAGAGGCCTTAGATTGATCAGAAATCCAACCTATGGAGCCCTTTTGATCAAATCAAAAGGAAGAACCCATAGAAGAGGTAATGTTTTCACCACCCTCTTTCAAGTTCCTTTTCTTCTTCAACTTCTTTTTTATTTGTTATTCCCATTATAAAATAGTAACCCCAGTATCTTATATATACTGTGATGTTATTATAAATATGGTACAACCATATTCAGTATTCTATCCATCCTTTTAATGACATGTCACCATACGTGCGTACGTACGACTTACCGTCTCCACGTCGTGGTGTAATTGTTATTCAATAAATTATTATTTGGATGGGTATAATAAAGATGTTTAATTCATGTAAATAATAAATATAACATGATAAGTATCCTGTATATATGATATTCCAATCAATTATATATTATTTTAATATCAGAAGAATAATATTGTCGCTCGTGCATACGTACGGACTACCGTCTCCACGAACGCGATGAGATTCATTCTCCATCGTATCCATTCAAGTATAATTCTCATTTGATGATTAATAATAGTATTTAAGGACTTTATATTATTATGGATATTAATAAGATAGAAATTATCCATAACAAACACGGTTTATGTAACAAAACATATAAGAGAAAATTAGTAAGTTAACACCTGAAACGACGATAATAATAAGATATTATTAAAAAATCAATGTTAAAAGATCATATAAGATATCATATTAATGTATATGATTTATGTATAATTTAATAACAATTATTTCACCATTATAAAGGATCTTAACCTACCCAAACCAAGGAAAAGTACAAGGTAAGGGTTATTTCACAATCTCTTCATTATCCGAGGTTGTTTATACGTAATTATCTACTGGGACCTCTTTATCATCCACATCCATGTTTCATAAAAATGTATTTCAAAACATTCATGATATTTTACATAATATGAGTTAAAATCATTTATACCTTTGATTGACTTTTTATAAGCGTTTTATAAAGGAATGTTTCTCTCATTTTCCAAACAAGGTCCTTTTTATCCTTTTTGACAGAATTAAGATAAGAATGTTTTTTTAACTTATACAGAGGGTGCGTCTATTTTCTGCCATTATAACATCTTACAAGCTTCCCATAAAATATTATAAGGAAATTTTAAAAGATAATTTTTTATTTTATAATTATGTGACTTCTAAATGATTTCAAAAAATAGATATTTCTCTAAATTAGTTTTTATTTCATCTATGTCAACATCCTTTGATGGATTTTATGTTTTTTTTAAGTTGATTTATTAAGATACAAAACATCCATATTTTATTGAATTTTTTGTGATATTTTTGACTGTGGATGTGTTATTTGTATACCATTCATGGTTTATGGTGAAAGTATTGACAATTCATATGATAGTTTTGATACGAATGTTTATGTTATGTTGAAACCAGTTCATATAAGGAATGAATTGGACTTAATAGGTGACGAGTGGAGCCCGCTATAGCTCCTCGATGAATTGGTAGGTCTCATGAGACAAACTAGTGTCTTGGCACAAGGCCTTGACAAAATCTTATTTTTAGTCTTGGAACGAGGCCTCGGCTATGTGGTTATGATAGTCTGGCATTATGCATTCCATCATTATGAAAGTGGTTATTGATATTGCATGTGATTATTCAACTAGTAGAATATCAATGTGAATAACTAATTGGAATTATTTCATTTTATTTTTTCCGTATTATGCTAAAGTTGATGTTTAAAAGGCTTTGTTTTAGTTATATATTGCCTTAAATGTTTATTCTTATTTATGAAAGTTTCTGCTATATTGTTATCCTTACTGGGCATTTGAACTCACCCCTTTCTATGTTTTATTTTTCCCAGGATGTGAAGAAGTATTTTATGAATTACCTGCAGGGATAGTATATGGGGATATGAGTGTGGAGACAAGATGTTTTTTTAGTTTTCACTTTATGATGTAATGTAAACTTTATCAATTTATCTAGTGTTTCCAAGACTACTAAACTAATCGGTCTTTCGAGATCTTTTGTGATCATGAAAATGTTATGTAATAATGCACCGACTCTGGGTAACTTGGGTCGGGGTGTTACAAGGACAAATCGAAGTCCTTTCAACAAAGAATCACTGTAGATAACCAACTCACCATTTCTGGAAGGTATTTCCAAAACTAGAGAATTCACCAATCTTCTTTTCAATTCTTGAAAACAATCATCACATTATTTTGTCCATATGAACTGAACACCTTTTCGGGTTAACTTAGTCATTGGACTAGATAACCATGAAAAATGTTCAACAAACCTCCGGTAATAACTTGCAAAACCAAGAAAACTACAAATCTCATTTATATTTGTGGGCCTTGGTCAATCATCAAAAACTTTTGTTTTAGTATGATCAAATATTATTCCATTTTATGAAACAATGTGACCAAGGAAATAAATTTTTTGTAACCCAAACTCACACTTTCTGAATTTCCCATAATGTTTCTTTTCATTTAAGGTTTTCAACAGAACCCTTAAATTACTTTCATGTTCCTCTTTACTTTTGGAATAAACCCAAATATCCTCAATGAAAACAACTACAAACTTATCCATGAACTCATGGAAAATTCTATTCATAAGATCCATGAATACAGATGGTTCATTGGTTATCCCAAAAGGCATAACTACAAATTCACAATGGCCATATCTAGTACCAAACGTGGTCTTCAGAATGTCTGCTTATTTTACTTTCAACTGATGGTATACCGAACTCAAATCAATCATCGAAAAATACTGAGCTCCTGGAGCTGATCAAATAAATCATTGATATGAGGAAAATGATACTTATTCTTAACCGTGATGTTATTCAATGCTCTATAATCAATGCAATGTCTCATTGAACCATCTTTCTTTTTAAAAAACAAGACCGGAGCACCCCATGGTGACGTGCTAGGTCGAATGAAACCATTATCTAATAACTCCTACAATTGCTTCTTTAAATCTAAAAGTTCGATTTGAGACATTGGATAAAGGGGTTTTGAAATTGGATTAGCATCGGGAACTAAGTCAAAAATAAATTCAACTTCCCGATCAGGTATAATACTAGGAAACTCATCAAGAAAAACGTCAAGGTACTCATTTACCACTGGCACATCATTAATCTCAACAGTTCTTTTGTTTTCAACAATATGTGCAAGGTAACATTCAGTTCCATATTTTACTAGTTTCACAACATCCTGATATGTTATAAAAATCAAGGGTTCATTTTTGTATACAAACTGAAAATCATTCTGAAAAGAAACCTCTTTAGCTCTACATTCAATCTTAGCATGATAAACAAAAATCCAATCCATGCCCAATATAACATAAAACTATACTAGAGGCAAAACAATAAGTTTTGCAGGTAGATTCTTTCCACACACAAGGACATGAATGTTCTTACGTTTCATTCTTTTTTCAACAATTCTACTAGTTGTTTTTACCGTAAGTTATGTATTCATTTCATGATATGGAATTCCCAATTTACTAGAAAACTTCTCAGAAATGAAAGAGTGTGTAAAACTTGAATAAAACATCACATTGGAATAATCTGAACAAAAAAAACAGTGTACCTAATACAACTTCATTTGATGGCCCATCATTTGCTGAAGTAGTTGAGAAAGATTTCACCACCCATTTTTTCTTGTAGTCTGGATGATTTCCCCCAGTTGAGTTCTTCGCTGGACACTCATTTTCATAATTAACAATTTAATTACACTTAAAAAATCTTACCGATGGTTTTTCATTGCTTGCTTGATCATCTTCCTTACAGTTATGAGTAATATAACCAGACTTACCACACCGGAGGCACCTTTCAGACATTGATAAACATTCTCCGGGATGATTTTTACCACACTTCTCAGAAGATGGATATTTAGTTTTCTTACCTCTAAACTTCTTTGATGAACTCTTTCCTTTTACCTACCAACCGAACCTCTTATTCTGTGGTTTTTCAAGAAACACCCGATCATCGGAAAACTCCATTTCCACATTCTCCTCACATCGAACAAGATTTCCATAACTTTTGAACTCATGAGAGGCTAATGCTCTTCGATATCGTGGCTTTAGTCATCAGTAAAAACTGTCGATTTTATTATCAAGATCTTATATGAAATTTAGAGCATACCTTGCCAGTCAAGTGAATTATTCTTTGTAAGCAGCCACTAAGTCATCCTCCTACCTCAATTCTAGGAATCCATTTTCCATTCTAAGACAAACCACCTTAGGAAAATATTTCTCAAGAAACATACCTTTGAATTCATCCAAATCAAGAGCATCAATATCCTCACTATCCCTGATATTTTCACCATCGACCACCACTGACCAGTTTCACCTTCAAAATGGTAAACAAAAAGACTATCCTTTTGATGTTTTGAACAACCCAGGACAACAAAAATATTCTCCAGTGCTTTAAACCAGCCTTCAGCTAACACAGTGTCAGATGATCCTATGAATAATGGGGGATGTTACCTCATGAAATGCTCCACTGCTGACATGTTCCTCTATGATTGATCTGGATGATCTTGTACATTAATACCACCACCATTTATAGCCTGAGTCAATTGTTCCTTCATTGCAACAAACTGTTCAGTTCCGATTCCGACCATCTCAGGTTGCTGATTTGGAAGGTTGTCTTCCTTCTGATGTCATCCCAACATATCTTCCATGTTTCCTCTGTGGAAAACCATTCTCAACATATAAATCTCTATGGTGAAGCAACATGGTAATCTATAATGCTATACCATTTAAATTTTACCATAAATTAATTTAGGTTCATTAATTTAACAATACCTCAACTCTTAAAGTTATCTAAACCGACCTCTGATACCAACTATAAGTACCCATCCATTAACCTCACATAATATTGAATTAAATGAATAATTTACAATGAGGATCTTTATAGGTTTAGAGTTTTAGATAATTATGAAATAATTATTACATCTCATAATATTACAAAGTAGACACTTCTACCCAATTTCTATTTGTTTTTCATAAAACAAGAACTCTTGAAAAAAAGACATGTCTCGTTCCATGTTTAAGACATCATGACTTTTCCTTGATCCCATACGTTACCCTATTCCACATTATGTCATATGAAAAACATTTCAAAAACTTGGGATGAGCATAAAAAGCTCAGGAAGGGATACATAAAGAAGAAAAACTGTTAGTTTTTCAAAACAACAAGTAAACCATGAAAAATTTAACATCAGTAATACGTTTCACCTTTTTAAAGTAGTAAATACTTTTCTCTGAATAAAAGATCATGAATTACCATTTTTGTAACCAAACTAGTACTATAAAACCAATATAAAGAACAAATAACATATAAAGGTAACATGGGACATAAACATACTTAAATGGAATACCACACGGTTGAGTTCCGCACATATCACTAAATGGAATAGCCAAACGGCCGACTTACATACCCTATGAATTGGAGGTTATAACGTAACCACCCTTCCTGGTATTCACAACACCACCCATCATTTGGTTTATCATGTAACCACCCGTCAAATTTATAAGTATCATTATAAAATCATAACACATACAAAAAATATAAAGGAATGAAAACATTTCCACATTTCAATAAAAATATATCAATTTAATATATTGACATAACAAATACATTTTCAAAACCATTTTCAATACCAAAAATACCTAAAATAGTATATGGTATTTATCTTCTTTTAAAAACAGTACAACTTATTAAGGAAGACAAAAATCAAATAATACTCACGATGGCGGAAAAGGTCGTTGTCACCGTGTACATTAAAAGGAACATTATTTTTTTCATTTAGTAAAACTATTCGTAGAAAAATATTTCTATTTAGTAATGGTAAATTTCAAAGGGGTTTATACACTATATAAATGAAAGTTGTGTATAAATGAAAGTATGCCTCGATGATAGGAGAATGAGACGAAGTCCCTTAACTCGTGTCCAACTTGACTCGATCATTCTTTAATCTCATAAATATTAACCTAAAGTTAATTTCTACTTGATTAATAACCCTTTTCAAGTTTATTATTCCTTTTATATCACTTATTACCATGTTAAAAACATTATGTACCCATTTATGTTAATAACATACATTTTGTCGATATTCGGTACTTGAGTTAAAAATGAACACCTTATATTTACAAGTTGTCCATGTGGTCAATAGTACATTATATCCAGAATGATATTCATGATTTGGATAACATATATATCATATATATCCAGTATATACAGGTTTTTTTAATAGTACAGAACATTTATGGGTAAGAAATGAAATGCACCGTTCATGGAGACGGTTAGTCGTACGTACGCATGAACGCTACTTTGATTTCTATTTATTATTTTATTTGAAATAAAACATAATTATATATAGTTATATTATAATTATAGTATAATATCATATATAATATAATTAACTCTATCCTTTATATATCCCACATAAGGCATTAACGAGTCACATAACTTTGAAGGGGTGGTAGTCCGCATTTCCTCAAATGAGATTATCGTATTTACCCACTATTGAATCCATAAAGTCATTATATAAATGGAAAATACAGAAGAATAAAGAAAACATAAACATAATATATATCATATATAAATACAGTTCCATCATAATGGCCACCATTAGAGGTTATAGGAGATAATCGAACAATCATCGTTTCGTGAGGTGTTAGTTTTCCATCCACAGAAACATTATTTTCTTCACCCATTAGATGGAGGTGTGTGTATTTTTAGTTAAAATACATATCATAATAACATTATTATATATTGAGGATTCTGGTGTTGTTACAAAAGAATGTAATAAAAAATAGTTTAGGGGTTGGATAAGTAAGATAAAAGAAAAAAAATTAAGAGAAACTGTTACCCTTAATTTGTGTAACTTCCTTTCGTTTGAACCAAAATGAATTATTTAAGTGCCCTCTACCTAAGGTAGTGCTTCTAGGGGGATTAAAGGGATGTAGGGATTTTAATTGTACAGAGTTTTGACAATCCAAATGGCTTGATAGGTGTGAGGAATTGGTTAGAAGTGGTCCCTTTTTATAAGGGTGTGGAGGGGCTCTTGAGGAAAGTGTGTAAATATTATTTTATAATATAATGATATTCGGTTTCTAATGGTTAAAAAATCATTATAGAAGAAGATAAGATAATTAATGGTCTAAATAAAATCTTCCAAAAAAATTGGTCATGTTTTGGATAATATTTTAATCATTATAATCTTATTTATTTAAATGATTTATTAATGAGGTAAACACAACATCATTATTATGTCAGGAATAATTTAATTTATTTGATGTCCTGAAATTATAAAAAAATACTATCATTTAGGAAATAATTTTATATTTCCAATTAGTATTTATAGTCTAAAATAGGACTTATATAACACCATATAAAAATTAATTACTAAATGATTTTTGTTAATGTCAATTTTGTCTTTACTTTAAGTTAATTAATCTAAATTACCATTATCACTTCCATGTGGATCAAATGGGTCCCAAAATCAACCCAAAGATGAACATGGTCGTTAATGACTCAACCAATAAGGTTTGGACAAGTTTTAAGGAAATATTGAATTATTATAATATTATTTTTACCAGGAATTACCCTATTTAACTTTAACAGTGGTAAATAAAAGTCAAAAGTTACTATTTACCAAAAATTTATTTTCATCTTCTTGAAAGACATTTTACTTCATGATAAAAACCATATATTTTAGATTTTTTAAATTAAATTCATAGAAGTGGTAAATTTTTATTTAGATGAAAAAGGCGGTTTTTTTAACTACCACTATGTGTTTCACTATTCATAAAAAATTAATGTTTTTAAGAAAAATACAAAATATTCAGCCTATGATATATTTTATTTTCCAAATTCAAAATTGATGTTTATTTTTACAAATTAAAAACATATAAGTGGAATTAATTAATTTTAAAATTAATTCCCGTTATCAAAACAAATAGCGAGTTTTTAAGAAACTATAACTATCAAAAGATTGATACATGTTTATGTTCAATTTCAATGTGAAATTAATTCCAATTACCAACATCGGATTAAATGTATAAAAATATTGTAATTTTACTTTAAAACCAATTAAAAATAAAATCTAACCATATAAATAAATTATATTAAAAGTCACTTTTGAATTAAAATGCAATATTTTCACTATTCATTATAAAATGAACATTATCAGAAAAATACCAAAAAATTACCCAAAGTAAAATTCGATGTCCCAATGTTAAAGAAGGATTGTATTTGGTCATATATAATGTATTAAAGTGACTAAAAATATATTTAAAGAGGGTTCTTCATTAATAGGCGATAGATCGCCCTTTTAATGTAAATTATTCTTAAAATTAGATTCATTCACAATTTAAGCCTCTAAATTTTATTGTATAAATGTAAATACATTTAAAACATGTATAATCATATTGTATTTAGTTTCATTAATTACATCCAATAAACAACTAGGAGTTAACTACAATTTAAAATAATAATATTATATTATTACAGTGCAACGTAAGATTTCAAAGAAACCCATTGTTGCGTATCGAGTACGCTATCAAACATAGCAACCACTTTAAAGTAAAATTAATATTTAATTCACAAATATTAATAAATATGAAATATGTCTTATTCTTCATTTACTTGGGATGTTACACCTTTTCCCCATTTAAAATTTATTTTTTGAAAACATGTTTTCATTTTTATTATGTATTTCATTTTTTTATAAATTGTAGACATTAAAAAAACATAATTTAATAATTTTGTATTAAATTTTAAAATTTCAAGTAATATATAATATACATATTTCTTATGTATAATATTTAATCATTCATTATATTTTTTTAAACAAAATGTTTAATAATTTTAAAAAATAATCTTATCATAATTAATATTTTAATACTAATAATTATAATTTCATAAAAAAATTAAAAAACCAAAATATAATCCAATAATAAAAAAATTATTATCATAGTATAATATATGTATAATTTTAAAATTAATAAATAATTCATATTTTTAAGAAACAAGAATATTAATCATATTTATAATTCATGAATAATAATAATTAAAAAAATGTTACCTATTTTAAAATATGTTGTTATTTGCAAATACCCTTTTTTTAAAACTAGTCGAATAATTTTTTGTTTATAAAATTGTTTTTGAAATATAATGTAATATTTTATATTCAAAACATATTTTTATTATACAATATATTTATAAAAGTTAATAAATTTTCACAATCATAATTTTATTGTGATGTTACTTTATTCCCCCCCCCCCCGCTCAAAAATATTTTATCCATGCAACTCATTTTGTATGATTAAAAATAATAATTTATTTTCACTTTTAAATTTAGAAACACTTGACCCACTAAACATATAGATTCTACTATTGGATGACAACATCTAATCTCTAATTTTTTCTATACCATTCCATTTATAACAACTATAAGGACTCATGTATGTGCAACCGAAATGAGCCCTTATAAATGTTGTTTATTTTTTAAAAGATAATTTTGAATAAATAAACAAAATTTATTACTACAGAGGACCTTTTAATAGTCTAGGTTCTTTTAAATTAGATACATGAATTACATTTCAACAAAATAAAAAAAATTCAAAACAATGATTATTTATCAAATTGCATCTATAACATCGTTTCAATAAAACATGTTTGTTAAACTTATACATGTTTTTATAATTCGTAGGGTGATAATAAATTTCCTTGTAAGGGGTTTTAAAACAATGAAATTAATAAATACTTTCTAAAACATTTCATTAAAATAAATTCTTTAAATAATTCTCACAAAATGAAAATTAAAATTTATCAATTCATGTCATCATCATTCTCTTTAGAAATTCTGAAACAACATTAAGTATAATCTCATTCTCAAAATTACTAAACTGTTTAATGGATAAGAATTAAATGAATTATAAAATATGCATGTACTTGAACAAAAATACATTAATTACACATTATAATTTAGATAATGAAAATACATAATGTTATATGACATGCCAATGGTGCAGATACAAATTTACTCATGAAATAATCTTTTTCCTAGTTTTAAAATAAAACAATGTCATTTATCATTCAACCCATAAAAGAAAACAATGAAATGATAGATAAATTCATATTATTTTTTATGTATTAGAAAGTAAATTATTAATCTTTTTCAAAAGATGATTTCTATATTAGATTATAGATAAATATAATACATTATATCATGTTCATTGAATTAATTAAATCTAAATAATGATTCATAACCATGGTTATTATACTATTTTAATAATCACATTGAATTTCACATACTAGATTCATAATGTCAAACATCATAATCACTATGTCATGGTCTCGTTCCAAGAACACACAGAACCATTTTTTCAAGGCTACATGATATGACATTATTTTATCTCATGAGCCATACTGATGCATCGAGGGGTTATTATGGGACCCTCCCATCAATTACTATGTCCACTGCATTTTTCAAGGGGATGAATAATTTCAGACTTTGTAATCATTCTGTCAAGGCCTCATACCAAGACTGTCACGAACCAACCTGGGTCAACCCTGAACCGGTCACCCGAGCTTGTCCGCGACATGGCCCGAGAGGCGTTCCCGATCCTCCCGGGCTGGCGACAAGCGCCAGGGCATCAACAAAGGCTATGGGAACGATTTCGACCATTATAAATAAATAAGACAGTGAAAATAATACAGAGCAGCGCAGAAAAGATAAACAAAATAAAGTGACTAAACGGAAACAAACAGGAAACAAACTAACCAAACACAACGTCCGAACAACTCTGTGTGACCTCGCGGGTCGCTTTCCGACTCAACGATCAAGCGTCGCCCTAGGCGAGCGCATTCAAGCTATAGCCTGCACAAACACTAAAAACAGAAAACAACTATAGGCGTGAGTATTAAACCTCAGTAGGGTAGCCCGATATCTATTCCCAATGCACTACCTTTAAAATAAAAGAAACATCATCTCATGTTTTAACTACAATTTATAAAAGTATGTTTTTATAAATATTTTACTTAAAAACAAAGTACGGACCATTGCCCTTAGCCATTTCCAAATTGGTGTTCATTTCATTAGTGTCAATGACATTTCAGGAAAGGGGGAAAGTGATGTTTAAATCTTCCAAATTTGTGCAAAGGGGATTAAACTCTTTTATTTGAAAACAATTTTTAGAAACCTAATCAAAAGAAATTTACCATTTTCCAAAGAAAACAATACACCAGAATGCAAAAAGTAAAACACACAGCAAGGGAAATGTAGGTATACATGTGAGCATCATAATCATTACTACAAGCTACAAAAACTGAATAGACATGGGTGAACCTAGGAGATCGAGAATAAACCAGAAGACACCAATACATGAGAAATCATCCTTATTGACATGTCACGATGAAATCAAAACGTACAATACGCTCGACCATCCACTCACAGGCAGGTTGAGGGAAAATCCCATAGTAATAAACCCAATATATCCACCTACTATGGGCCACTGGTCAGTACCATAACCTACCAGTGCAGCAATCATTCTTAGAATATTCTCTCAATATGCCAGATACCCATGTCTCAAGTGTTAAAAAAAAGGGGTGAGCCAACTGACGCCAACCGAGCATCTAATCAGATGTATCTATATATATAAAGAACAACAGGCATTCCCCGAGCCACTCCATGGGACAACCTCATGCCTTTGAACTACTCACGTACCTGGGAGCTACTAAGCGCGGCCTCCCAAACAATCAATTACAACCAAGGAATGAGAGTCTTCCTAAGAGGGTTTTTATCAAAACATTTTCATCGCTTTCCATAAGGTGCCAAACAGGCATTTAATACATTTCACAAACACCACTCAACGAAAGGTTCAACATCTTTATGAGACAAAACCCAGTTTAAAACAATTTAAAGAACCACAAAACACTACTTCACAGGTTGCCAATATTTTTATAAACCAAACCAAACCATTTTCCTTTTCCAAATAAACTTTAAGAGCCAACCGGGCAATTTCTCAAACGAACCAAAGTATTTGTTCACGCCTCTAAAGAAATCATTTCTCATTAAACCAGAACTCCATTTTATATTCCGTGAATTATGTTTAAAATCCAAATGGACATTCTTTCATTATTGGGTGTCCGCTCGTCAAAAGGATGTTTCATGTGTCGGGTATAAATAAACGGCTCCTTTTGACATTAAATAACCATTTAAAAATTTACCCTCTTATATTAAAAATTAATTATCGTATATTATCTCATATTTATTACAATTAATAAAATGTTTATTTTGAACAATTAGGGTGCCCAAACAGCATGAAATAATATAACTCAAATTTCAAAAGCAGTGCAAAGGGGACCTACCTCAAGATCAAAGCGCGACGGCAAAACAACCTCGGATCCAAGGCACGATGACACGACGTGTGTCCGAAACCACCTGACAAAGTCTAACACTCTGCACAATCAATATCAAGGACTCATACACATCCAAAACTCACCAGAGCATTCGAAACCAAGCGGTGGGAATAAACGCTCACCTTGAAACCAAAGCGCGGCGACGACAGAACCTCGGAAACAAAGCGCAACGATGTCGCTCACTCGGAAACGCCCTGCGCGGGTCCTCAAAATCATTAACCAATAAATAAAAACCCACCATCAATTAAAACCCATGATCCAACAAGAGTACGGTGATGAAGATAATAATAATAATAATAATAATAATAATAATAATAATTGTAATAATAATATCAATAATAATAATAATAATAATAATAATAATAATAAAATAATAACCATAATAATAACAACAAAATTATAATAATAATAATAATAATAATAAAATAATAATAACAATAATAATAATAATAATAACACTAATAATAATAAAAGTAAAAATAATAATGACAACAACAAAATAATTAAAATAATAATTATAATAATAAGAATAAGAATAATAATAACAAATTAATAATAATAACAATAAGAATATAATAAGAATAATAATAATAACAATAATAATGTGAATAGCAATAATAATAATAATACTAATAATAGTAAAAACAAAATAATAATAATAATTATAACAAGAATAAAAGTAATAATGACAAAATAATGGTAAGAATAATAATAATAATAATAATAATTACAATAATAACAATAATAATAATAATAGTAATAGGAATAAAAATAATAATAGTAATAATAACAACAATAAGAATAATAATGATAGTAAAATAATAATAATAATAATAAAAAAAAAAATAGTAATAATAAAAAAATAAAAAATATAAAAAAACAAACAAACCTGGAAGGGGGGGGGGCTGGTGCGTAGGCTGGCTAGGGAGCAGCGACAAATCGAGAAGGGTAGGAGGCAGAGGACGGGGTGCGCCCGGTGCGTGATGGCTGAAGGCGGCATGAGGGAAGGGATGATGCGGGCTATAGGAGAGTGAGGCAGCGCTGCTGTGCGTAGGGAGAGGAGGCCGAGGCAGCGGACATCGACTGGGTTGCTTGAACAGGGGCCGAGGGCGCCATGCAGGGAGGCGTGGCTGGGTGAAGAGGAGTTCGGTGTTGCAGACGAGAGGGAGGGCGCCGGGTGCTGCGGCTGCTGCTGCGGATGGAGGCAGGAGGTGCGGGAAGAGCGGCCTATGCCCAGCAAGACATGGGCAAGCTCAGAGGTAATGGTGAGGGGGAAAAACTGGGGAAGGGGGTTGGGCACGGCGCAAGAGGAGCATTGGAGCGCAGGAGGAGGGGTGCAGTAGGTGGCGCTGGACTGGGAGGTGGAGGCCGGCGGCTCGCGCGGATCACTGCGTAAGCAGGCGGAGTGAGGGGGAGCCGAGATGAGGGAAAGAAATAGGAGATGGGGGAGCTCCGGAGGGGTGCATAGCAAGGCTGGGAGGGAGGCAGAGCTGACTAGTTGCACCGGCGGAGCGGGAGAGTAGGCAGGGCAGGAGGCCGATCTGTTGACGGTGCACAGGAGGAGGGAACCGAGACACTACAGAGAGAACAGGGAGGGATGCGCCGTACAGGGTGGGCCGAGGCAGAGGCCGCTGCTGGTGGTGTAGAGGGTGAGGGAAAGGAGAAGATAGGGGAAGTAGCACAGGTCATGCAGGAGAAGGAGAAAGAAGAAAGGAGAGGGTGAAAAAAAAGGTGGAGCGCAAAGAGGCAGTGCAGGGGGCGGCGGGTTGCGCTGCGTGTGAAGGTTGGCTGCAGGTCGAGAGGTGAGGCGGCGAGAAATCGCAGTGGAAATGTAGGCGGAGGCAAGGCCGGAGGACCGAGGCGCCGGTGTGTGCTGGTGGTCCGCGCTACACAAAGGGAGGCTGTTGTGTAGGAGAAGCAGGGCGGAGGGCGAAGGGAGGCCCGCTGGATGAAGGGGAGGCCGTGCGGAAGGCAGGAGGTGGGCTGGGCGCTGATGAGTGGCGGCTGCTAGGGTTCGACACCGGACAGAAAGGGGGAAAAAACATAAATAGTGAAGGGCTGCGGGGGAAAGAGAAAAATAGGAATAATAATAAAAAATTAATAATAATAAAAGGAAATTACCTGATAAAAAACGAATAGATAAAAAAACTAGAAATAGAACCCCCAAAAATAATAATAATAAATAACCGATTAAAAGAAAAGAAAAAAAAAGAGTAAATAAATTTGATAATTTATATTAACATGTGGAATAACGATAACAAGAAAAACACTATTGATGTAAAAGAAATACAAGCTTAAAATGATAATAATAAAAAAAGGAAAGGGGCCCGCTCGTGCGTTGGGAAGGCCACACCGCTTCGCCCGTGCCCTGCCCGCGCATCGGGCGTTGTCAAGCCAAGAAACATTCACTAGTACCACTGGCGCACCACACGCGTCTGACTCGAATTAATTTATCAGCGCAAGAAGCGCATGACTCAAGGCGGGCTCAGGCCACATTCTAGTAAACAATTATTAAAATTTTAAATAAGAATTATGAGATAAAATAAAAGTTAAAAACATACCCCACTACGAACTCCGGGTGTGACAATTCTCCCCACCATAACGCTTTCCGCCCCCGGAAAGCCACAACACTATCCAACCGATCGATCAACACCTAAGGGTTCCACACAACACGATCCAACCTCTCATCTCAAGGACATCATACCGACTACCAACAGAACTAAACCTCATTTCCCGAAATAAATCACCAACAGAGAGAGAGGCTTGAACGGGCTCCCCAACATAAGAACTCCACTTGGATTCGATAACTATTTAAGAGAAGACCCAACTAGACTCATGGTGGGTCTCCCCACCATAAAAGGACTGACCTCTTAGCGACCAACCAGAAATCCAACTTAGGCCAGAACTGGGCCTTACTCAAGCTATAAAAGCACAGCAAAAACATTTAAACCACTTACTCCCGTCCGAAAGGGATAGAAGATTAAATGGATACTTTACGCAACTAAAACCCTAATCCCATGGGCGGGGAGGGTGGGCCCAGGGATAAAATCACTAAAACTACGACGTACGACTACTCACGACCCATCACTTCGGGATGGACACAAACCAGGGCCGCAATTGATTTACATCAGTGGCCCATGCAAAGTCACTGATCAGCAACTTACATCCAATAAG
Organism: Viscum album; assembly: GCA_963277665.1. NCBI lineage: Eukaryota > Viridiplantae > Streptophyta > Magnoliopsida > Santalales > Viscaceae > Viscum > Viscum album. The sequence goes on along the minus strand of OY728155.1, from coordinate 318,260,390 downwards.
CACAATTCCCGACGTTACACGAGGGATAAGTCCATCGCGCACTTTGCGACAAGGGTAAAACTACAACGATAGAGAAACAAGAGCAACAACACCAAAACTATCTCACCACGACTATAGAGGCGCGAATTTAACCGGACTCTTTAAAATTTTCCCCCGGGGGGTTCCTGACTACGTGCTGGCTTCACTCCGAGACCTTTTGGTTGGAGCTCTGATGGATGAAGCATCTTCTGCCTCGCAGTCAGGTTATTATAATCCCAACAGGAAACATACATCTTTTGATCTGAAAGATTAAAGGACAAGATTTTAAAATTAAAAACACACCAGCATTGAAATCCGAGGTTCGTCAAAAGACCCAGGATGTTCCCATACATTTCAAACCCAAAACACCATCAGTACAACTACAACGATAAAAGATCCCTTAAACTGAAAGGAAAATTACACCTGAAACTTTGGACAAAGCCCCAACAACACATTACATCCGAGAACTTCCTCTGCGACGCTTTCTTGCAATGCCCCGACAAAATCCTCGCAAGTGACCCAGACGTCCACACCCCTGGCAGGGCTTCGGAGCGCTTGGGCATGACGACTTCTTGTGACCCCGCTTGCCACACTGATAACAGACAATAATATCTCGTTCCGAAGAGGTTGATGAAAGATCCTGAGGCCTCTTGATTCCATGACCTGCTCTATTCACATTCATTTTCTTACTCATTTCCTTTCCAGAATCTTCACCACTGCTCATAGGGATCGAAAGAGGGAGAATTACTTCGAGCACTCCCGCTATCGCGGCTTCGACATGAAAAGCTTGTCTTTCCACATCGACAAAATAAGTTAGGTTGGACTCTGACACCTTCGACTGCAGATCAGGGCGGAGACCCGCTTCGAAGCGTCGAGCCTTCACGGGGTCATTTGTGGCATACTCTGAATCATAAGGTACTAGCTCCACAAAGCGATGGAAATATTCTAACACGGATCTGTCGCCGTGCTATAGACAACACATTTCCATCCCTTTTCTCACCCTATCTTTCTCAGGGAAATATTGACGAATGAAATAGGCCTTGAAAAAACTACCAAGTAACCTCTTGACGGGGCTTGTTCCGAGACACTGACTTCCACCACATCCACAGTGAACCTTCAAGCATGAAGGTCTTAAACTTGACCTTCAGAGACTCGGGCAACCCAATGAGGTTAAAGTCCCTTTCAACCTTCCGCATCCACTCCTCTGCCACGGAAGGGTCTGCATGACCATAGAAGAGAGGTGGATCGAGCTTCCGAAACTCAAGCATAAAATCCTTAGGTTGATCAACCGCACTAAGATCACCCATCAAAGCTTCAAAGGGATAAACGCTGGACAAGGAAAAGTCAAAAATCCAATCAAGGCCAACTCAACGAATGAAGAAAACCCTCAAAATCAAACACTGCATAGGTGACAAGCTCGAAATCTGAGAAAACAAGTTATCATAACATCAAAACTTTTCTATTTGAAAACATCTTTAATTTAGAACAAGCTTAGTGGGTTAACCCTTCGCCATTGGTATTCTTTAGAGCCTCACTCACATGCATGTATCCGTGCCACCCAGGGCATCCATCCACCATACCAAATATCCATCCACATTTCCAAAATACCGAAATGCATGTGAGTACTCATCGGAACACCAAGGCCAAAACAAAGCAACTTCATTTTCCAAAAAAAATTTATTCATACCACTTCTTTTAAAACAATCTGCAAATCAAACATGTTATTCCAAACAACCATTTTTTTTAAGCCAACTTCTTGATTCAAACCACTCTCAAAAATCAAGGGAAACACAAGACAACTCAAACAGGGGACTAGTGTCAGAGGGTGACTTGACCATATGGTTGGCGGCCACATGCCAAACACGTCACTGACACAGAGAGCTTTCTTGGACCATGCCCCCAGCTCCACATGGCTTGCCAGGCCATGTGGCTTAAGACTATTAGCCCAACTCCATTTGTCGTACCCCAATCGCAAAACATTTTTCCATAAAAAAACCCAAACAAACCAATTAAACTGGACTTCCCATGGATACCTGAGGATCGGTACGGGCAAGAGTTCGCGACGCTCTTCTCGTACCTACCCCTCAAGTACCGGCAATCCTACTTCATCTACCTTGAGATCCCAAATAACAAAGGGCGCTCTGAAAAGTGAGGTCGCTAAGAGATGACCTCCTCTGATACCATTTTGTCACGAACCAACCCGGGTCAACCCTGAACCGGTCACCTGAGCCGGTCCGCGACATGGCCCGAGAGGCGTTCCCGATCCTCCCGGGCTGGCGACAAGCGCCA